>JAUPFZ010000022.1:17222094-17702094 GCA_036937285.1 Euphydryas editha | reverse complement strand
AACCTAACCTAACCTAACCTAACCTAACCTAACCTAACCTAACCTAACCTAACCTAACCTAACCTAACCTAACCTAACCTAACCTAACCTAACCTAACCTAACCTAACCTAACCTAACCTAACCTAACCTAACCTAACCTAACCTAACCTAACCTAACCTAACCTAACCTAACCTAACCTAACCTAACCTAACCTAACCTAACCTAACCTAACCTAACCTAACCTAACCTAACCTAACCTAACCTAACCTAACCTAACCTAACCTAACCTAACCTAACCTAACCTAACCTAACCTAACCTAACCTAACCTAACCTAACCTAACCTAACCTAACCTAACCTAACCTAACCTAACCTAACCTAACCTAACCTAACCTAACCTAACCTAACCTAACCTAACCTAACCTAACCTAACCTAACCTAACCTAACCTAACCTAACCTAACCTAACCTAACCTAACCTAACCTAACCTAACCTAACCTAACCTAACCTAACCTAACCTAACCTAACCTAACCTAACCTAACCTAACCTTAACCTAACCTAACCTAACCTAACCTAACCTAACCTAACCTAACCTAACCTAACCTAACCTAACCTAACCTAACCTAACCTAACCTAACCTAACCTAACCTAACCTAACCTAACCTAACCTAACCTAACCTAACCTAACCTAACCTAACCTAACCTAACCTAACCTAACTAACCTAACCTAACCTAACCTAACCTAACCTAACCTAACCTAACCTAACCTAACCTAACCTAACCTAACCTAACCTAACCTAACCTAACCTAACCTAACCTAACCTAACCTAACCTAACCTAACCTAACCTAACCTAACCTAACCTAACCTAACCTAACCTAACCTAACCTAACCTAACCTAACCTAACCTAACCTAACCTAACCTAACCTAACCTAACCTAACCTAACCTAACCTAACCTAACCTAACCTAACCTAACCTAACCTAACCTAACCTAACCTAACCTAACCTAACCTAACCTAACCTAACCTAACCTAACCTAACCTAACCTAACCTAACCTAACCTAACCTAACCTAACCTAACCTAACCTAACCTAACCTAACCTAACCTAACCTAACCTAACCTAACCTAACCTAACCTAACCTAACCTAACCTAACCTAACCTAACCTAACCTAACCTAACCTAACCTAACCTAACCTAACCTAACCTAACCTAACCTAACCTAACCTAACCTAACCTAACCTAACCTAACCTAACCTAACCTAACCTAACCTAACCTAACCTAACCTAACCTAACCTAACCTAACCTAACCTAACCTAACCTAACCTAACCTAACCTAACCTAACCTAACCTAACCTAACCTAACCTAACCTAACCTAACCTAACCTAACCTAACCTAACCTAACCTAACCTAACCTAACCTAACCTAACCTAACCTAACCTAACCTAACCTAACCTAACCTAACCTAACCTAACCTAACCTAACCTAACCTAACCTAACCTAACCTAACCTAACCTAACCTAACCTAACCTAACCTAACCTAACCTAACCTAACCTAACCTAACCTAACCTAACCTAACCTAACCTAACCTAACCTAACCTAACCTAACCTAACCTAACCTAACCTAACCTAACCTAACCTAACCTAACCTAACCTAACCTAACCTAACCTAACCTAACCTAACCTAACCTAACCTAACCTAACCTAACCTAACCTAACCTAACCTAACCTAACCTAACCTAACCTAACCTAACCTAACCTAACCTAACCTAACCTAACCTAACCTAACCTAACCTAACCTAACCTAACCTAACCTAACCTAACCTAACCTAACCTAACCTAACCTAACCTAACCTAACCTAACCTAACCTAACCTAACCTAACCTAACCTAACCTAACCTAACCTAACCTAACCTAACCTAACCTAACCTAACCTAACCTAACCTAACCTAACCTAACCTAACCTAACCTAACCTAACCTAACCTAACCTAACCTAACCTAACCTAACCTAACCTAACCTAACCTAACCTAACCTAACCTAACCTAACCTAACCTAACCTAACCTAACCTAACCTAACCTAACCTAACCTAACCTAACCTAACCTAACCTAACCTAACCTAACCTAACCTAACCTAACCTAACCTAACCTAACCTAACCTAACCTAACCTAACCTAACCTAACCTAACCTAACCTAACCTAACCTAACCTAACCTAACCTAACCTAACCTAACCTAACCTAACCTAACCTAACCTAACCTAACCTAACCTAACCTAACCTAACCTAACCTAACCTAACCTAACCTAACCTAACCTAACCTAACCTAACCTAACCTAACCTAACCTAACCTAACCTAACCTAACCTAACCTAACCTAACCTAACCTAACCTAACCTAACCTAACCTAACCTAACCTAACCTAACCTAACCTAACCTAACCTAACCTAACCTAACCTAACCTAACCTAACCTAACCTAACCTAACCTAACCTAACCTAACCTAACCTAACCTAACCTAACCTAACCTAACCTAACCTAACCTAACCTAACCTAACCTAACCTAACCTAACCTAACCTAACCTAACCTAACCTAACCTAACCTAACCTAACCTAACCTAACCTAACCTAACCTAACCTAACCTAACCTAACCTAACCTAACCTAACCTAACCTAACCTAACCTAACCTAACCTAACCTAACCTAACCTAACCTAACCTAACCTAACCTAACCTAACCTAACCTAACCTAACCTAACCTAACCTAACCTAACCTAACCTAACCTAACCTAACCTAACCTAACCTAACCTAACCTAACCTAACCTAACCTAACCTAACCTAACCTAACCTAACCTAACCTAACCTAACCTAACCTAACCTAACCTAACCTAACCTAACCTAACCTAACCTAACCTAACCTAACCTAACCTAACCTAACCTAACCTAACCTAACCTAACCTAACCTAACCTAACCTAACCTAACCTAACCTAACCTAACCTAACCTAACCTAACCTAACCTAACCTAACCTAACCTAACCTAACCTAACCTAACCTAACCTAACCTAACCTAACCTAACCTAACCTAACCTAACCTAACCTAACCTAACCTAACCTAACCTAACCTAACCTAACCTAACCTAACCTAACCTAACCTAACCTAACCTAACCTAACCTAACCTAACCTAACCTAACCTAACCTAACCTAACCTAACCTAACCTAACCTAACCTAACCTAACCTAACCTAACCTAACCTAACCTAACCTAACCTAACCTAACCTAACCTAACCTAACCTAACCTAACCTAACCTAACCTAACCTAACCTAACCTAACCTAACCTAACCTAACCTAACCTAACCTAACCTAACCTAACCTAACCTAACCTAACCTAACCTAACCTAACCTAACCTAACCTAACCTAACCTAACCTAACCTAACCTAACCTAACCTAACCTAACCTAACCTAACCTAACCTAACCTAACCTAACCTAACCTAACCTAACCTAACCTAACCTAACCTAACCTAACCTAACCTAACCTAACCTAACCTAACCTAACCTAACCTAACCTAACCTAACCTAACCTAACCTAACCTAACCTAACCTAACCTAACCTAACCTAACCTAACCTAACCTAACCTAACCTAACCTAACCTAACCTAACCTAACCTAACCTAACCTAACCTAACCTAACCTAACCTAACCTAACCTAACCTAACCTAACCTAACCTAACCTAACCTAACCTAACCTAACCTAACCTAACCTAACCTAACCTATTTACAGAGCGGTGGTTGAGCCCGTGATACTGTATGCGGCTGCCGTTTGGGCGCCGGCTGTGGATAAGCTAGGTGTACGTAAGCAGCTGAACGTGGTCCAGCGGGGCTTTGCGCAGAAGCTGTGTAGGGCATACCGCACCACCTCCCTGAACTCAGCACTGTTGCTCGCTGGGATACTCCCTCTCGACCTGCGCGTCCGCGAAGCCGCGGCGTTGTACGGCGCGAGGAGGGGTATACCCCAGGACGCGATAGGGGATCGGGAAGTGGAACGGATGTCCTCGGCTCTGCGGTCTCCGCATCCCGCTCAGCATATCGACCTGGAGTTCAAGTGCCTGGCGGACGAGGAACAACTCGCGGTCAACATTGACCACGACCTTAACATCTACATGGACGGCAGTAAGATTGAGGGCAAAGTGGGCGCGGCGCTTTCCATATGGAGAGGCGCCGCCGAAACCAAAACCCTCAAGCTTACTTTGCCGTCCTTTTGCACCGTCTACCAGGCGGAACTCCTGGCGATATGCAGGGCGGCGCGGACGGCCGCAGATAACTCGGCCAGATCAGTCGGGATTTACTCCGACTCCCTGTCGGCACTGCAGACTACAGTCAACCCGGAAGCCCTCCACCCCCTGGCCGTTGAGGCGCGGGGCCACCTGCGTAGGGCTTTGGTACAGGACAAACTTGTTAGTTTGTTCTGGATCAAAGCCCACGCGGGACTAGAGGGGAACGAGCGTGCCGACCATCTGGCTAAGGAAGCTGCGCTAAAGTCAAAACGCAGTTTTGACTACGACAGCTGCCCCGTTTCATTCATCAAGCGAAGCATTCGTATGCGATCGCTTGATGAATGGAACCAACGATACCAGGCCGGTGAAACAGCCGGTGTCACCCGGGTCTTTTTCCCGGACGCGATAGCCGCATACCGGATCATCGGTAAAATAAAGGTGGACAGATTTGTCACCCAGGTATTGACGGGGCACGGTGGATTCTCCGAGTACTTGCATCGTTTCAAGTGCAAGGAGAGTCCATCGTGCGTCTGCGATCCTGCGTGTTCTGAGTCTGTCCTCCACGTCCTCCTGGACTGCCCGGCCCATTGTCGCGAGAGGCAGGACGTGGAATCTCAACTGGGTATCAAACTTGATGTAAGTACGTTACCGCAAATAGTGTGTAGTAAAGACAGAGATCTGTTCTTAGAATATTGTAAAAAAGTTTGTAAATTAGTGAATCATAGAAATAGGGTATAGTAAAAATTATGTTAGGTAGTTATAGTTGTATAATTAGGCTAACATAAGAAACTTGTATATAGAATAAGAACATAGTCTGTAAGTTACTTTTAAGATTGCAAATGTTCAAAATAGTGTATTTTGCACAACTAAGAAAGTTTTACTTTGTAATAGTAAATTTAGTTTAGACTCTATTTTATAACTACCAGCCTCTTGTACTAAGTAGATAATAAGATGAAGAAAAATTGTACTTTTATATTATATAAGCCTAGATATAAGTAAAAAATTGTTAACTTTATTAAAAAGATAAAACTGTTCCCTCCCTCAACTTTCCCCTCCTTCTGTGTTTTTATTAGTATTAGTAGTAGGTACACAATCGCCTTAAGCACTATGATTGAATGAGGATGGATGTTAGATGAAAATGGGATGAAGCATGGATGACGAGCATAGTAAAAGATAGACTGTATGAATGAGTTTTTGGTTAAAAAATGTAAAACCTGTCCAGACAAAATAAACTGTAAAAACAGTCTCCCCTCACAGGGAGGTCAAGTATAAAAAATAAAAAAAAAAAAAAAAAAAAAAAAAAAAAAAACCTAACCTAACCTAACCTAACCTAACCTAACCTAACCTAACCTAACCTAACCTAACCTAACCTAACCTAACCTAACCTAACCTAACCTAACCTAACCTAACCTAACCTAACCTAACCTAACCTAACCTAACCTAACCTAACCTAACCTAACCTAACCTAACCTAACCTAACCTAACCTAACCTAACCTAACCTAACCTAACCTAACCTAACCTAACCTAACCTAACCTAACCTAACCTAACCTAACCTAACCTAACCTAACCTAACCTAACCTAACCTAACCTAACCTAACCTAACCTAACCTAACCTAACCTAACCTAACCTAACCTAACCTAACCTAACCTAACCTAACCTAACCTAACCTAACCTAACCTAACCTAACCTAACCTAACCTAACCTAACCTAACCTAACCTAACCTAACCTAACCTAACCTAACCTAACCTAACCTAACCTAACCTAACCTAACCTAACCTAACCTAACCTAACCTAACCTAACCTAACCTAACCTAACCTAACCTAACCTAACCTAACCTAACCTAACCTAACCTAACCTAACCTAACCTAACCTAACCTAACCTAACCTAACCTAACCTAACCTAACCTAACCTAACCTAACCTAACCTAACCTAACCTAACCTAACCTAACCTAACCTAACCTAACCTAACCTAACCTAACCTAACCTAACCTAACCTAACCTAACCTAACCTAACCTAACCTAACCTAACCTAACCTAACCTAACCTAACCTAACCTAACCTAACCTAACCTAACCTAACCTAACCTAACCTAACCTAACCTAACCTAACCTAACCTAACCTAACCTAACCTAACCTAACCTAACCTAACCGAGCACGTGAGAGAAACCGGGAAGGGTTGCGTGCAAGGGTCTATCGGCGGGCCGATTTTGTGGAACCTCTTATTGGATCCACTGCTTCGTGAGTTGGAGGCTAGACATTACTACGTGCAGGCGTTCGCTGACGATGTGGTGTTGGTCTTTGAGGGTAAGACGGCTCTTGAGGTCGAAAACCACGCCAATGCCGCCCTCGAGCATGTGAGGGAGTGGGGAGTCCAGAATAAGCTGAAGTTTGCGCCGCACAAGACCAGTGCTATGGTCATCACGCGCAAACTGAAGTACGACACCCCACGCCTCCACATGGGCGGGGTCGACATCGGTATGGTGGGCGAAATCAAATTACTGGGAGTCGTCCTAGACCAACGCCTTACCTTCAACACGCACGTCGCGAACGTCTGTAAGAAGGCCGTCACCTTCTATTCCCAGCTTTCGAGAGCCGCGAAGGCGAGCTGGGGCCTCCACCCCGAAGTTATCCGCGTTATTTACAGAGCGGTGGTTGAGCCCGTGATACTGTATGCGGCTGCCGTTTGGGCGCCGGCTGTGGACAAGCTCGGTGTTCGAAAGCAGCTGAACGTGGTCCAGCGGGGCTTTGCGCAGAAGCTGTGTAGGGCATACCGCACCACCTCCCTGAACTCAGCACTGTTGCTCGCTGGGATACTCCCTCTCGACCTGCGCGTCCGCGAAGCTGCGGCGCTGTACGGCGCGAGGAGGGGTATGCCCCAGGACGCGATAGGGGATCGGGAGGTGGAACGGATGTCCTCGGCTCTGCGGTCTCCGCATCCCGCTCAGCATATCGACCTGGAATTCAAGTGCCTGGCGGACGAGGAACAACTCGCGGTCAACATTGACCACGACCTCAACATCTACACGGACGGCAGTAAGATTGAGGGCAAGGTGGGTGCGGCGTTATCCATATGGAGAGGCGCCGCCGAAACCAAAACCCTCAAGCTTACTTTGCCGTCCTTTTGCACCGTCTACCAGGCGGAACTCCTGGCGATATGCAGGGCGGCGCGGATGGCCGCAGATAACTCGGCCAGATCAGTCGGGATTTACTCCGACTCCCTGTCGGCACTGCAGACTACAGTCAACCCAGAAGCCCTCCACCCCCTGGCCGTTGAGGCGCGGGGCCACCTGCGTAGGGCTTTGGTACAGGACAAACTTGTTAGTTTGTTCTGGATCAAAGCCCACGCGGGACTAGAGGGGAACGAGCGTGCCGACCATCTGGCTAAGGAAGCTGCGCTAAAGTCAAAACGCAGTTTTGACTACGACAGCTGCCCCGTTTCATTCATCAAGCGAAGCATTCGTATGCGATCGCTTGATGAATGGAACCAACGATACCAGGCCGGTGAAACAGCCGGTGTCACCCGGGTCTTTTTCCCGGACGCGATAGCCGCATACCGGATCATCGGTAAAATAAAGGTGGACAGATTTGTCACCCAGGTATTGACGGGGCACGGTGGATTCTCCGAGTACTTGCATCGTTTCAAGTGCAAGGAGAGTCCATCGTGCGTCTGCGATCCTGCGTGCTCTGAGTCTGTCCTCCACGTCCTCCTGGACTGCCCGGCCCATTGTCGCGAGAGGCAGGAGATCGAATTTGTGCTCAATGTCAAACTGGATGTTAATTCGCTACCGGAAATTGTGTGTAATAAAAACAGAGACTTGTTCTTTGAGTATTGTAAAAAAGTTTGTAAATTAGTAAATAATAGAAATAGGGTATAGTAAGATTATGTTAGGTAGTTATAGTTTGTATAATTAGGCTAACATAAGAAACTTGTATATAAAATAAGAACATAGTCTGTAAGTTACTTTTAAGTTTGCAATGTATAAAACGGTGGTTTTGCACAACTAAGAAAGTTTTATTTTGTAAAAAAATTAATTTAGTTTAGACTTTATTTTATAACTACCAGCCTCTTGTAGTAAGTAGACAATAAGATGATAAAAATTGTAATATTATATAAGCCTAGATATAAGAGAGAATTGTTAAGTTTATTAAAAAAGATAAAACTGTTCCCTCCCTCTACGTTCCCCTCCTTCTGTGTTTTAATTAGTATTAGTAGTAGGTACACAATCGCCTTCAGCACTATGATTGAATGAGGATGGATGTTAGATGATAATGGGATGCAGCATGGATGACGAGCAGAGTAAAAGATAGACTGTATGAATGAGTTTTGGTTAAAATGTAAAAACCTGTCCAGAAAAATAATCTGTAAAAACAGTCTCCCCTTATAGGGAGGTCTAGTAAAAAAAAAAGAAAAAAAAAAAAAAAAAAAAAAAAAAAAAAAAAAAAAAAAAAAACCTAACCTAACCTAACCTAACCTAACCTAACCTAACCTAACCTAACCTAACCTAACCTAACCTAACCTAACCTAACCTAACCTAACCTAACCTAACCTAACCTAACCTAACCTAACCTAACCTAACCTAACCTAACCTAACCTAACCTAACCTAACCTAACCTAACCTAACCTAACCTAACCTAACCTAACCTAACCTAACCTAACCTAACCTAACCTAACCTAACCTAACCTAACCTAACCTAACCTAACCTAACCTAACCTAACCTAACCTAACCTAACCTAACCTAACCTAACCTAACCTAACCTAACCTAACCTAACCTAACCTAACCTAACCTAACCTAACCTAACCTAACCTAACCTAACCTAACCTAACCTAACCTAACCTAACCTAACCTAACCTAACCTAACCTAACCTAACCTAACCTAACCTAACCTAACCTAACCTAACCTAACCTAACCTAACCTAACCTAACCTAACCTAACCTAACCTAACCTAACCTAACCTAACCTAACCTAACCTAACCTAACCTAACCTAACCTAACCTAACCTAACCTAACCTAACCTAACCTAACCTAACCTAACCTAACCTAACCTAACCTAACCTAACCTAACCTAACCTAACCTAACCTAACCTAACCTAACCTAACCTAACCTAACCTAACCTAACCTAACCTAACCTAACCTAACCTAACCTAACCTAACCTAACCTAACCTAACCTAACCTAACCTAACCTAACCTAACCTAACCTAACCTAACCTAACCTAACCTAACCTAACCTAACCTAACCTAACCTAACCTAACCTAACCTAACCTAACCTAACCTAACCTAACCTAACCTAACCTAACCTAACCTAACCTAACCTAACCTAACCTAACCTAACCTAACCTAACCTAACCTAACCTAACCTAACCTAACCTAACCTAACCTAACCTAACCTAACCTAACCTAACCTAACCTAACCTAACCTAACCTAACCTAACCTAACCTAACCTAACCTAACCTAACCTAACCTAACCTAACCTAACCTAACCTAACCTAACCTAACCTAACCTAACCTAACCTAACCTAACCTAACCTAACCTAACCTAACCTAACCTAACCTAACCTAACCTAACCTAACCTAACCTAACCTAACCTAACCTAACCTAACCTAACCTAACCTAACCTAACCTAACCTAACCTAACCTAACCTAACCTAACCTAACCTAACCTAACCTAACCTAACCTAACCTAACCTAACCTAACCTAA
Source organism: Euphydryas editha (assembly GCA_036937285.1). Lineage (NCBI taxonomy): Eukaryota > Metazoa > Arthropoda > Insecta > Lepidoptera > Nymphalidae > Euphydryas > Euphydryas editha. The sequence continues at coordinate 17,692,126 of JAUPFZ010000022.1, read as the reverse complement.
CCTAACCTAACCTAACCTAACCTAACCTAACCTAACCTAACCTAACCTAACCTAACCTAACCTAACCTAACCTAACCTAACCTAACCTAACCTAACCTAACCTAACCTAACCTAACCTAACCTAACCTAACCTAACCTAACCTAACCTAACCTAACCTAACCTAACCTAACCTAACCTAACCTAACCTAACCTAACCTAACCTAACCTAACCTAACCTAACCTAACCTAACCTAACCTAACCTAACCTAACCTAACCTAACCTAACCTAACCTAACCTAACCTAACCTAACCACCCCACGCCTCCACATGGGCGGGGTCGACATTGGCATGGTCGGAGAAACCAAGTTACTGGGAGTCGTCCTAGACCAGCGCCTCACCTTCAACACGCACGTCGCGAATGTCTGTAGGAAGGCACTCGCCTTCTATCACCAGCTTTCGAGAGCCGCGAAGGCGAGCTGGGGCCTCCACCCCGAAGTCATCCGCGTTATTTACAGAGCGGTGGTTGAGCCTGTGATATTGTATGCGGCTGCCGTTTGGGCGCCGGCTGTGGATAAGCTCGGGGTTCGTAAGCAGCTGAACGTGGTCCAGCGGGGCTTTGCGCAGAAGCTGTGTAGGGCATACCGCACCACCTCCCTGAACTCAGCACTGTTGCTCGCTGGGATACTCCCCCTCGACCTGCGCGTCCGCGAAGCCGCGGCGCTGTATGGCGCGAGGAGGGGTATACCCCAGGACGCGATAGGGGATCGGGAGGTGGAACGGATGTCCTCGGCTCTGCGGTCTCCGCACCCCGCTCAGCATATCGACCTGGACTTCAAGTGCCTGGCGGACGAGGAACAGCTCGCGGCCAACGTTGGCCACGACCTCAACATCTATACGGACGGCAGTAAGATTGAGGGCAAGGTGGGTGCGGCGTTATCCATATGGAGAGGCGCCGCCGAAACCAAAACCGTCAAGCTTACTTTGCCGTCCTTCTGTACCGTCTACCAGGCGGAACTCCTGGCGATATGCAGGGCGGCGCGGACGGCCGCAGATAACTCGGCCAGATCAATCGGGATCTACTCCGACTCCCTGTCGGCACTCCAAACGACAATTAATCCAGTTGCCCTCCACCCCCTGGCCGTCGAGGCGCGGGGCCACCTGCGAAGGGCTTTGATACAGGACAAACATGTAAATTTGTTCTGGGTCAAAGCCCACGCGGGACTAGAGGGGAACGAGCGTGCCGACCATCTGGCCAAGGAAGCTGCGCTAAAGTCTAAACGCAGCTTTGACTATGACAGCTGCCCGGTTTCGTTCATCAAGCGAAGCATTCGTATGCGGTCGCTTGATGAATGGAACCAACGATACCAGGGCGGTGAAACAGCCGGTGTCACCCGGGTCTTTTTTCCGGACGCGATAGCCGCATACCGTATCATCGGTAAAATAAAGGTGGACAGATTTGTCACCCAGGTATTGACGGGGCACGGTGGATTCTCCGAGTACTTGCATCGATTCAAGTGCAAGGAGAGTCCATCGTGCATCTGCGATCCTGCGTGCTCTGAATCTGTCCTCCACGTCCTTCTGGACTGCCCGGCCCATGACTACGATAGGCTCAAAATTGAAAATGTCATTGGTTATAAATTAGATATCAACTCGATTTCCGGAATTTTAGACAGCGAAAACAGAGACTCGTTCCTACAATATTGCGTAACAATCTGTAAAGTAGTAAATAATAGAAATAGGATTTAGAATTTATGTTGATTAAATATAGTGTAGTATAGTTAAGCCAACATAAAATATATTGTAGTTATAATAAGGAACGTAGTGTTAAGTTAGCTATAAGAAATAAATGTAAGTATAAAACAATGTTTTATACAAAAAACAAAAAGTTGTAAATAAATTAGTTAAGTTTTCTAGTTTAGCATGAGCCTATTGTATATAGCAAAATAGATAGATATTGTAATTAGATTATATAGTTAAGTAGTTTATAATAAGTTGTAAAAATGATTAGATTAAAGAATTGTTATTGCTTTCCCCCCTTATTATCCCCAAAAATAATAGACATAAGTTTAGGTACACACTTAAGCCTTCAGCTATAATGGGAAAGACCCAAAAAGTATGATAGACGATGTATGTAAGAAAGAATTGGTATGCAGCATGCTAGACGAGCAGAGTAAAAGCGAGAAAACTATAATATAGAATAATAAATGAAAATTGTAAACACAAACTCCTTCTATCTGTCGGAGGTTTAGTATTTAAAAAAAAAAAAAAAAAAAAAAAAAAAAAAAAAAAAAAAAAAAAAAAAAAAAAAAAAAAAAAAAAAAAAAAAAAAAAAAAAAAAAAAAAAAAAAAACCTAACCTAACCTAACCTAACCTAACCTAACCTAACCTAACCTAACCTAACCTAACCTAACCTAACCTAACCTAACCTAACCTAACCTAACCTAACCTAACCTAACCTAACCTAACCTAACCTAACCTAACCTAACCTAACCTAACCTAACCTAACCTAACCTAACCTAACCTAACCTAACCTAACCTAACCTAACCTAACCTAACCTAACCTAACCTAACCTAACCTAACCTAACCTAACCTAACCTAACCTAACCTAACCTAACCTAACCTAACCTAACCTAACCTAACCTAACCTAACCTAACCTAACCTAACCTAACCTAACCTAACCTAACCTAACCTAACCTAACCTAACCTAACCTAACCTAACCTAACCTAACCTAACCTAACCTAACCTAACCTAACCTAACCTAACCTAACCTAACCTAACCTAACCTAACCTAACCTAACCTAACCTAACCTAACCTAACCTAACCTAACCTAACCTAACCTAACCTAACCTAACCTAACCTAACCTAACCTAACCTAACCTAACCTAACCTAACCTAACCTAACCTAACCTTTTTTTTTTTTTTTTTTTTTTTGACGCTGTGAAATACATTTACGTATCCCGCCGCCCGAAGGTGACGGGTATGTGGGACTCGCTGACTGCGAAGTCAGAATACCCACTAAAACACAGCGGTGCCCTCGTCGTCGTACAAGGACGCCACGGGATCGCTGGCGCATGCCACCGTGACGCCCCGACGGTTGGCCCGCCTATGCGGACCGCCTCCGGTCATAGAGCGCTCGCGGGCACCGTGAGCGCTCTATCTCCGCTGCAACCAGGTACCGGCGAACGGGGGAAAACTGCGGCAGGTCATGATGACATAGCCGCAGTCTCCTCCGTGACCTGGTGCGATGGACTTAGGGGAGCGGTCGGGGCCTTTGCCGCCGCCGCTCTAACCCTCGATTTTGGGGGGCGGCACTCCCGCCCTCCCATTATATGCACCGCCGGTTTTCCGGCGTCCGCGCAAACGGCGCAGCGCAGTGCCCCGGTGCAGTTACGGGCAATGTGCCCCTCCACGCCGCACCGGTAGCACGCGCCTCTGCGGTCGACCGCAGCCGGACAAGTCGGGCGAGTATGCCCGATACCCATGCATTTGAAGCAGCGCATAGGGCGCTGCTCCAAGACTTGAACCCTGGCCGAGCTCCACCCAACCAGCAACCTGCCAGCCTCGGCCAGAGCCTTGGCGGCTGGGATCGGGCATCGCACGACAGTGCCGCCCAACCCGCCCGGTCCGACTGCGATTGCGCCGACTTTGACGTCGCCGGCGTCGCACTTGCCCATCTTCGCTACCGCTGTAGCGACCGCCTCGCTGGTGACGGAGTCGTCCAGCCTAGAGACTCGCAGACTCGCGAGCTTCGTGGGTTGGACGACCCTCGCCAAGCTGCCGAACGCCGTCTGCAGCTCCTCCGCCAGACGCTTGGCCACCTCCGGGGTCTGCCCTTTCGGCAACTCTAATAGACGTGCCCCGGTAGCTGCCCGCCGTATTGTTAGGCCATCGTTGATGCCTAAGCCTTTTAAGTCCACTTGGTCTGCCGCTCGCTCCAGCAAGTGGCAGTACGTGACCCCCTTGCTCACGGCGTACTCATCCAGTGTGATGAGCACCGCCGGAGAGCGGGGGGCGGCCAGCCTGGGCTTCCTAGCCTTCTTCTTTTTAGGCTGCGGCTTCGGCTGCGGCTGCGGCTGCGGCTGCGGCCTCTTCTTCTGCGCCGGAGCTGAGGCGGCGGCGGCTGCGTATGTTTTCGCGGCCCTCTTTTTTTTCTTTTTACGTTGGACGGTGGACCACTCGCCATCGTCCGCTGCATCTTCGCCCGCTGGCTCATCGTTGGGCCGGGACGGTTCCCCCGCCGGCGTCGGATGCGCACCACTAGTGCTGCGACTCTTCGCCAGCACGGGTGTCTTCTTCTTAGCGGCATCGCGCCGTTTGTCCGCCGCCAAGGGTGGACGATGCGTTTTGGCGGGCAAGAGCCGCTCCTCGAGTCCAGCGAATCGCGCATCTATTATTCGCTGGACAGTCCCCGAGATGGAGGCCGTCATCCGCTCCTCGACGTCCTCTCTGCCAGCCGGTAACGGCAAAAGAGGGGAGCCTCTGTCGCGTTGATGTCGGAGCTCTTCCACCATCAGCTTCAGCTCCCGCATCTCCGACCTCAAACGGGCATTCTCCAACTGGAGCTTGCGTACCTCGTCTGAGGCCGACCGCTCTCTGAGAGCCTCCACCACCGTCTGAATGGAGGCCGCCGCATCTTTCAGGACACGAACAAAGGTGCCCTTTAGATTTGACGACCTCGTCGCCACCTCGCAAATCAAATCCAGGTCGGCGTTGGCCTGCTTCATCAAAGCGTCAGCTGTACGCGGATCACTGGTGTCAACACCTAACGCTTTGCGCCCCACTTCGGCCGCTTTCACCTGTTTTATGAAGGCCCTTTCGGCTTCGGAGCCAGGCTCTTCCTCCCTCACAATACGTCTTTTGCATCCGGCAAGGATCAGTTCCCCCCCGCCGGATGATCGCGGACCTCCATGGGGCCGCTTCACACTTCTGCTAGCTTCGTTGGCTGTCGCCGCCGAACTATAATCGTCGGAGTCGAAACCTAACCTAACCTAACCTAACCTAACCTAACCTAACCTAACCTAACCTAACCTAACCTAACCTAACCTAACCTAACCTAACCTAACCTAACCTAACCTAACCTAACCTAACCTAACCTAACCTAACCTAACCTAACCACGTGGTCAACGTAGTCCTGAGTGCGTCGCCCACCCTCTGGGCGAGGATAACCGGCGTGGGCTCAGTCCATGTCGACCTCATGAGGGTGCGAGCAGAGGACCAGTCTCCGCTGGTCCAATGCACGCGATGCCTCGGGTTTGGCCACGGGCGCAAGTACTGCAAGGACCCGGCAGACCTCTGTAGCCACTGCGGCGGGCCGCACCTGCGCTCTAAATGCGCGGATTGGCTGGCGGGGTCCCCACCTTCCTGCCGGAACTGTTGTCGCGCGAAGTTCGACAATGTCGAACATAACGCATTTAGCGACAACTGTCCCGTCAGGAAGAGGTGGGATGACCTCGCCCGGCAATCCGTAGCGTATTGCTAAGGGCGTGCCGGCGGACCCAGTGGCTATAAAAATCCTCCAGGCGAACCTCCAGCGTAGCAAGTTGGCATACTCCGAGCTGCTGATTCAGGCCTCAGAACTACGAGCGCGGATGGCCTTGGTACAGGAGCCATACGTCGGCGGAACAGGGCGTGTGAAGGGTCAAAATGGGATCAGAGTCTTCCAGTCTGCGGATCATGGAAGTGGGACTGTAAAGGCCGCGGTCATAGTTTTTGACGCGGACCTTCACATCACACAGTACCCGAAACTCACCACTAACAACATCTCAGTGGTGGGGATCCGAGTCCGCAACTGGGAGATCATCCTGGTTTCATTTTACTTTGAGTCCGACCTGCCGATGGACTCGTACCTAGCTCATCTGCGCCGGGTGCAGCGTGAGACGGGAGCTCGGAGTATGATCATTGGGGGTGACTCCAATGCTAAGTGCGTCTGGTGGAAGAGTCCCGTGACCGACCGCAGAGGCGAGGAACTACACGGGGCGCTGGAGGACCTCGGACTTTGCATCCTGAACCAAGGGGAAACCCCTACCTTTGATACTATCCGGGGCGGCGTAAGGTACAGCAGCTATGTTGACATAACTGCTGTATCGCCGGATCTGTATGGCTTGGTGGACGACTGGCGCGTGCGCGAGGACCTGACCAGCTCGGACCACAATGGCATATCCTTCACATTGACGACAAGGTGCATCAACAAAAACTTTATTAAACATACCACCCGTATCTATTTCACCAAAAATGCAAATTGGGCCCGGTTTCGTGAGAAACTGGGCCAAATTATGAATAGGGAAAACTTTACTACGGAATACATTAAAAATTTGGCAATAGATTGGGAATTAGACTACACAGTAGAAAAACTCAACAAAATTATAGCAGAAGCATGCGCCTTGTCGATTCCGCCCATAAAGCGGAAAGATGTGGTGAATATGCCGTGGTGGAACGAGGGGTTGGCAGCGCTCAAGCGTGAGGTGGCCACCAAGAAATGCAGAATTCGGTGTGCAGCGCCGGTTAGGCGTCAGATGGTAGTCGGGGAGTACCTGGAAGCGAAGGAGCGATATGAGACCGAGGTGAGGCATGCGCAGACGCGCAGCTGGGTCGCCTTCTGTGAGCGTCAGGACGGGGAATCAGTTTGGGGGGGTATCTACCGGGTCCTCGGCAGAACCTCCAGGAGAGACGAAGATCCACCGCTGGTGGTAAACGATATGGAGCTAGACGCCAAAGGCTCGGTGAGGCTTATGGCCGAAACCTTTTACCCGGAGGACTCCGAAGAGGATGACTCCGAGGAGCACCGAAGGGTGAGGGTACAAGCTGAGCTCTTTGACGTTGAAACTTCTTCGGATGTGACGGACCCGCCTTTCACTCCTTTAGAGTTGAAATTGGCCTGCCGGTCCTTCAATCCGAAGAAGGCTCCAGGCGCGGACGGTTTTACCGCCGATATATGTTTGCACGCGATAGAGTATGACCCCGATCTCTCATTGGCTCTTTTCAACAGGTGCCTCGAACTCCGGCATTTTCCCGAGCCCTGGAAGGAGGCTACGGTGATCTTCCTCCGGAAGCCGGGGAAGAACACCTACACGACACCGCGGTCGTATCGGCCGATTGGTCTCCTTCCGGTGCTGGGGAAAGTGCTGGAGAAGATGCTTGTCGCCAGGTTGAAATACCATATAGCGCCCAGGCTCAGTACCCGTCAGTTCGGCTTTATGCCCCAGCGTAGCACCGAGGACGCCCTCTATACACTAGTAGAACATATAAGATGCGGTTTAACAAACAAAAAGCTATTGACGCTTGTGTCTCTAGATATAGAGGGCGCCTTCGACAACGCTTGGTGGCCACGCATAAAAGTCCGGCTGGCGGAGGAACGAGTGCCGATTAACATCCGTAGGCTCCTGGGCAGCTACCTGAGCGGCAGGCATGTTCGCGCACGGTACTGTGGGGAAGAGCACGTGAGAGAAACCGGGAAGGGTTGCGTGCAAGGGTCTATCGGCGGGCCGATTTTGTGGAACCTCTTGCTGGATCCACTGCTTCGTGAGTTGGAGGCTAGACATTATTACGTGCAGGCGTTCGCTGACGATGTGGTGTTGGTCTTTGAGGGTAAGACGGCTCTTGAGGTCGAAAACCACGCCAATGCCGCCCTCGAGCATGTGAGGGAGTGGGGAGTCCAGAATAAGCTGAAGTTTGCGCCGCACAAGACCAGTGCCATGGTCATCACGCGCAAACTGAAGTATGACACCCCACGCCTCCACATGGGCGGGGTCGACATCGGTATGGTGGGCGAAATCAAATTACTGGGAGTCGTCCTAGACCAACGCCTTACCTTCAACACGCACGTCGCGAACGTCTGTAAGAAGGCCGTCACCTTCTATTCCCAGCTTTCGAGAGCCGCGAAGGCGAGCTGGGGCCTCCACCCCGAAGTCATCCGCGTTATTTACAGAGCGGTGGTTGAGCCCGTGATACTGTATGCGGCTGCCGTTTGGGCGCCGGCTGTGGATAAGCTAGGTGTACGTAAGCAGCTGAACGTGGTCCAGCGGGGCTTTGCGCAGAAGCTGTGTAGGGCATACCGCACCACCTCCCTGAACTCAGCACTGTTGCTCGCTGGGATACTCCCTCTCGACCTGCGCGTCCGCGAAGCCGCGGCGTTGTACGGCGCGAGGAGGGGTATACCCCAGGACGCGATAGGGGATCGGGAAGTGGAACGGATGTCCTCGGCTCTGCGGTCTCCGCATCCCGCTCAGCATATCGACCTGGAGTTCAAGTGCCTGGCGGACGAGGAACAACTCGCGGTCAACATTGACCACGACCTTAACATCTACACGGACGGCAGTAAGATTGAGGGCAAAGTGGGCGCGGCGCTTTCCATATGGAGAGGCGCCGCCGAAACCAAAACCCTCAAGCTTACTTTGCCGTCCTTTTGCACCGTCTACCAGGCGGAACTCCTGGCGATATGCAGGGCGGCGCGGACGGCCGCAGATAACTCGGCCAGATCCGTCGGGATTTACTCCGACTCCCTGTCGGCACTGCAGACTACGATTAATCCGGAAGCCCTCCACCCCCTGGCCGTCGAGGCGCGGGGCCACCTGCGTAGGGCTTTGGTACAGGACAAACTTGTTAGTTTGTTCTGGATCAAAGCCCACGCGGGACTAGAGGGGAACGAGCGTGCCGACCATCTGGCTAAGGAAGCTGCGCTAAAGTCAAAACGCAGTTTTGACTACGACAGCTGCCCCGTTTCATTCATCAAGCGAAGCATTCGTATGCGATCGCTTGATGAATGGAACCAACGATACCGGGGCGGTGAAACAGCCGGTGTCACCCGGGTCTTTTTCCCGGACGCGATAGCCGCATACCGGATCATCGGTAAAATAAAGGTGGACAGATTTGTCACCCAGGTATTGACGGGGCACGGTGGATTCTCCGAGTACTTGCATCGTTTCAAGTGCAAAGAGAGTCCATCGTGCGTCTGCGATCCTGCGTGTTCTGAGTCTGTCCTCCACGTCCTCCTGGACTGCCCGGCCCATTGTCGCGAGAGGCAGGACGTGGAAACTCGACTGGGTGTAAAAATTGACGTAAGTACGTTACCGCAAATAGTGGGTAGTAAAGACAGAGATCTGTTCTTAGAATATTGTAAAAAAGTTTGTAAATTAGTAAATAATAGAAATAGGGTATAGCAAAATTATGTTAGGTAGTTATAGTTTGTATAATTAGGCTAACATAAGAAATTTGTATATAAAATAAGAACATAGTCTGTAAGTAACTTTAAGTTTCCAATGTATAAAATGGTGAATTTTGCACAATTAAGAAAGTTTTCTTTTGTAAAAATTAATTTAGACTCTATTTTATAACTACCAGCCTCTTGTACTAAGTAGATAATAAGATGATGAAAATTGTACTTTTATATTATATAAGTCTAGATATAAGCAAAAAATTGTTAACTTTATTAAAAGATATTTCTGTTCCCTCCCTCTACGTTCCCCTCCTTCTGTGTTTTAATTAGTATTAGTAGTAGGTACACAATTGCCTTCAGCACTATGATTGAATGAGGATGGACGTTAGATGAAAATGGTATGCAGCATGTAAGACGATCAGAGTAAAAGATGGACTGTATGAATGAGTTTTTGGTTAAAAAATGTAAAACCTGTCCAGACAATATAAACTGTAAAAACAGTCTCCCCTCACAGGGAGGTCAAGTATATTTAAAAAAAAAAAAAAAAAAAAAAAAAAAAAAAAAAAAAAAAAAAAAAAAAAAAAAAAAAAACCTAACCTAACCTAACCTAACCTAACCTAACCTAACCTAACCTAACCTAACCTAACCTAACCTAACCTAACCTAACCTAACCTAACCTAACCTAACCTAACCTAACCTAACCTAACCTAACCTAACCTAACCTAACCTAACCTAACCTAACCTAACCTAACCTAACCTAACCTAACCTAACCTAACCTAACCTAACCTAACCTAACCTAACCTAACCTAACCTAACCTAACCTAACCTAACCTAACCTAACCTAACCTAACCTAACCTAACCTCCCTCTGCAGTCGCCCGCCACCGAGAACGCACGTTTAAGTTGTTTCGCTGAGTCGCTCCGCGGATTTTTAAACTTTAAAAATCAGAAAAAGTGGTTTTTTCGCAACCAATTTTAAAGTGCAATATATCAAAAGTTGCGCCTTTGTGCGCCCTACCTAGTGGTGGTTTCAGTTTTGTGCGGAAATATCAGGAACTATTTTTAAAAGTGAAAAAAGTGTCAAAATTTCAAAATTAAAAAACTTTAAGCGTGAACGCTGCTTGATTAAGCGCGACGACATATCGATATTTTTATATCGTTCGACGCGGCTCTTTGAGCCCTACAGTTTGATACCCTTCTTGGATTTTTCTCGTGAAAATCCAGGGAGTTATTAAAGAAAAACTGCGGACCACGTGGCCACGTGGTTTGAGAACCACTGGCCTGAGGACAGCGCGAGAGGTCTTAAACGACGGAGGACAACGGGAGCAGCTCGGCGACACTTCGTTTGTAATTTTAAGGTTGGTTTCAGCGGAGTTATTAAATTTTTTAGTTTTTTCCAAATTTCAAAATTTTCTATCTCGAAAAAGAAAGCGACGACCCCCACTTATTTTTTGTTTATCTTGTAGAGCTTATTGAGTTCTATAAGCATATTAAATTTCAAAATTTTTGGCTGGATAGTTTCGGAATTATAATTTTTTCAAATTTAAGGGTTGACACGTGGGGGTGCCTCCAACAGTTTAATTACTCCGCAACCTATTAGAAAAATTAGATTAAGTTGTACATATTAATATTCCTAGCTTTTTAGAAAAATTTTTTATCTTAATTTCACGAGTTTTTGCCATTTTTATAGTAATTTTATATGTTTTTTGCACCCCATAAATCGGGGGTTGCATATTTTATGTAGATAGTTGTATAGTTAAATTCTAGATTAAAAGACGAATCCAACGAGCCCAAGCTCGGTAGGATACGATTAAAATTGACGGATTTTACAAAAATTTGTAAAGCCGGCAGCCATATTGGCGGCCATCTTGGAATTGTAAAAAGGGGCATAACTTGTGTTCTAGGCGTCCTAGAAAGACGCGGTTTCTTTTATATTTATAGCTGTGGCGGGTTCTACACATTGCGTAGGGTTGCGACTCTAGATAGAGTCGACCTCCAGATTCAAAAATTTAAACCGGTTTCGGGTAGAGGGCACAAAGCCCATCACGGAGAACCGTCGCTCGCGTTTCTGCGACTAGCGGTTCACGAGTTACGAATTTTTAAAGATTTGGTTGCGGTGAAACCACTAGTTTAGCCGCCATCTTGAAAAAATTAAAGTCGTCATAACTCGGGAACCGCTGGTCGTAGAGCGACGCGGTTTTTTCCGTGAGTTAGCCCCCAACAAGGGCTATCGATTGGTGCTGGACCGGCGACTCTATCTAGAGTCGTGGTAGAGCTCGTTTGTAGAGTGACTGTAGAATAGTTTTTATTAGTTTTTAAGTAGATTTTAGGTATATTGAGTGCCGTAGTATTCTACGGTGTTCGTTTTTCGACGGAACACTTTCTGTTTTACCTTTTACAAACCGCTATTGCGGAATTTTAACCAATTTTGACATTTATTTTACAATTTTATTTTGTTTTTATTTTTATTTTGTTTTTGACAATTGTATTTAATTTTAAATTCCGACGCGACCTCCCGACAAGATGGTACTTGGACTCCGGACCCCGGTGAAACGGACGGAGACAGTAAATCCACCCTCAACTCCCCCTAAACTAGTCAAAAAACTGTCAAGGCTTAGTCTGGAGAAGTTTGAGGGGGCAGCTCCTGAATCGACCTCCACAGGTGTACAGGCCGCCCCCTCCACCTCTAAGCGTAAGATGTTGACCCCTGAGCGGGTAGAGAGTCCGAAGGGGGTGGGGGTGGCCCCCGAGTCGGCTTATACGGCTGGACCGGGCGCCCCCTCCACCTCTAAGCAAAAGACGCCGACCCCAAAGCGGGTTGAGAGTCCGAAGAGGGGGGGGGAATTGTTGGTCTTCTCACCGGTGGCGACCGCCCAGCGGACTAGAGTGCAGCGGGCCACACATTACTATAAGAAAGCTGAAGAGGCAGTGAGCACGTCCAGGAATCTCAGGAGGGATATCAAAGAGTCCATCCTGAGGTCCCTGGGGGAGCTCAAAAAACTGGTTGCTGAGTCCGAGGCTGACCTGAAAGCCGAGAGGGCTCGTAAGGGTGCCGAGGGCTCCGTGGGGGTGGCGCCGGCGACCAAGGCCGCCGACGCCACGTTTGCGGTGCCCTCGGACACCGGACTGAGCATTAAGCTCGACGAGCACTCTCGGCTTCTCCTGGAGAATAATGAGAGGATGAAGGCTCTCCAGGAGCAGCTCAATAGATGCAGCAGGTCGGCCGAGGAACAGCAGCGCAGTTATGCCTGTGTGGCTGCTGGAAGGCCGCAACAGCCAGTGAGGCCCGCTGCTCTCCACTCGGTGGTCGTCACCTCAAAGGACAAGGAGGAAACAGGAGAGGAAGTCCTTGGGAAGGTGAGGCGGACCATCGACGCCAAAGAGGGGTGGATCAAAGTAGACCGGGTCCGAAAGGCCAAGGACCGGAAGGTCATCATAGGGTTGGGCTCTGTCGAGGATAGGCGGAAGGTGAAGGAAAGGTTATCGAAGGAAGGAACGGGCCTCTTGGTTGAGGACGTCAAAAATAGGGACCCGCTTCTGGTCCTTAGAGGAGTCCTTGCCGTAAACACGGACGGCGATATTATTAAGGCCCTAAGGAACCAGAACCGGGATCTCTTTGGCGGCCTCGGCCCAGGGGAAGACCGCCTTGTTGTTAAATTTCGCAAAAGAGCGCGAAACCCGCACGTGGTCAATGTCGTGTTGAGTGCATCGCCCACCCTCTGGGCGAGAATAACCGGCGTGGGCTCGGTCCATGTTGACCTGCAGAGGGTGCGAGCAGAGGACCAGTCTCCGCTGGTCCAATGCACGCGGTGCCTCGGCTACGGCCACGGGCGGAAATTTTGTAAGGACCCGGCGGACCTATGTTGCCACTGCGGCGGGCCGCACTTAAAAGCTAAATGCGCGGATTGGCTGGCGGGGTCTCCACCTTCCTGCCGGAACTGCCGTCGCGCGAAATTTGATAATTTCGAACATAACGCGTTCAGCGACGACTGTCCCGTCAGGAAGAGGTGGGATGACCTCGCCCGGCAATCCGTAGCTTATTGCTAAGGGCGTGCCGGCGGACTCAGTGGCTATAAAAATCCTCCAGGCGAACCTCCAGCGCAGTAAGTTGGCATATTCCGAGCTGCTGATTCAGGCCTCAGAACTTCGAGCGCGGATGGCTTTGGTACAGGAGCCATACGTCGGCGGAACAGGGCGTGTGAAGAGTCAAAATGGGATCAGGGTCTTCCAGTCTGCGGATCATGGAAGTGGGACTGTGAAGGCCGCGGTCATAGTTTTTGACGCGGACCTTCACATCACACAGTACCCGAAACTCACCACTAACAACATCTCAGTGGTGGGGATCCGAGTCCGCAACTGGGAGATCATCCTGGTCTCATTTTACTTTGAGCCCGACCTGCCGATGGACTCGTACCTAGCTCACCTGCGCCGGGTGCAGCGCGAAACGGGAGCTCGGAGTATGATCATTGGAGGCGACTCTAATGCTAAGTGCGTCTGGTGGAGGAGTCCCGTGACTGATCGCAGAGGCGAGGAACTTCACGGAGCACTGGAGGATCTCGGTCTTGACATCCTGAACCGAGGGGACACCCCCACCTTCGACACTATCCGGGGTGGCGTAAGATACAGCAGTTATGTTGACATAACTGCTGTATCACAGGACCTACTTGGCTTGGTGGACGACTGGCGCGTGCGCGAAGACCTGACCAGCTCGGACCACAATGGCATATCCTTCACACTGACGACAAGGTACATCAATAAAAATTTCATTCAACACACCACCCGAATCTACTTTACTAAAAATGCGAATTGGGCCCAGTTTCGTGAGAAACTGGGCCAAATTATCGACAGGGAAAAATTCACAGTAGGTCATCTCAAAAATTTGGCAACAGGTTCGGAATTAGATCAAACTATTTCAAAATTCAACAAAATTATCGCCGAAGCATGTACCTTGTCGATTCCGCTTATCAAGCGGAAGGATGTGGTGAATATGCCATGGTGGAACGAGGGGTTGGCAGCGCTCAAGCGCGAGGTGGCCACCAAGAAATGTAGGATCCGATGTGCAGCGCCGGTTAGGCGTCAGAAGGTTGTAAGGGAGTACCTCGAGGCGAAGGAGCGCTACGAGATCGAGGTAAGGCACGCGCAAACGCGCAGCTGGGTCGCCTTTTGTGAAAGACAGGATGGGGAATCGGTGTGGGGGGGTATCTACCGGGTCCTCGGCAGAACCTCCAGGAGAGACGAAGATCCACCGCTGGTGGTAAACAATATGGAACTAGACGCCAAAGGCTCGGTGAGGCTTATGGCCGAAACCTTCTACCCGGAGGACTCCGAGGGGGATGACTCTGAGGAGCACCGAAGGGTGAGGGTACAAGCCGGGCTCTTTGACGTCGAAAATTCTTCGGATGTGTCGGACCCGCCCTTCACTCCTATGGAGTTGAAGTTGGCCTGCCGGTCCTTCAATCCGAAGAAAGCTCCAGGCGCGGACGGTTTCACTGCCGATATATGTTTGCACGCGATTGAATTTGACCCCGATCTCTCACTGGCCCTTTTCAACAGGTGCCTCGAGCTCCGGCATTTTCCCGAGCCTTGGAAGGAGGCCACGGTGATCTTCCTCCGCAAGCCGGGGAAGGCCACCTACTCGACACCGCGGTCATATCGGCCGATTGGTCTCCTTCCGGTGCTGGGGAAGGTGCTGGAGAAAATGCTTGTCGCCAGGCTTAAATATCACGTAGCGCCCAGGCTCAGCACCCGCCAGTTTGGCTTCATGCCCCAGCGTAGCACCGAGGACGCCCTCTATACACTAGTTGAGCACATTAGATTAGGCTTAAAAAACAAAAAGTTGTTGACGCTTGTGTCACTGGATATAGAGGGCGCCTTCGACAACGCTTGGTGGCCACGTATCAAAGTCAGACTGGCGGAGGAACGAGTGCCGTTTAACATCCGGAGGCTCCTGGGCAGCTACCTGAGCGGCAGGCATGTTCGCGCACGATACTGCGGGGAAGAGCACGTGAGAGAAACCGGGAAGGGTTGCGTGCAAGGGTCTATCGGTGGGCCGATTCTGTGGAACCTTCTCTTGGATCCACTGCTTCGAGAGTTGGAGGCGAGGAATTACTACGTACAGGCATTCGCTGACGATGTGGTGTTGGTCTTTGAGGGTAAGACGGCTCATGAGGTCGAACACCAAGCTAATGACGCCCTCGAGCATGTGAGGGAGTGGGGAGTCCAGAACAAACTGAGGTTTGCGCCGCACAAGACCAGTGCCATGGTCATCACGCGCAAACTGAAGTATGACACCCCACGCCTCCACATGGGCGGGGTCGACATTGGCATGGTCGGAGAACTCAGGCTACTGGGGGTCGTCCTAGACCAGCGCCTTACCTTCAACACGCACGTTGCGAATGTCTGCAAGAAGGCATTAGCCTTCTACGCCCAGCTTTCGAGAGCCGCGAAGGCGAGCTGGGGCCTCCACCCCGAAGTTATCCGCGCTATTTACAGAGCGGTGGTTGAGCCCGTGATATTGTATGCGGCTGCCGTTTGGGCGCCGGCTGTGGATAAGCTAGGTGTTCGTAAGCAGCTGAACGTGGTCCAGCGGGGCTTTGCGCAGAAGCTGTGTAGGGCATACCGCACCACCTCCCTGAACTCAGCACTGTTGCTCGCTGGGATACTCCCCCTCGACCTGCGCGTCCGCGAAGCCGCGGCGCTGTACGGCGCGAGGAGGGGTATGCCCCAGGACGCGATAGGGGATCGGGAGGTGGAAAGGATGTCCTCGGCTCTGCGGTCTCCGCACCCCGCTCAGCATATCGACCTGGAGTTCAAGTGCCTGGCGGACGAGGAACAGCTCGCGGTCAACATCGATCACGACCTTAACATCTTCACGGACGGCAGTAAGATTGAGGGCAAAGTGGGTGCGGCGCTATCCATATGGAGAGGCGCCGCCGAAACCAAAACCCTCAAGCTTACTTTGCCGTCCTTTTGCACCGTCTACCAGGCGGAACTCCTGGCGATATGCAGGGCGGCGCGGACGGCCGCAGATAACTCGGCCAGATCAGTCGGGATTTACTCCGACTCCCTGTCGGCATTGCAGACCACAGTCAATCCGGAAGCCCTCCACCCCCTGGCCGTCGAGGCGCGGGGCCACCTGCGTAGGGCTTTGGTACAGGACAAACTTGTCAATTTGTTCTGGATCAAAGCCCACGCGGGACTAGAGGGGAACGAGCGTGCCGACCATCTGGCTAAGGAAGCTGCGCTAAAGTCAAAACGCAGTTTTGACTACGACAGCTGCCCCGTTTCATTCATCAAGCGAAGCATTCGCATGCGATCGCTTGATGAATGGAACCAACGATACCAGGCCGGTGAAACAGCCGGTGTCACCCGGGTCTTTTTCCCGGACGCGATAGCCGCATACCGTATCATCGGTAAAATAGAGGTGGACAGATTCGTCACCCAGGTTTTGACGGGGCACGGTGGATTCTCCGAGTACTTGCATCGCTTCAAGTGCAAGGAGAGTCCATCGTGCGTCTGCGATCCTGCGCGTTCCGAGTCTGTCCTCCACGTCCTCCTGGACTGCCCGGCCCATGGTCGTGAGAGGCAGGACGTGGAGTTCTTGTTAAATGTTAAACTAGATATAGACTCGCTTCCGGAAATTGTAAAAGGTAAAGACAGAAATGTGTTCCTGGCTTTTTGCAAAAAAGTCTGTAAAATTGTCAATAATAGGAATAAGGTATAGCAAAGTATGTTAGATATTTATTGTAAATAATAATTAGGCTAGCATACAAATAGTTGTAGTAAATAGGAACATAGATAATAATTAAATTGTGTTGTGTAAAATAGTAGTATTTTACGCAATTGTTATTGTTATTAAATGTTAGTCTTAAGCCTTTAATTTTGTAAATATCCTGCCTCATGTATTCTATATTTTGTATTGTATAAAGTTAATTAATAAGTTATTGTTATATGTAAAATTCTTAGACAGTAAGATAATTTGTTCATTGTTAAATTTTTAGACAATAAGAGAAATTGTTAATTTTGGAATAAAAAGATACCCTATCTTCCCCCCCCCCCCTTATTTTCCCCGCTTAGCCAGTAAGTACACAATCGCCTTCTGCCTATGAGTGAATGATGACGAATGCTAGAAGAAATTGGTATGCAGAACGAATGACGATCAGAGTACGAGATATGATATGTATGACTGAGTTTTGATGAAAAATTACACATAAGATAGTAAAGTAAAACTTTGTAAAAAATAGTCTCCCCACCCTGGGGGAGGTCGAGATATAAAATGAAAAAAAAAAAAAAAAAAAAAAAAAAAAAAAAAAAAAAAAAAAAAACCTAACCTAACCTAACCTTTTTTTTTTTTTTTTTTTTTTTTTTTAACGTGTGGAAATGCGTTACGCATACCCGGCCGCTGGGGAACGACCGGGTTATGTGGGACTCCTGCCAGACTGGCAGTTTACCCACTAAAACCACACGGTGTCCACTTTCATCGCCTGAGCCGGGGTCGCAGGAATCCGTATTCGTCTGCAAACCCCGGCGGCGTGCCTCATCAGGCTCTCACACAATAGTTCTTACCATGGGTGGCGCGCGGCGGACACCGCACGCGCCTACCCGGGCAGATTCGGTGGACGGCCGACTTCCCCAAGTCGACCGCCCTCTGCCTGGCGCTAAGGGGGAAGGCGACGATCGTGCGCCTGCCTCCGACGCCCAGTCCTTTTGCGGCGGAGGGGGAGGTCGGTGGTGTCCTCCCTCACCCGCTCGGCCGCCTCCTTCTCCGACATCACCCGCTCACAAAAAGCGAGGACGGCGTCCCAGCACCTTTCGCTGCCGACCATGGCGGATATCACAGCCGGCAGCGAAAGGTCTGTCCCCACAACACGTATCAGCGCCTCGCGCTCCTCCTCCCAAGCCGGACACACCTCCAGCACGTGCTGTGCCGACTCGTCGGAACAGTTCCGGCAGTGGTGGCAACGAGGAGAGGGCTCCCTCCCAGCGACCCGACACAGGTACCCCCCGAAGCAACCGTGCCCCGAGAGGACCTGCGTGGCGCGGAAGGTTAGGACGCCATGCCGTCTAGCCAACCACTGCCGGAGAACCGGCCGAACCGCCTCGATCGTCCGGTGTCCCGCGCTCGGACTCTCAAGCCGCCTCTCCCAATCCGCGATCGCGGCATCCTGCTCTCGCCTGAGGTGGTCTCGCAGCCCCCGTGGCGCTGGACTGAGGGCCCCGGACGCCAGACCCCGACGCCGCCGATAGGACGACGCCAGAGAAACCGCGTCCAGGTCCCAGGGCAGGACTCCAGCCAGCACACACGCTGCCTCTCCCGAGATGGTACGGTACCCCCGTACGACCCTTATCGCCATCACCCTCTGCGCTCTCCGCAGCAGGGCGATGTTCTCGCGATCAAGGGCGTCGGCCCAGACGGGAGCACCGTACATCGCCATCGACCTTACGACGCCGGTGTAGAGACGACGACAGCTCACACCGGGACCCCCCACGTTAGGCAAGAGCCACGAAAGAGAGGCCGCCACCTTCAGCAAGCGCGGGACCAGCCGCTGGAAGTGCGCCCGGAACTTCCATCGGCCGTCGAGCACGAGACCCAGGTACGTCATCGCGCCCGACAGACCGATGCGAGTGCCTCCCACGATCAGATGAGCGTCGTGAGGAGGAGCCCTCCTTGGGCCATGGAAGACGATGCCCTCCGCCTTCTCGAGGGCGACAGTGAGGCCGAGGCGCCGGATCCGCGCTACGACCTGCGCGACGCCTGCAGTCGCCAACACTGCCGCATCCCTGTACGTCGGCCGCCGAGCCAGCACGAGCGTATCGTCGGCATAACAGACGACGCTGACACCGCGCAACAGTGTGCCCCGTAGAACCCAGTCGTATCCGATATTCCACAGGAGTGGACCGAGTACCGACCCCTGTGGAACACCGCATACAACTTCCTTTCTCACCATGCCGTTCTGGCCAGGAAACACGACCCACCTGTCGGAGAGGTAGGCACCCACCACTCGACGCAGATAGGTCGGCACCCCGTGGTAGCGGAGCGCCTCCCTAATGCAGCTCCAGGGCAACGTGTTAAACGCGTTGGCGATGTCGAGGGACACCGCCACGACGACGTCGCCCTGAGCCACTGCGTCCTGCACCTGGGCTCGGACGCACAGAATGGCATCCACCGTGGAGCGGCCACTGCGGAAGCCGAACTGCACGCCCGAGAGGTCAGGTCCCCTCTGCCCGAGGTGCGCCACCAGACGCCCGACCACCACACGCTCGAAGAGCTTCGCCAGCTCGTCCAGGAGGACGATGGGGCGGTACGCCGACGGCGACTCCGCCGGCCGGCCTTCCTTCCTGAGGAGGACTAATCTGCCCGTCTTCCACCGCTGTGGGATTAAGGCTTGAGCCAGACAGGCAGAAAATAGCCCTCGAACTCGTGGCGCCAGGTGTTCAAATGCCAGCACCCACGCCCTTCCCGGAATTCCATCCGGACCTGGAGCGACGCTCTTCCTCCTGAGCCGTGCGACGGCCTCCTCGAGCTCGGACTCCCCGACCTCTGGTGCCTCCTCTCCGACTTCTCCTTGTGCGTTCACTGGTGCCATTTGCGGCGGCTGGTGCTGTGCCGGCGCCGTCGGGAACAGCGCCGCGACCACCTCACGGACCACTCCGGCGTCCAGGGTCTGCGTGAGTGGCGGAGCCCAGGGACGGACCTTATTGCGGACCCGTTTATAGGGCTTCCCCCACGGGTCGCTGTTGAGCCCATCCAGCATTTCCGCCCTGGCCGCAGCCTGAGACTCGCTTATGGCATTTTGGAGGCTGGTTTTGGCTGACGTGTATAGGGCGTACAGCCGTTCACCCTCCTCCTCGTGCCGTGCCCTGTCCAGCGAGGCAAGGGGCGAGCGGAAAATCCGCAACCTAACCTAACCTAACCTAACCTAACCTAACCTAACCTAACCTAACCTAACCTAACCTAACCTAACCTAACCTAACCTAACCTAACCTTTTTTTTTTTTTTTTTTTTTTTTTTTTTTTTTTTTTTTTTTTTTTTTTTTTTTTAACGTGTGGAAATGCGTTACGCATACCCGGCCGCTGGGGAACGACCGGGTTATGTGGGACTCCTGCTGACTGGCAGTTTACCCACTAAAACCACACGGTGTCCACTTTCATCGCCTGTGCCGGGGTCGCAGGAATCCAGATTCGTCTGCAAACCCCGGCGGCGTGCCTCATCAGGCTCTCACCCGGTTGTTCTTACCGTGGGTGGCGCGCGGCGGACACCGCACGCGCCTACCCGGGCAGATTCGGTGGACGGCCGACTTCCCCAAGTCGACCGCCCTCTGCCTGGCGCTAAGGGGGAAGGCGACGATCGTGCGCCAGCCTCCGACGCCCAGTCCTTTTGCGGCGGAGGGGGAGGTTGGTGGTGTCCTCCCTCACCCGCTCGGCCGCCTCCTTCTGCGACATCACTCGCTCACAGAAAGCGAGGACGGCGTCCCAGCACCTTTCGCTGCCGACCATGGCGGAAATCACAGCCGGCAGCGAAAGGTCTGCCCCCACAACAAGTCTCAGCGCCTCGCGCTCCTCGTCCCAAGCCGGACACACCTCCAGCGCGTGCTGTGCCGACTCGTCGGAACAGTCCCGGCAGTGGTGGCAACGAGGAGAGGGCTCCCTCCCAGCGACCCGACACAGGTACCCCCCGAAGCAACCGTGCCCCGAGAGGACCTGCGTGGTGCGGAAGGTTAGGACGCCATGCCGTCTAGCCAACCACTGCCGGAGGACCGGCCGAATTGCCTCGATCGTCCGGTGCCCCGCACTCGGACGCTCGAGCCGCCCCTCCCATTCCGCGATCGCGGCATCCCGCTCTCGCCTGAGGTGGTCTTGTAGCCCCCGTGGTGCTGGACTGAGGGTCCCGGACGCCAGACCCCGACGCCGCCGGTAGGACGACGCCAGAGAAACCGCGTCCAGGTCCCAGGGCAGGACTCCAGCCAGCACACACGCTGCCTCTCCCGAGATGGTACGGTACCCCCGTACGACCCTTATCGCCATCACCCTCTGCGCTCTCCGCAGCAGGGCAATGTTGTCGCGATCCAGGGCGTCGGCCCAGACGGGAGCACCGTACATCGCCATCGACCTCACGACTCCGGTGTAGAGACGACGACAGCTCACCCCGGGACCCCCCACGTTAGGCAAAAGCCAGGACAGAGAGGCCGCCACCTTCAGTAGCCGCGGGACCAGCCGCTGAAAATGCGCCCGAAACTTCCATCGGCCGTCGAGCACGAGACCCAGGTACGTCATCGTGCCTGACAGGCCGATGCGAGTGCCCCCCACGATCAGATGGGCGTCGTGTGGAGGCGCCCTCCTTGGGCCATGAAAGACAATGCCCTCTGCCTTCTCGAGGGCGACAGTGAGACCGAGGCGCCGGATCCGCGCTACCACCTGCGCAACGCCTGCAGTCGCTAACACTGCCGCATCCCGATACGTCGGGCGCCGAGCCAGCACGAGCGTGTCGTCGGCATAGCAAACGACGCTGACTCCGCGCAATAATGTGCCCCGCAGAACCCAATCGTATCCGATGTTCCACAGGAGTGGACCGAGTACCGACCCCTGCGGAACACCGCACACGACCTCCTTTCTGACGATGCCGTCCCTGCCAGGAAACGAGACCCACCGATCGGAGAGGTAGGCACCCACCACTCGACGCAGATAGGTCGGCACCCCGTGGTAGCGGAGTGCCTCCCTAATGCAGCTCCAGGGCAACGTGTTGAACGCGTTGGCGATGTCGAGGGACACCGCCACGACGACGTCGCCCTGAGCCACTGCGTCCCGCACCTGGGCTCGGACGCACAGAATGGCATCCACCGTGGAGCGGCCACTGCGGAAGCCGAACTGCACGCCCGAGAGGTCAGGTCCCCTCTGCCCGAGGTGCGCCAACAGACGCCCGACCACCACACGCTCGAAGAGCTTCGCCAGCTCGTCCAGGAGGACGATGGGGCGGTACGCCGACGGCGACTCCGCCGGCCGGCCTTCCTTCCTGAGGAGGACTAATCTGCCTGTCTTCCACCGCTGTGGGATTAAGGCTTGAGCCAGACAGGCAGAAAATAGCCCTCGAACTCGCGGCGCCAGGTGTTCGTGTGCCAGCACCCACGCCCTTCCCGGAATGCCATCCGGACCTGGAGCGACGCTCTTCCTCCTGAGCCGTGCGACGGCCTCCTCGAGCTCGGACTCCCCGACCTCTGGTGCCTCCTCTCCGACATCTCCCTCCGCGTCTGCTGGTGCCATTTGCGGCGGCTGGTGCTGTGCCGGCGCCGTCGGGAACAACGCCGCGACCACCTCACGGACCACTCCGGCGTCCAGGGTCTGCGTGAGTGGCGGAGCCCAGGGACGGACCTTGTTACGAACCCGTTTGTAGGGCTTCCCCCACGGGTCGCTGTTGAGCCCATCCAGCATTTCCGCCCTGGCCGCAGCCTGAGACTCGCTTATGGCATTTTGGAGGCTGGTTTTGGCTGACGTGTATAGGGCGTACAGCCGTTCACCCTCCTCCTCGTGCCGTGTCCTGTCCAGCGAGGCAAGGGGCGAGCGGAAAATCCGCCTCCTGCAACGAGTGTACTGGCGTCGGGCGGCCACGCACTCCCTGCGCAGCTGCGCTATCGCCTCCGACCACCAGTACACTTGCGCCCGTTGGGGGCGGCATCTCGACCTGGGCATGGCCACGTCGCACATCCCGGTCATCGTGCCCACCAGCCAGTCTGCCACACTGTCTGGTGAACCACCGACCTGTGGCTGACAAGAGGCCACTATCGCCGCCTCTTCGAATCGCTCCCGGTCGAGACGCTTTAGTTGCCACCGCGGACCGTCCTCCGCCGAGATGCGGCTGGGACTTGGCGGCACCGCGGGACGAGCGGAGATCTCAAAACGGATGTAAAGGTGGTCCGAGAGAGTCTCCACGTCGTCCAGCACTCGCCAGTCCTGAACACGGCGCGCTAGGGCGGGGCTCGCGAACGATACGTCCACGATGGACCCACCCCACCTTCGCACACACGTGTTGGCCGTCCCGCGGTTGAGGACGGTCAAGTTGGTGGCAACCACCCACTCCTCGAGGATCGCCCCCCGCGCATCCGTAGCTGGACATCCCCACAGCTGGGACTTCGCATTGAAGTCCCCGAGCACCAGCACCTCTGCGGGTTGAAACCGCCTTATTAGCAACTCCAGTTCGTCGAGGTACGCCTCGAAGTCGGCGACCGACTTGTTCGGGGAGAAGTAAACCCCCACTACGGCCATCCCCCCCAGCAGTGCCGCGACGCAACCCGAGCCCTTTACAATACGCGTAAAGGGCGGGGTGCCCGCGGCGACCTGGGTCACGATGGCCACCACACCATCGCGATCGCCGACCCAGTTATCCCTCGGCGGAACCGAGTAGGGCTCGGCCACCACCGCCACCTGCACGGACCACTGCACCAGGCTCTGGACAAAAAGGTCTTGGGCCCTGGCACAGTGGTTCAGGTTAGCCTGGAGAACTTTTTGTGCCATTATTGGGTCTCCATGTTACTTTCCACCCCGACTCTATTGGTGGGCGGTGTTTGGGTTTGGGGCCCAGCTGTCGCCTTCTTCCTTTTATTTGCCGACTTTTTCCGGGGGCACATAACAATTGTGTGCCTCGCCGGTCGGCCGGCGGCCTCACAGACCGGACAGTTCGCTTCGGCGGTGCAGTGCCGGCGCGTGTGCCCGTCCTTGCCGCAGCGGTAGCACTGCGTGCTGCGGTCCACCTCCTTGTCACACTTCGCCGCCACATGCCCAACTTCGTGGCAGCGATAGCACTGACGAGGCCTCTCCTTCAGTAGCTGGACCCCGGCTGAAACGAAGCCCACCAGAAGGCGGCGCCCGTCGACCACCCTCTTGGCCGCCTCGACTGGGCAACGGACCCATGCCGTCCCGACGCCGGTGTAGTTCTGGCGGATTTCGCCAACCTTGATGGACTCCACGGCGCATCCTCCCGCTTTGGCGATTACGCCAGCCAATTCTGCGGGAGTAACCGAGTCGTCCAATCCGGCGATCCGGAGGTCGGCACACTTTTCTGGCCTGGTGACCGCCACACCCTCGCCGACGATCTCTTTTATGCGCCGGGCCAGCACGTCTGCCTTTTCCTTTGAGTCGGAACCGGGCAACTCGAGTCTGCGCGCGCCTGTCTGGGAGACCTTATAGCGGGTCTCCACGCCCATCCCCGCTATAACGCCATCGGCCTTTATGGCCCCTAACACTTCCGCGTACGTTTTAGTACTGCCCGGCAGCAGCGTCAGTTGCACCGCCGCTGTTCGAGGCAGACGCAGCTTCGGCGCCTTTGCCTTTTTGGCCGGCTGCTTTAGCTGGTTCGGCTGCGCAGTCCTCTTACCTCTTCTCGCCACCACGTTCCAGCCCTCCGCCACCGGAGCGGCCGGACCAGACGGTGTGGGGCGAGGTTCTGGGGGCGCGGCCGCTTGTGCGACCGCACCTTTTCTAGTCCTTTTCCTCTTCCTTGTTTTTGTGCTTGTGCCCGGATTGGCTGGCGGGGTCAGCGTGGTGACACTGGGCTCCGCCGGCTGGGAAGTTGGCGCCTCTGTCCTCTCCGTTGACGCACTGGCCTGTCCTTGTCGCGTCCGCGTCTCGGGCAGGAGTCTACCGGACGCCTCCAACTCCCTAAATCGGGCGTTAATCATTTTACCCACCCCGTCCATGATCTTTTTGACGATCGCGTCATCGTCCACGGCCTTTTGGTTAGAGGCAGGAGGAGCCGGAGCAGACGTCGAGCTCAGCTCTCGCCTTATATCGGCCACGCCCTGCCGCAGTTCGGCGATTTCGGAACGGAGCTGGGCGTTTTCGGACCTAAGGCGGTCGTTGGCATCCTGCAGCTGCCTAATTTCGTCGGTGGATGTCCGCTGGTACAGGACACCAAGAACCTCACCTATCGTTTCAGCGGACTCGTTGAAGGCCTTTCTGAAAGTCCCCTTTATATTTTTCGAGCTCTTCGTCAGTTTCACGATTGCATCGACGCATTCCTGGGCCCTCTTGTGGAGGTCCCGTGTCGAGCATTCGTCTGATCTGTCCGCGTCGATATATGCAGCCGCACGCGTCGCCCTGATTTGGCGCGTAATCGCCACCACCTCACTTTCCGCCTGCAGCTCCAGCTCCTTTTGGCACTGGGCGAGGTATTCGGACTTCGCCTTGGCTAGGCCAACGTACTGCCCAGTCGTGGGTGGTCGGCCACGGCCTCTACGCGCAGTGGATATTTTGGCTGGGGCGTCGTCATTATCCGCGTCCGACGCGACGTCATCCGTCTCGCAACGCCGGCGCTTCCAAAAACGTCCGGACGTGTCCGAGCCAGATGGTGACCCCGACCTCATACTTGCATCAGAAACCTCAATAACAACGCTGTTGTCATCGCCCTCCTCGGGCCCCACGTCATCTCCGCCCCTCTCGGGCCGCCGGCCGGCCGATTCGCTAGCTAATTCAGAATCCAAGGAGATCGCCTGGTCTATGCGGGTAAGCACCACCTGTGGCTGCCATACCCGCCCACCGCCCTTCTCGGGCCTGACATCTTCACCGCCCTTCGCGGGCACACACCCAACTCCGCCCTTCGTGGGCGCAACACAAACACGGTCGTTGCCCCCCCCAGATTCGATGGGGCTGCACGCTGAAGCGTGGCGGGATTCTCCGACGCCAGAGGCGCCGGTACCCGCCTGGGGTAGTTTCGTTTTTTCGCTCGTGTCCATGTTATAATTGACACAGATTGGCCGAGCCTCCCGTCGGCCATGCATCCCTTCACGCTGTGTCGCCGCTTGGGATTCGGGGTAATTTTTTATAGAGGTTTTCTTCCTCGCGGTCCGGCCGGCTAAGGCAAGACCCTCGGTCCCGTAAGTGGCCGCGAGACGTGACCACGACACCACGAAACGGGGTTACGATATCGACGGTGAGCAAACAGGGCTTCTGCTCGCTCGTCCGACGGAGGTGTTAACACACGCCAGACCCGCCCAGTCTCCGTGCTAGCGCGCGCGCGAGCGCAGCGCCGCTGGAGAGATCCCACCCTATACGCGCTCAACGGGACAACTCTGCTACGAGCAGAGCGCCGGAGCGCGTTCCCCCCCGAGTCGGTCGTTAGCCGTAGGCAGCAGCAGTTCCGCAATCGCAACTGTGCAGCTGCTGCTGCCTACGTTTCCAGGGTGCACCGCGCGGAGGTCACCGACTGTAGCACCCCAACCTAACCTAACCTAACCTAACCTAACCTAACCTAACCTAACCTAACCTAACCTAACCTAACCTAACCTAACCTAACCTAACCTAACCTAACCTAACCCTTTTTTTTTTTTTTTTTTTTTTTTTTTTTTTTTTTTTTTTTTTTTTTTTTTTTTTTTTTTTTTTCCGTCGTCAGACGCACTCAGAGGAGGACGTGCTACATGTTGGTCGAGTGCCGCTCCGCCCGATTTTGTGTTTTAAAAATCGAAAAAAAAAAAAAAAAAAAAAAAAAAAAAAAAAAAAAAAAAAAAAAAAAAAAAAAAAAAAAAAAAAAAAAAAAAAAAGTGGGTTTTTGTGCTCCGATTTTTACAATTTATGCACCAAAAGTTGCGGGAATAGTTGCCCCAACTAGTGGCAGTTTCTGTTTTTTGCGCCGAGTGCGCTAAGTGTGAAGAAAATTAGTGCAAAGTGCAAATTTTCAATTTTTGAAAACTTTGAGCGTGAACGCTGCCTAAACGCGATCTGTAACCCCTGGATATTTTTATATCGCCAGACGGGGCTCGTTGAGCTCTATCTTTTGACACCTCGGCCGGATTTTTCCGGTCGAAATCCAGGGAGTTATTAAGGAAAAACCGGGAACCACGTGGACACGTGGTCCTGGATCCAGTGGCCTGAGGACAGCGCGAGGCGGCTCATTCGACGCGGCACGACGCGGCGAATTCAACGCCGTATCAACCATATTTTTAAGGTTAGTGGTTGCGGAGTTATCAAAATTTTTAAAATTTTTCAAAATTCAAAATTTATTTTTTCAAAATTAAGATCGACGACACCCCCATATTTTTTGTTTAGTTTGTAGGGCTCATTGAGCTCTACCAATATTATAAATTTCATAATTTTCGGCCGAATACTTTTTGAGTTACGATTTTTTAAAGTTTAAGGGTTGACACGTGGGGGTGTAAATAACAATTTGATCACCCCGCAACCTATTTCAAAAATTAGACTAAGTAGTGTGTAAGAATATTTTTAGCTTTTTAGAATAAGTTTTTATTTAAAATTTTCGAGTTTTTGCCAATTTTGTAGTTAATTTGTATGTTTTTTGCACCCCAAAAATCAGGGTTGAATTATTTTTTGTAAATAATTGTAGATTTGGATTGTTGATCAAAAGACGAATCCAACGAGCCCAAGCTCGATTAGATAGGATAAATAGGAACGGATTTAGTAGAAATCCTTATAACTGGCAGCCATATTGGCGGCCATCTTGTTTTGATAAAAAGCGGTATAACTTTTGTTCCAGACGTCTTAGAAAGACGCTGTTTCTTATACACTGTTAGTTGTGGTGAGCTCTACGTTTTAGGCTAGTTTGTGGCTCTGGATAGGGTCGACCCCCAGATTGCCAAAATTTGGCAGGTTTCGGGTAGAGGGCAAAACGCCCGTTACGGGAAGCCGTCGCTCGCCTTCCTGCGATCAGCGGTTCCCGAGATATAATTTTTTGAATTTCGGTCTAGACTGAAACCTTATAACCGGCCGCCATCTTGGATATTTTTAAGGCGCGATATCTCGGGAACCGTTGGTCGTAGAGCGACGCGGTTTTTTCCGTTGACTTTCCCCCGGGAAGCGCTATCGTTTGGTGCTATTTGCGCGGCTCTATCTAGAGTCACTGTAGAGTTCCACCGTAGAGTCGCGACGGAAGAGGTTTTATTTAGTTTTTAAGTAGATTTAGGTTGATTAAGGGCCGTAGTATTCTACGGCACCTAAATTTTTGACGGAGCATTCTCTATTTTTATCCTATACAACCCGCTATTGCGGTAATTTTATTATTGACATTTTAGTATACATTTTGACTTTTTATTTTGATATTTTATTTTAACTTCATTTATTTTATTAATTGTTGACGCGACCTCCCTGTAAAATGGTTTTGGGACTCCGGACCCCGGTAAAACGACAGGAAAAATCGAACCCACCCTCAACTCCCCCCAAAGTTGTTAACAAGTTACCGCGACAGAGCATGGAGAGGTGGGAGGGGGTGGTTCCCGGGTCGGCTTATACGGCTGGACCGGGCGCCCCCTCTACCTCTAAGAACAGAACGCCGACCCCTGAGCGGGTCGAGAGTCCGAAGGGGGTGGGGGTGGCTTCCGAGTCGGCTTATACGGCCGGACCGGGCGCCCCCTCCACCTCTAAGGAAAAGACGCCGGCCCCTAAGCGGGTCGAGAGTCAAAAGGGGGGGGTTGAAGTGCTGGTGCACTCACCAGTGGCGACCACCGGGCAGAACAGATTGCAGCGGGCCAAGCACTATCATTTAAAGGCGAAGCAGGCGGTGGAAGCGTCCAGGAACCTCAGGGGCGATCTCAAGGCGACGATCCTGGGGTCCCTGGACGAGCTCAAAAAACTAGTCGCTGAGTCCGAGGCCAACCCGAAAGCCGAGAGGGCTCGTAAGGGGGCCGGGGGCTCCGTGAAGGGGGTGTCGACGACTAAGGACGCCGACACCACATTTACGGTGCCCTCGGACTCCGGACTGAGTGCCAAGCTCGATGAGCACTCTCGGCTTCTCCTGGAGAGCAATGAGCGGATGAAGGCTCTCCAGGAGCAGCTTGATAGGTGTAGCGGGTTGGCCGAAGAGCAGCGGCGGAGTTATGCCTGTGTAGCTGCTGCGAGGCCGCAGCAGCCAGCGAGGCCCACGGCTCTCCACTCGGTGGTCGTCACTTCCAAGGACGATAACGACACAGGAGAGGAGGTCCTTGGTAAGGTGAGGCAAACCTTAAATGCGAAGGAAGGATGGGTTAAAGTCGACCGGGTCCGGAAGGCCAAAGACCGCAAAGTCGTCATGGGCTTTGGCACTGCCGAGGACCGGCGAAAGGCCAAGGAGAGATTGGCGAAGGAAGGGTCGGGCCTCAACGTCGAGGACGTTAAAAATAGAGACCCGCTTCTGGTCCTTAGAGGTGTCCTGACGATAAACACCGATGGTGATATCATAAAGGCCCTAAGAAACCAGAATCGGGATCTCTTTGACGGCCTCGGCCCTGGGGATGACCGACTCGAAGTGAGATACCGCAGAAAGGCTAGGAACCCGCACGTGGCCAATATGGTCTTGAGTGCGTCGCCCACCCTCTGGGCGAGGATAACCGGCGTAGGTTCGGTACATATCGATCTCCAGAGGGTGCGAGCAGAGGATCAGTCGCCACTGGTCCAATGCACGCGATGCCTCGGCTATGGCCACGGGCGGAAGTTCTGCAAAGACCCAGCAGACCTCTGTAGCCACTGTGGCGGGCCGCACTTGCGCACTAAATGCGCGGATTGGCTGGCGGGGTCCCCACCTTCCTGCCGGAACTGTTGTCGCGCGAAGTTCGACAATGTTGAACACAACGCATTTAGCGACAACTGTCCCGTCAGGAAGAGGTGGGATGACCTCGCCCGGCAATCCGTAGCGTATTGCTAAGGGCGCGCCGGCGAACGCAGTGGTTCTCAAAGTCCTCCAGACGAACCTCCAGCGCAGTAAGTTGGCACACTCCGAGCTGCTGATCGAAGCCTCTAACCAGCGTGCGCGGTTTGCTCTGGTACAGGAGCCATACGTCGGCGGAACAGGGCGTGTGAAGAGTCAAAATGGGATCAGAGTCTTCCAGTGTGCGGACCATGGAAGTGGGACTGTAAAGGCCGCGATCATAGTTTTTGACGCGGACCTTCACATAACACAGTACCCGAAACTCACCACGACCAACATCGCAGTGGTGGGGATCCGAGTCCGCAACTGGGAGATCATCCTGGTCTCATTTTACTTTGAGCCCGACCTGCCGATGGACTCGTACCTAGCACACCTGCGCCGGGTGCAGCGCGAGACAGGAGCTCGGAGTGTTATAATTGGGGGCGACTCCAATGCCAAGTGCGTCTGGTGGGGGAGTCCCGTGACAGATCGCCGCGGCGAGGAACTGCACGGCTCACTGGAGGACCTCGGGCTCTGCATCCTGAACCGAGGGGAAACCCCTACATTTGACACTATCCGGGGCGGCGTAAGGTACAGCAGTTATGTTGACATAACTGCTGTATCGCCGGACCTGTATAGCTTGGTGGACGACTGGCGCGTGCGCGAGGACCTGACCAGCTCGGACCACAATGGCATATCCTACACATTAACGACAAGGCACATCAACAAGAATTTCATCAAGCACACCACAAGAATATATTACACTAAACACGCAAATTGGGCCCAGTTTCGTGAGAAACTGGGTCAAATTATCAATAGAGAAAATTTTACACTAGACTACATTAAAAATTTAACACACGGTTCACAATTAGATAACACGATCACACAATACAACACAATAATAGCCGAAGCATGTGCCTCGTCTATTCCGCCAATCAAGCGCAAGGATGTGTTGAATATGCCATGGTGGAACGAGGGGTTGGCAGCGCTTAAGCGCGAGGTGGCCACCAAGAGATGCAGGATTCGGTGTGCAGCGCCGGTTAGGCGTCAGAAGGTAGTTGGGGAGTACCTCGAGGCGAAGGAGCGTTACGAGACCGAGGTAAGGCATGCGCAGACGCGCAGCTGGGTCTCCTTCTGCGAGCGCCAAGATGGGGAATCGGTTTGGGGGGGTATCTACCGGGTCCTCGGCAGAACCTCCAGGAGAGACGAAGACCCACCGCTGGTGGTAGACAATATGGAGCTAGACGCCAAAGGCTCGGTGAGGCATATGGCCGAAACCTTTTACCCGGAGGACTCCGAGGGGGACGACTCCGAGGAGCACCGAAGGGTGAGGGTACAAGCCGAGCTCTTTGACGTTGAAACTTCTTCGGATTCGACGGACCCGCCTTTCACTCCCTTGGAGTTGAAGTTGGCCTGCCGGTCCTTCAATCCGAAGAAAGCTCCAGGCGCGGACGGTTTTACCGCCGATATATGTTTGCACGCGATAGAGTTTGACCCCGAACTCTCACTGGCCCTTTTCAACAGGTGCCTCGAGCTCCGGCATTTTCCCGAGCCCTGGAAGGAGGCCACGGTAATCTTCCTCCGCAAGCCGGGGAAGATTACTTACACGACACCACGGTCGTATCGGCCGATTGGTCTCCTCCCGGTGCTGGGGAAAGTGCTGGAGAAAATGCTTGTCGCCAGATTAAAATATCATATAGCGCCCAGGCTCAGCACCCGCCAGTTTGGCTTTATGCCCCAGCGGAGCACCGAGGACGCCCTCTATACACTAGTTGAGCACATAAGATTAGGTTTGAGAAACAAAAAGTTGATGACGCTTGTGTCACTGGATATAGAGGGCGCCTTCGACAACGCTTGGTGGCCACGTATCAAAGTCAGACTGGCGGAGGAACGTGTGCCGTTTAACATCCGGAGGCTCCTGGGTAGCTACCTGAGCGGCAGGCATGTTCGCGCACGGTACTGCGGGGAAGAGCACGTGAGGGAAACCGGGAAGGGTTGCGTGCAAGGGTCTATCGGTGGGCCGATTCTGTGGAACCTCTTGTTGGATCCACTGCTTCGCGAGTTGGAGGCTAGACATCACTATGTGCAGGCATTCGCTGACGATGTGGTGCTGGTCTTTGAAGGTGAGACGGCTCTTGAGGTCGAAAGCCGTGCTAATGCCGCCCTCGAGCATGTGAGGGAGTGGGGAGTCCAGAACAAACTGAGGTTTGCGCCGCACAAGACCAGTGCCATGGTCATTACGCGCAAACTGAAGTATGACACCCCACGCCTCCACATGGGCGGGGTCGACATTGGCATGGTCGGAGAACTCAGGTTACTGGGAGTCGTCCTAGACCAGCGCCTGACCTTCAACACGCACGTCGCGAATGTGTGCAAGAAGGCCGTCGCCTTCTACGCCCAGCTTTCGAGAGCCGCGAAGGCGAGCTGGGGCCTCCACCCCGAAGTTATCCGCGCTATCTACAGAGCGGTGGTTGAGCCCGTGATATTGTATGCGGCTGCCGTTTGGGCGCCGGCTGTTGATAAGCTCGGTGTTCGAAAGCAGCTGAACGTGGTCCAGCGGGGCTTTGCGCAGAAGCTGTGTAGGGCATACCGCACCACCTCCCTGAACTCAGCACTGTTGCTCGCTGGGATACTCCCCCTTGACCTGCGCGTCCGCGAGGCCGCGGCGCTGTATGGCGCGAGGAGGGATATGCCCCAGGACGCGATAGGGGATCGGGAGGTGGAACGGATGTCCTCGGCTCTGCGGTCTCCGCATCCCGCTCAGCATATCGACCTGGAGTTCAAGTGCCTGGCGGACGAGGAACAGCTCGCGGCCAACGTTGGCCACGACCTCAACATCTATACGGACGGCAGTAAGATTGAGGGCAAGGTGGGTGCGGCGTTATCCATATGGAGAGGCGCCGCCGAAACCAAAACCCTCAAGCTTACTTTGCCGTCCTTCTGTACCGTCTACCAGGCGGAACTCCTGGCGATATGTAGGGCGGCGCGGACGGCCGCAGATAACTCGGCCAGATCAATCGGGATCTACTCCGACTCTCTGTCAGCACTGCAGACAACCGTAAATCCAGTTGCCCTCCACCCCCTGGCCGTCGAGGCGCGGGGCCACATGCGAAGGGCTTTGATACAGGACAAACATGTAAATTTGTTCTGGATCAAAGCCCACGCGGGACTAGAGGGGAACGAGCGTGCCGACCATCTGGCCAAGGAAGCTGCGCTAAAGTCAAAACGCAGTTTTG
Organism: Euphydryas editha; assembly: GCA_036937285.1. Taxonomy (NCBI): domain Eukaryota; kingdom Metazoa; phylum Arthropoda; class Insecta; order Lepidoptera; family Nymphalidae; genus Euphydryas; species Euphydryas editha. The sequence continues at coordinate 17,659,159 of JAUPFZ010000022.1, read as the reverse complement.
ACTACGACAGCTGCCCGGTTTCATTTATCAAGCGAAGCATTCGTATGCGATCGCTTGATGAATGGAACCAGCGATACCGGGACGGTGAAACAGCCGGTGTCACCCGGGTCTTTTTCCCGGACGCGATAGCCGCATACCGTATCATCGGTAAAATAAAGGTGGACAGATTTGTCACCCAGGTGTTGACGGGGCATGGTGGATTCTCCGAGTACTTGCACCGTTTCAAGTGCAAGGAGAGTCCATCGTGCATCTGCGATCCTGCGTGCTCTGAATCTGTCCTCCACGTCCTTCTGGACTGCCCGGCCCATGACCGCGAGAGGCGGGAAATCGAAATACTTCTGGGCACAAAATTGGATATTGACTCTTTGGCGGAAATTGTATCGAGTAAAAATAGAGACTGTTTCCTTAAATACTGTACAAAACTGTGTATACTAGTTAATAAGAGGAATAAAGCTTAAGCAAATTATGCTAGTTTTTATAGTGTATTATAAGTAACGTAGCATATAAAAACTTTGTAAATAAATTAAGGAACATAGTTTATAAGTTATATGTAGTGTATAAAATAATCTTATTTTATACAAACCAATTGTTGTACTATACCCTAGCAATTAAGATTCTGTTAACTGTATATTCCTGCCTCGTACATACTATAAATAGTAAATGTATAAAAGAAGTTAATAAAATAGTTTTTGTAAGTTGGTAAATATGTAATGATAAAGTAGATTATAGAGAATATTAGTAAGTAAGATATAGATTATAAGGAAAAAACTGTAGAGATTATTAAACAGATATAAACTGTCTCCCCCTTCACTGTCCCCGTCCTCCCCCTTGCGTTTTACTTAGACATAAGTACACAATGGCCCTCAGCCCATGATTGAATGATGATGAATGCTAGATGATAATGGGATGCGGAATGACTGAAGATCAGAGCATAAGATAGATAGTATGAAAGGTTTGTTATTCTGATCAAATGAAACACAAGTTATATAAGATAAATGTTAAAAACAGTCTTCCCACAATGTCGGGGAGGTCTAGTATAAAAAAAAAAAAAAAAAAAAAAAAAAAAAAAAAAAAAAAAAAAAAAAAAAAAAAAAAAAAACCTAACCTAACCTAACCTAACCTAACCTAACCTAACCTAACCTAACCTAACCTAACCTAACCTAACCTAACCTAACCTAACCTAACCTAACCTAACCTAACCTAACCTAACCTAACCTAACCTAACCTAACCTAACCTAACCTAACCTAACCTAACCTAACCTAACCTAACCTAACCTAACCTAACCTAACCTAACCTAACCTAACCTAACCTAACCTAACCTAACCTAACCTAACCTAACCTAACCTAACCTAACCTAACCTAACCTAACCTAACCTAACCTAACCTAACCTAACCTAACCTAACCTAACCTAACCTAACCTAACCTAACCTAACCTAACCTAACCTAACCTAACCTAACCTAACCTAACCTAACCTAACCTAACCTAACCTAACCTAACCTAACCTAACCTAACCTAACCTAACCTTTTTTTTTTTTTTTTTTTTTTTTTTTTTTTTTTTTTTTTTTTTTTTTGACGCTGTGAAATACATTTACGTATCCCGCCGCCCGAAGGTGACGGGTATGTGGGACTCGCTGACTGCGAAGTCAGAATACCCACTAAAACACAGCGGTGCCCTCGTCGTCGTACAAGGACGCCACGGGATCACGGTCGTATGCCACCGTGACGCCCCGACGGTTGGCTCGCCTACGCGGGCCGCCTCCGGTCATAGAGCGCTCGCGGGCACCGTGAGCGCTCTATCTCCGCTGCAACCAGGTACCGGCGAACGGATGGAAAACTGCGGCAGGTCATGATGACATAGCCGCAGTCTCCTCCGTAACCTGGTGCATTGTACTTTGGGGAGCGGTCGGGGCCTTAGCCGCCGCTCTAACCCTCGATTTTGGGGGGCGGCACTCCCGTCCCCCCATTATATGCGACGCCGGTTTGCCGGCGTCCGCGCAGACGGCGCAGCGCAGTGCCCCGGTGCAGTTACGGGCAATGTGCCCCTCCACGCCGCACCGGTAGCACGCGCCTCTGCGGTCGACCGCAGCCGGACAAGTCGGGCGAGTATGCCCGATACCCATACATTTGAAGCAGCGCAGAGGGCGCTGCTCCAAGACTTGAACCCTGGCCGAGCTCCATCCGACCAGCAACCTGCCAGCCTCGGCCAGAGCCTTGGCGGCTGGGATCGGGCATCGCACAACAGTGCCACCCAACCCGCCCGGTCCGACTGCGATTGCGCCGACTTTTACGTCGCCGGCGTCGCACTTGCCCACCTTTCCTACAGCTGTAGCGACCGCCTCGCTGGTGACGGAGTCGTCCAGCCCAGAGACTCGCAGACTCGCGAGCTTCGTGGGTTGGACGACCCTCGCCAAGCTGCCGAACGCCGTCTGCAGCTCCTCTGCCAGACGCTTGGCCACCTCCGGGGTCTGCCCTTTCGGCAGCTCTAGAAGACGTGCCCCGGTAGCTGCCCGCCGTATTGTTAGGCCATCGTTGATGCCTAAGCCGTTTAGGTCCACTTGGTCTGCCGCTCTCTCCAGCAAGTGGCAGTACGTGACCCCCTTACTCACGGCGTACTCGTCTAGAGTAATAAGCACCGCCGGAGAGCGGGGGGCCGCCAGCTTCCTCTTTTTTGACTTACGCCGTGCAGGTGGCTGCTGCTGCGGTCTATTTGGAGTTGCGGCAGCGGCGGCGGCGGCGTAAGTTTTGGGCGCCTTTTTCTTTTTACGTTTAACGACGGTGCTCCATTCACCATCGTTATCCGCACCTGCGGGTGTTGACGTCGCGTTCGCGGACGTTTTCTTCTTCCGCGCCGGAGCGCGGGCGGTGCCGGAAGACGGAGCCGGAGCGCTCGCCTTCTGCGTCGTCTTTGCCTTTTTTTTGTCCGCCGCAAGCGGTGGACGCAGCGGCCTCTCTGGCAGAAGACGGTCCTCTAGGGCGGCGAACCGGGCGTCAAACATCCGGCCCACCGATCCTGTGATGGAGGCCCTCATCTCATCCAGCGTTTCCACTCTGCCGGTCGGTACGGGCAAGATGGGAGAGCTTCTTCCGCGCTCATGTCGAAGCTCGGCTACCTGCTGCCTGAGCTCGTCCATTTCCGACCTTAGGCGGGCGTTCTCCGCCTGCAGTTTGCGAACCTCGTCTGTGGCCGTCCTGTCTTTCAGCGCATCGACAACGGCTTTTATAGAGGCCGCCGCATCCTGCAGGGCGCGTTGGAACGTGCCCTTGAGGTTGGACGACCTCTTTGCCACAGTGCAGATGATATCTACATCTGTGGCCGCCTGCCTTGCCAATGCGTCAGCCGTCCGTGGGTCGCCGGTGTCAAGACCCAGCGCTCTGCGTCCCTCTTCGGCCGCTCTCATCTGCTCCGTCATGGCCATTTCGGCTTCAGAGCCAGGCTCTTCCTCCCTTAAAATGCGCCTTTTGCATCCGGCGAGGATAAGACCTCCCCCGCCGGATGGTGGCGGACTACCATGGGGCCGCTTACCCCTTTTACCTCCTTCGCTGGCTGTCCCAGCCGAGCTGTAATCATCGGAGTCGACAGTGGTCGACCCCTCTCCCGCATCCTTATTTTTGTAAAATTTAAGTACAATAGGTTTCATTTTTGTTCCCACGAGTATGGGGGAAAGACGGTCCGCCCAGGCAGTGCCCCCTGTACCTGGGTAAGCCTAGCGTAACTCGTCGCGGGTGTCGGCCGGTACCCGGACGAGGATCGCAGTCGAGACTGATCCACCCGTCAGCCATGCATCCCCTCGCGCTGCGTCGCCGCTTGGGATTCGGGGTAATTTTTTATAGAGGTTTTCTTCCTCGCGGTCCGGCCGGTTAAGGCGAGACCCTCGGTCCCGCACGTAGCCGCGAGACATGACCACGACACCACGTAGTGGGATTACGAGAGGACGGTGAACGACTAGGAGAAGCCTAGCCGTTCTGTCTGACGGCAGTGCGAGTGCACATCAGACCCGTCCTTCCTCCGTTGCTTCACCGCGCGCGAGCACAGTGGCACCGGAGCCCCCGAGGAGACGACAGTCCCCTACACGCCATGCGGCCGCTCAACGGGGCAACTCTGCGTAACAGAGGAGTCCCCGGAGCGCTGAATCGCATTTCCGGCGTCCCCCCGAGTCGGTCGTTAGCCGTAGGCAGCAGCAGTTCCGCAATCGAAACTGTGCAGCTGCTGCTGCCTACGTTTCCAGGGTGCACCGCGCGGAGGTCACCGACTGTAGCACCCCAACCTAACCTAACCTAACCTAACCTAACCTAACCTAACCTAACCTAACCTAACCTAACCTAACCTAACCTAACCTAACCTAACCTAACCTAACCTAACCTAACCTAACCTAACCTAACCTAACCTAACCTAACCTAACCTAACCTAACCTAACCTAACCTAACCTAACCTAACCTAACCTAACCTAACCTAACCTAACCTAACCTAACCTAACCTAACCTAACCTAACCTAACCTAACCTAACCTAACCTAACCTAACCTAACCTAACCTAACCTAACCTAACCTAACCTAACCTAACCTAACCTAACCTAACCTAACCTAACCTAACCTAACCTAACCTAACCTAACCTAACCTAACCTAACCTAACCTAACCTAACCCAGTCTGCATCGAACCGCGCTCGAGAACGCACCGTTTCTGCGACGCTCCGCACATAAAAAAAATATAAGTGTCCGTTTCGAGTGTTATATCTTTTCAACTGTTTAATCTATCGTAATCCTGTGAACTTCAGTGAATAGTGTAAGTAAAGACCTTCTAATAGACATATATTTCTCCAAAATTGATACATTTAAATAATAGTTATAATCAATACAAACTTAAGTTGTGAACCTGTTATACATTTTAAAACTTCAAGTGTAAACGCTGTCAAAAGTAAAGCGACGACCCTACTTTTTTATTTTACCAAAAAACGAAGCATATTAGTGACTACAACTGTGCGGAATCTCAGATTTTTCTCAAGAAAAATAAGTGTTTTCTAGACAATTTTCAACGTAGTGCGGTCGATAAAATCATACATAAACTTTGTAAGAGCTATAACTTTTAAAATTGAACTATAATATATATCATTCTATAACAGTGAAACAGACAATTTATCGCCCTTTGCAATTGTGTTAAAATCAAAACCGTAACTTAAAATCTGTAATTTTGAGAATTATTTTTCTAAAACATCAATACTGAATCGACCGCAAAGATAAAGTTGTAAAAGCCCGTAGTTACTAAAATTGTAGGGTGACAACCATTGTATTTGATTTTGCTTTGGATTATTTTGGTTTTAAATTAATTTTCTTTTCAACTTCACAACCCTCCCTTTCGACTATAAAAATGGACAGATCAAAAATAGAGAAGGAGAAAGCAAGAATTATGAAAGAAATCGAAAAACACATAAAAGAAAAAGGGATGGAAAACTCGGATCTCTATGCACAAAAATACGAAACAATTAAGAAAGCAATAGATTTAACGAGAAATTTGAAAACCGAACTGAAGGAAATTATTTTGGAAGCAGCAAAGGATCTACGTAGAATGGTAATGACGGCTCTCGATGATAAAATAGATATGCATGATAAACTAGTAGAGTTCTCAGAGACCATAGTAAAGAGCCAAAATACTGACTTTGTACTATTGAATGAGCATACAAAGAAAATTGAAACGAAAATTCAGGCTCTTCAAGACCAGATTGTTCGACAGCATGAACACATGGAGACACAAATGCGGACCTACGCAGCAGTGGCTGCTACAGGCACAACAATACCAAAAGGAACCGAAAGACCACCAACCATCCAATCGATGGTTGTGATTTCCAAAGATAAAACGGATACTAGTGAAGAAGTATTGGAAAAAATAAGAAATATAGTTAAGGCCAGGGAAAGCGGTATTAAAGTGGAAAGAATTAGGAAAGCGAAGGATAGAAAAGTAGTGATGGGTTTCGCAACTAATGAAGAAAGAGAACAAGCCAAAAAGAAATTGGCAAGAGAAGGAACGGGCCTCGCGGTCGAGGTCCTGAAGAATAGGGACCCGCTTCTGGTTCTCAAGGGAGTGACAAAAGGACTCACCGACGAGGAGGTAGTAGGTGCCCTAAGAAACCAGAACCGGGGGCTTTTCAGTGGCCTCGACCCCGAGGACGATCGACTTACAGTTAAATACCGTAAAAATACCAAGAGCCAATACACCATGCAGATAGTATTAAGTGCTTCACCCATCCTGTGGAGGAAAATTACGGATGCGGGAAGGGTAAACATAGACTTATATAGGGTCGTAGCTCAGGATCAATCTCCATTGGTACAGTGTACCAGATGTCTGGGCTACGGCCATACCAAAAAATTTTGTAAAGAACAAGAAGACCTCTGCAGTCATTGTGGTGGTCCTCATACCCGAGAAAAATGTACAAAATGGAAGGAATCAAGCCCGCCCTCCTGCAAAAACTGCAAGATTAACAACATCGAAAGCTCCGAGCACAATGCATTTGACGTAAGCTGTCCCATCCGGAAGAGATGGGATACCCTGGCCCGATCTACTGTTGCGTACTTATAAGCTAATACATAGGTAAATATATATTTTTATACAATCACAATTAACACACCGTATAATTTTGGATACATTATATAATACTTTTCTTTTTCTACAAATATCTTTATGTACATATATACATATATATACAATATATAATATTCTTAAACACTACAATTATTAAATAGATACAGAACCTAACATATATCATACTATAGTACTAATTTGAACGACTTTTTATTATTCAACACAATAACATACTTAATGTCTATAATTATATATAATAAAATTTTAAAATTTATAATAAAATCCATACAATATTGCTGGTCACACTACACAAAAACGATGCACCAATCAGGAAACAGAACTACAAGCTCCAATATTATACGCAGCTAATATGGCCGCTTAGTAAAAATTTTAATTTAAATTATAACAAATAACAGTTCCGTACAAAATTATATACAAAAATTATAATTAGTAATTTAATACAATTGATTAATAACGATTACAAATTTAACTATTAAATACTTTATGATATTAAATTAATTAAAATTACGAATATTAAATACTATAGTTATTTATTAATTACGTTATTAGCAAATTATAATTAAGAAAAATTATAAAAAATTTAATTCGATAACTTATATAGATATTTGCAAAGTGTCTGTTGACTGTGTGCATAATTACATATTAAATATTATAAAATTTTCTACAATAAATAACAACTTAAGGTTTTAATCTTGAAATACTGAACCCTAACGTTAAAGGCCAGTTTCTAAAGACGGAACTCAAGGTCGATTTCATCGTCTGTGAGACACTTTTAAAGATAATTTAAAATTATTTAATTTATATATCGTGAAACGAATGTATTGTACTTGATGCTTGTTGAATGTGGAATAATCGTTTACAATTGACTGGATAAAGATTAATTGGATAAACAAATATATAAATAATTAATGTAATAAATAAATAATGATAATAATATCCAGTGAATTGTAAATAATTTATTGGATGTATGTAATATAAAGTGCACTAAGTTGCATACAATATGGACTAATAAATATTAAATATAAAAGTATTACTAATGTTAAACTATGAATATACAATATATTACTGAAAAATTAAGTAAGCAAATAAAAACGGCATTGAGTCAGTTCTGGTACTTATAATCTATAAAATTGTAAAAAATTTCAAACCCATGTATACAATCACGTCCTATTTACACTTGTGCAATACTTACATACATATCCACAATAAAAATATATATATATTAACCACGCCTATATATTTGTGTGTGTATTTTTGCAGCGTATCTTAGTTAATATAACTAAAAATCCACAATTGTATACATTGTAATTATATATACACATTTATATGGTGCGAATGTATTCAGAAGCGAATTAACATCTACTATTAACTATCCATAATATTACAACACATTGAAATAGTATACATGATAAATATAAATCACCTATTAAAATCTCATAAACCTGCATGGCTGGCCTAGTATTACAACTGTATACGCATAGCCATAGTATAAGTATATAAAAATAAATATATATATTTACTGTCATATTTTATATTTTAATATTCACTAAGATTATATTGCAAATGCGTTAAGCCGCCATTTAGTATCTATTCAATGAACTTTGAATAACATGTTATACTGCACACAATTTAAAACAGATAAGTATGTAGGATGTCGCTACTGAATTACATAATTATATTACTAATTATATCAAATTTTAACTAGTTTTATTTATAAATACTATCTAATATCTATTTAATGGAACTTTAAATAATATGTCATATTACAAAAAATTATTATGGATAAATATGTGTATATATATTAATTCATATTTGTATATAATATATACTATTCTCTTCTAAAACAATTAATAAATATATATATACTTATAATACGTTACATCATATAACCAAACAAACGACTCTAAATCATTCAACATACTAACATACTTTACGCCTATAATTTTATATAGTAAAAATATAACATTAGAAATAAAATCTAAATAACATTGACGATTACACCACGCATAAACTCAACCACCAATCAGAAGCAGAGTTACGAGCTCTAACTTTAAACGCATTTAATATGGCCGCACAATATTAATTGTAATAAAAAAAAAAAAAAAAAAAAAAAAAAAAAATAGATTCCGCATAAAAATTACATAGAAAAATAAAAGTTATCAATTAAAAAACAATGATGAAAATGAATAAAATTTTTGCTAATCAACACTTTGAGACATTTTATTATAATTATTGTGATTATTATATGTTACAATCAGTTGATAATTAAGTTTTTAGCAATTTATAATCAGAGACAATTATAAAAGTTAACATAATAAATAGTACGAACACTTTTTAAATAGTATTTAAATTATTTACATATACAAAATACAAGATATATAATTAAAACTAAAAAACTATAATAAATAATAACTTAATGTTTTAAGATCATAAAACTGAATCCTAACGCCGACGGCCGGTTTCCATAAACAAGAATTCAAGGTCGATTTCACCGCTCATGAGACACGTTTGAAACACATTTTAGATAATTTAGATTATGCAGTAAAATTAAAATATTGTGTATTTGATGCATACTTCAGTTAGAATGATTTGGCGTATATAATATAAAGTATATTAAGCTGCACATAACATAAGTTAATTAATATCAAATACACAAAGTATTATTAACGTTAACAACTTTGAATACACAATTTCTCATATTATATTGAACAAGCAATAAAACGATATTAAGTCAATTTTCTGTATCATACGCCATAAAATTGTAAATAAATTTCCAACCTATAAATATCACATACCTATCATGCCGGTATTTTACCGTAAATGTATATAGTCTAAAAATTTATATATTAAATCACGTTGCATATTATATAATTACACGTAATCATATATAACACGCTAGATTCACAACAATCATATAATACCATACAATATATACATACTCATTCGCCATAACATTTATATTAAATAATAAGCATATACCGATGAAGCGCAAACTTAGCTATTAAACTTGATATATATACACATATATAGCAATATGAATATTTACACTTATTATACATATTTTGTAACATAAGTATATAAAACAAAACATATTTTTAACAATAATATTACATACTCAAAATACTACTTCAGTCTATTTATTATCTACTATCTACTACTTAATATATTACTAACATTAATTATACTTTATAATTATTTACATACATTTTATAACATAAGTACACAAAATAAATATATGTATTTATGGCTGTTCCATATTTAATATTCACCAAATACTTGGTTTAATATATAAAAGCGCCATCTGGTATCTACCTAAGGAAACCTTAAATAATATTTCGTACTGCACACTAGTTATTATAGAAACAGCACGCATGATGTCGCCACTATAGCACGCAAACTTATTTTTAAAATCTAATCAATTCATTTAATTATAATTCCACTTTATTAAAATAAGATAAATATATAAAAACGATCATATCTATTGTTGTACATTCCTCTCATATTACATTAACATTGAAATTACAGATCATACCTTAATATTTTACACACATTAATATGGAGCTGCCATCTATTAATCATTCCGTGAACCTGAATAATACGCTACTTACATTAGATTAATTCATATACATACAACGAGCAAGATGTCGCTATTAAATAAGATACAACTTATTATATTATTTTATTCTATTTATTACCTAACTAGGCTTATTAACATTTTCATGTATTATAATCATATACACATAAATTATAAAATATATATATAAAATAAATACACATATATTCATAATTATTTATATCTTAATATTTATTGAGTTTATTGTTAATACGTATAAGCGCCAGCTAGTATCTAACTAGTATTATTTTTAATTTAATTATTACTTATTACTCTATTACATTTATTAATACCTATATTATTCACGATAGAATAATACAATTAGTATTAATAATATAAATTACTTATTTCAAGAAAACAGCAGTAAAATATCACAGAAACGTGGCAAGACTGCTAATTATTGAAACTAGGCTTTACAACCAATATTACTAACTTGTGTAAATATATATATTCTTTATAACCTATATGTTGAATACATGCTATATGTAAATATAAATATATAAAGTAACTATAACAACGCACATAATAGTAAGATTACTTGTCCTCCTACTTGTGTTGAATTTTTGTGATGTCTTTTATAATGAGTGTAATGATATGTCATTAAAGACATAGAACATTATAAACTTCTGTACTGTAAAACTTATGTTAACACATATATAGCCATAACAACTTATGTCAAAATACATATTTGCTAAAGATCCAAGGAAAATTAATTACTGTTGTTTTAAAAAACAAAAACAATGATATGTCACCAAATATGTAGAAAATATTAATATCTTGTACTGTTAAAATTCGGCATAAACACATATACATATGTAACACTTTATATATTAACACATATAGTTATTAAGGTTGAAATTAAATTCTAATTATGCTGAATTTTTGTGACGTCTTTTATAATGAGTGTAATGATATTTCATTAAAGACATAGAACATGCTATATATGTCTAGATCTAAGAAAAGTTAATTACTGTTGAATGTATATAACGTTCTTAAAACAAAAAACAATGATAAAACAAAAAACAATAATAAAAAAAAAAAAAAAAAAAAAAAAAAAAAAAAAAAAAAAAAAAAAAAAAAAATTGGTTTAATGCTTTTCTTGTGTCGTCTGTTATGATATACAATGATTTGTAATATTATATATATAGAATTAGAAATATTTTGTATTGTACAAATTCAACATAGAAACTTATATAAGACCTGTTTCTTACTTACTATATTACTAACTTATATTTATTTTAGTTTGAAAAAAAAAAAAAAAAAAAAAAAAAAAAAAAAAAAAAAAAAAAAAAAAAAAAAAAAAAAAAAAAAAAAAAAAAAAAAAAAAAAAAAAAATTTTACTTATGTTGAATTTATATAGTGTCGTTTTTTTACAACAATATCTTGTATTGCAAAAATTCAACATAAACATATACATGTATAACCAATATATATATTTACACACATATTTATTTATTTATTATACTCCTAATTCATAAAGTTAACAAATAAAAATGCGAAAACAGTCTTCTGCAAACCGCGGGAGGGAATTAGTGAGAAGTACTAATGTACTTCTCTAGAAAAAAAAAAAAAAAAAAAAAAAAAAAAACCTAACCTAACCTAACCTAACCTAACCTAACCTAACCTAACCTAACCTAACCTAACCTAACCTAACCTAACCTAACCTAACCTAACCTAACCTAACCTAACCTAACCTAACCTAACCTAACCTAACCTAACCTAACCTAACCTAACCTAACCTAACCTAACCTAACCTAACCTAACCTAACCTAACCTAACCTAACCTAACCTAACCTAACCTAACCTAACCTAACCTAACCTAACCTAACCTAACCTAACCTAACCTAACCTAACCTAACCTAACCCCTTCCGCCGCCAGACTCAGTTGAAAGCAGACGCGTATCACGTTGTTCGAGTGCCGCTCCGCCAGTTTTCAACTTATAAAAATACGAAAAAGTGGTTTTTTCGCGACCGATTTTCAAAATTTTTGCACCAAAAGTTGCAGCAATAAGTGCTCTAGCTTGTGACAGTTTGCGTTTTTCGCGCAAAGTGCGATAAGTGCGCGAAATTTCGGTGCAAAGTGCAAATTTGTGATTTTAAAAAACTTTGAGCGCAAACGCCGCGCAAACAAGATCGACGACCTAGTATTTTTATTAGGTCGTCCGACGCGGCTCAGCGAGCTCTACAAGAAGATACCCCATTTGGATTTTTCCCGTGCAAGCGCGCGGAGAAATAATTAAAAAACCACCGATCACAAAAACACGTGGTCGGGGTTCCAGACGTGTGACGAAGACGCCAGGCACCTCATTCGACGCAGCACGACGCGCCCTTTTCAGCGACACCTCGGACATATTTTTGAGGTTAGTGGTTTCGAAGATATCAGCTCCCAAAAATTTTTTCAAAATTCAAAATTAAATATTTTTAAAACAAGATCGACGACACCCCTTTATTTTTATTGTTTTTTGTAGATTTTAATAGGTTCTAACTGTGTGCAAAATTTGAAAATTTTCGGCCAGATAGTTTTTTAATTATAATTTTTTGAAATTTTGGGGTGTGCACGTGGGGGTGAAACCCTTGGTCTGATCTCTTCGGAACCCTATTCAAAAATTAGTATATAGTCTGTTTAGCTTATAGAATTTTTTGTAATTTTTTAAAATCATTTTTAGTATTTTTATTTTTAATTTTTATTGTAAAAAGTTAGTTTTTCAACCCCTAAAAATCGGGGGTTGTTTTTAAAATTATTGTATATAGTCTATTAAATAGATTATTAAATTCTCTTTGAAACGAGCCCAAGCACGGCCCGATTAGACAAAGAACAGCCGAATTAAGCAAAATTGTGACAAGTGGTGGCCATATTGGCGGCCATCTTGTAAAGATTAAAATCGCCATAACTCGTGACAGGATTAACTTAGAAACACGCGGTTTTCTTTGTTGTTATTGCCGTGGTAAAAGTTACCTTATTAGACTGCCTGGGGCTCTATGTAGAGTCAACCTGTCAAAAATTAAAATAACCTGTGTTTTTGGCAAGATCTCAACGGGGCAAACACGGAGAGCCGTCGCACGCAAAACTGCGATCAGCGGTTCTCGAGATATTGAATTTCGAATTTTGGCGCAAAGTGCGCGGACGCCATCTTTAAAATCTTTTGGGCGCAATATCTCGGCAACCGCTGGTCGTAGCGTGACGCGGTTTCCGCTGTTGTCATTGCCGCGTCAAGGGCTACAATCGTGGGACCCCAGGATCTCTATACAGAGATTTTCTGCGGATCGTAAAATAAACCATAGATCTTGATAGATCTCGAGAGGGCCATCACGGGGAGCCGTCGCACATCATTCTGCGGCTAGCGGTTCCCGAGATATTAATTTTTGAAGTTCGGCCTAGGCTGAAATAGTAATATCTGGCCGCCATCTTGTAAAACTTTAAGGCGGGATATCTCGGCAACCGCTGGTCGCAGCGACGCGCGGTTTTCGACGTTTATCGGCCCCCTCGAAGGTCTACACGTTTGAGGTGACGAGGAGACTCTACATAGAGCTCCGGTTGAGTTCAGTAGCAGAGTCGACGGCGGTGGATAGTTTTAAGTTTTTATTTTAGATTTAAGTAGTTTTAAGGACTCCTTAGGTGCTGTAGTATTCTGCAGCACCAAATTAGACCGGGAACAGTCTCTGTTTTTTCTTATACACCCGCTATTGCGGCTTTTAACCTAATTGACAAATTTAATTTACTTTTGACGTTTTTTTGACGATTTTATTTTATTTTATTTTATTTTATTTATTGACGCGACCTCCAACATGGTGCTTGGCCTGAGGACACCTGTCAAAAAACAGGTTGTGACGAACCCACCCACCACTCCCCCCAAGGAAGTGAGGAAACTAGCTAGGCGGAGCTTGGAAAAGTTTGAGAGGGCAGCCACGGAGTCGACCTCCGCGATGGCACAGGATGCTCCAACCACCTCCAAGGCTGTGAGACCAACAAGCCGCAAATCGATTGATAGCCCGAAAAAAGGGGGAGTAGAGGTACAGGTCTCTGCACCAACGACGACCACTCGAGTCCAGCGAGCCCGCTCGCATCACACGAAGGCGAAGCAGGCGGTGGACGCGTCCAGGAACCTCAGGGGCGATCTCAAGGCGACGATCTTGGAGTCCCTGGACGCGCTCATGAGGCTGGTCGCTGAATCTGAGGCCGACCTGGGGGCCGGGGGTGCTCGGAAGGGGAGCGTGGGCTCCGTGGATGTGATGCCGGCGACTGTAACCACCGACACCACATTCACGGTGCCTCCGGACTCCGGACTGAGCGCAAAGCTCGACGAGCACTCTCGGCTCCTCCTGGAGAGCAATGAGCGGATGAAGGCTCTCCAGGAACAGCTCGCGAGGAGCAGTCAGGTGGTCGAGGAACAGCGGCTCAGCTATGCCAGCGTGGCCGCTGCGAGACCGCAGCAGCCTTCAAGGCCGGCGGCGCTGCACTCGGTGGTCGTCACTTCCGAGAACGAGAAGGAGACGGCGGATCAGGTTCTCGGAAGGGTGCGAGAGACCATGGACGCGAAGTCAGGGTGGGTGAAGGTGGACCGGGTCCGCAAGGCCAAGGACCGGAAGGTGATAATGGGATTCGGGACTGCCGAGGACAGGAAGAAGGCGAGGGAGCGTTTAGGCAAGGAAGGATCGGGCCTCGTGGTTGAGGACGTTAAGAATAGGGACCCGCTTTTCGTACTCAGAGGCGTCTTGGCCGTCAACACTGACGGCGACATCGTCAAGGCCCTGAGGAACCAAAATCGGGACCTTTTTGACGGCCTCGGCCCCGGGGATGACCGCCTTCTTGTTAAGTATCGACGGAAGGTCAGGAACCCGCACGTGGTCAACGTGGTCCTGAGCGCGTCGCCCACCCTCTGGGCGAGGATAACCGGCGTGGGCTCAGTCCATGTCGACCTCATGAGGGTGCGAGCAGAGGACCAGTCTCCGCTGGTCCAATGCACGCGATGCCTCGGGTTTGGCCACGGGCGCAAGTACTGCAAGGACCCGGCAGACCTCTGTAGCCACTGCGGCGGGCCGCACCTGCGCTCTAAATGCGCGGATTGGCTGGCGGGGTCCCCACCTTCCTGCCGGAACTGTTGTCGCGCGAAGTTCGACAATGTCGAACATAACGCATTTAGCGACAACTGTCCCGTCAGGAAGAGGTGGGATGACCTCGCCCGGCAATCCGTAGCGTATTGCTAAGGGCGTGCCGGCGGACCCAGTGGCTATAAAAATCCTCCAGGCGAACCTCCAGCGTAGCAAGTTGGCATACTCCGAGCTGCTGATTCAGGCCTCAGAACTACGAGCGCGGATGGCCTTGGTACAGGAGCCATACGTCGGCGGAACAGGGCGTGTGAAGGGTCAAAATGGGATCAGAGTCTTCCAGTCTGCGGATCATGGAAGTGGGACTGTAAAGGCCGCGGTCATTGTCTTTGACGCGGACCTTCACATCACACAGTACCCGAAACTCACCACTAACAACATCTCAGTGGTGGGGATCCGAGTCCGCAACTGGGAGATCATCCTGGTTTCATTTTACTTTGAGCCCGACCTGCCGATGGACTCGTACCTAGCTCATCTGCGCCGGGTGCAGCGTGAGACGGGAGCTCGGAGTATGATCATTGGGGGTGACTCCAATGCTAAGTGCGTCTGGTGGAAGAGTCCCGTGACCGACCGCAGAGGCGAGGAACTACACGGGGCGCTGGAGGACCTCGGACTTTGCATCCTGAACCAAGGGGAAACTCCTACCTTTGATACTATCCGGGGCGGCGTAAGGTACAGCAGCTATGTTGACATAACTGCTGTATCGCCGGATCTGTATGGCTTGGTGGACGACTGGCGCGTGCGCGAGGACCTGACCAGCTCGGACCACAACGGCATATCCTTCACATTGACGACAAGGTGCATCAACAAAAACTTTATTAAACATACCACCCGTATTTATTTCACTAAAAATGCAAATTGGGCCCGGTTTCGTGAGAAACTGGGCCAAATTATTACAAGAGAAAACTTTTCCATAGATTATATACGTAATTTAGTATCAGGTTCAGATTTGGATATAACTATATCCAAATACAACAAAATCATTGCCGAAGCATGCGCCTTGTCGATTCCGCCCATAAAGCGGAAAGATGTGGTGAATATGCCGTGGTGGAACGAGGGGTTGGCAGCGCTCAAGCGCGAGGTGGCCACCAAGAAATGCAGAATTCGGTGTGCAGCGCCGGTTAGGCGTCAAATGGTAGTCGGGGAGTACCTGGAAGCGAAGGAGCGCTATGAGACCGAGGTGAGGCATGCGCAGACGCGCAGCTGGGTCGCCTTCTGTGAGCGTCAGGACGGGGAATCAGTTTGGGGGGGTATCTACCGGGTCCTCGGCAGAACCTCCAGGAGAGACGAAGATCCACCGCTGGTGGTGAACGATATGGAGCTAGACGCCAAAGGCTCGGTGAGGCTTATGGCCGAAACCTTCTACCCGGAGGACTCCGAAGAGGATGACTCCGAGGAGCACCGAAGGGTGAGGGTACAAGCTGAGCTCTTTGACGTTGAAACTTCTTCGGATTCGACGGACCCGCCTTTCACTCCTTTAGAGTTGAAATTGGCCTGCCGGTCCTTCAATCCGAAGAAGGCTCCAGGCGCGGACGGTTTTACCGCCGATATATGTTTGCACGCGATAGAGTATGACCCCGATCTCTCATTGGCCCTTTTCAACAGGTGCCTCGAACTCCGGCATTTTCCCGAGCCCTGGAAGGAGGCTACGGTGATCTTCCTCCGGAAGCCGGGGAAGAACACCTACACGACACCGCGGTCGTATCGGCCGATTGGTCTCCTTCCGGTGCTGGGGAAAGTGCTGGAGAAGATGCTTGTCGCCAGGTTGAAATACCATATAGCGCCCAGGCTCAGTATCCGTCAGTTCGGCTTTATGCCCCAGCGTAGCACCGAGGACGCCCTCTATACACTAGTAGAACACATAAGACGCGGATTGACAAATAAAAAGCTATTGACGCTTGTGTCTCTAGATATAGAGGGCGCCTTCGACAACGCTTGGTGGCCTCGCATTAAAGTCCGGCTGGCGGAGGAACGAGTGCCGTTTAACATCCGTAGGCTCCTGGGCAGCTACTTGAGCGGCAGGCATGTTCGCGCACGGTACTGCGGGGAAGAGCACGTGAGAGAAACCGGGAAGGGTTGCGTGCAAGGGTCTATCGGCGGGCCGATTTTGTGGAACCTCTTATTGGATCCACTGCTTCGTGAGTTGGAGGCTAGACATTACTACGTGCAGGCGTTCGCTGACGATGTGGTGTTGGTCTTTGAGGGTAAGACGGCTCTTGAGGTCGAAAACCACGCCAATGCCGCCCTCGAGCATGTGAGGGAGTGGGGAGTCCAGAATAAACTGAGGTTTGCGCCGCACAAGACCAGTGCCATGGTCATCACGCGCAAACTGAAGTATGACACCCCACGCCTCCACATGGGCGGGGTCGACATCGGTATGGTGGGCGAAATCAAATTACTGGGAGTCGTCCTAGACCAACGCCTTACCTTCAACACGCACGTCGCGAACGTCTGTAAGAAGGCCGTCACCTTCTACTCCCAGCTTTCGAGAGCCGCGAAGGCGAGCTGGGGCCTCCACCCCGAAGTTATCCGCGTTATTTACAGAGCGGTGGTTGAGCCCGTGATACTGTATGCGGCTGCCGTTTGGGCGCCGGCTGTGGACAAGCTAGGTGTACGTAAGCAGCTGAACGTGGTCCAGCGGGGCTTTGCGCAGAAGCTGTGTAGGGCATACCGCACCACCTCCCTGAACTCAGCACTGTTGCTCGCTGGGATACTCCCTCTCGACCTGCGCGTCCGCGAAGCCGCGGCGTTGTACGGCGCGAGGAGGGGTATACCCCAGGACGCGATAGGGGATCGGGAAGTGGAACGGATGTCCTCGGCTCTGCGGTCTCCGCATCCCGCTCAGCATATCGACCTGGAGTTCAAGTGCCTGGCGGACGAGGAACAACTCGCGGTCAACATTGACCACGACCTTAACATCTACACGGACGGCAGTAAGATTGAGGGCAAAGTGGGCGCGGCGCTATCCATATGGAGTGGCGCCGCCGAAACCAAAACCCTCAAGCTTACTTTGCCGTCCTTTTGCACCGTCTACCAGGCGGAACTCTTGGCGATATGCAGGGCGGCGCGAACGGCCGCAGATAACTCGGCCAGATCAGTCGGGATTTACTCCGACTCCCTGTCGGCACTGCAGACTACAGTCAACCCGGAAGCCCTCCACCCCCTGGCCGTTGAGGCGCGGGGCCACCTGCGTAGGGCTTTGGTACAGGACAAACTTGTTAGTTTGTTCTGGATCAAAGCCCACGCGGGACTAGAGGGGAACGAGCGTGCCGACCATCTGGCTAAGGAAGCTGCGCTAAAGTCAAAACGCAGTTTTGACTACGACAGCTGCCCCGTTTCATTCATCAAGCGAAGCATTCGTATGCGATCGCTTGATGAATGGAACCAACGATACCAGGCCGGTGAAACAGCCGGTGTCACCCGGGTCTTTTTCCCGGACGCGATAGCCGCATACCGGATCACCGGTAAAATAAAGGTGGACAGATTTGTCACCCAGGTATTGACGGGGCACGGTGGATTCTCCGAGTACTTGCATCGTTTCAAGTGCAAGGAGAGTCCATCGTGCGTCTGCGATCCTGCGTGTTCTGAGTCTGTCCTCCATGTCCTCCTGGACTGCCCGGCCCATGGTCGCGAGAGGCAGGAAATAGAGTCGTTATTAGATATGAAATTAGAAACAAACTCATTACCGGGAATATTGTATGGAAAGAACAGAGACTTGTTCCTAAACTATTGCAGGAAAATTTGTAAATCGGTAAATTATAGAAATAGAGTGTAAGTAAATTATGTTAGATAGTTATAGTATAGTATAAGTAGACTAACATAAGAAATTGTTAATTAATTAGGAGCATAGTTTATAAGTTATTCATAGTATTGTAAGTTGTGTAAAATATTTATTTTGCACAATAAATTTTGTAATAATTTATTTAGTTTAGATTTATTTTATGTTACCTGCCTCTTGTAAATAATAGAATTAAGTCGATTAGTAATGTACTAAATTATAATGTAAGATTTAGATTATAAGGAAAAAAATTGTAAAATAATAAATAGATACCCATTTTTTCCCCCTTACTGTCCCCGCGTTGCCTAGTTGTAAGTACACTTTGCCTTCAGCATGATTGAATGACGATGAGTGATTGATTGAACATGGTATGCAGAATGAGTGACGAACAGAGTAAAAGATTGAGATAGTGTGAAAGAGATTTCTTTAGATGAAAAATTAAACACATAAGATAAATAAGAAAAATGTAAAAACAGTCTCCCCACCTTGGGGGAGGTCGAGTATATAACAAAAAAAAAAAAAAAAAAAAAAAAAAAAAAAAAAAAAAAAAAAAAAAAAAAAAAAAAAAAAAAAAAAAAAAAAAAAAAAACCTAACCTAACCTAACCTAACCTAACCTAACCTAACCTAACCCCCTTCCGTCGTCAGACGCACTCAGAGGAGGACGTGCTACATGTTGGTCGAGTGCCGCTCCGCCCGATTTTGTGTTTTAAAAATCGAAAAAAGTGGGTTTTTGTGTTCCGATTTTTACAATTTATGCACCAAAAGTTGCGGGAATAGTTGCCCCAACTAGTGGCAGTTTCTGTTTTTTGCGCCGAGTGCGCTAAGTGTGAAGAAAATTAGTGCAAAGTGCAAATTTTCAATTTTTGAAAACTTTGAGCGTGAACGCTGCCTAAACGCGATCTGTAACCCCTGGATATTTTTATATCGCCAGACGGGGCTCGTTGAGCTCTATCTTTTGACACCTCGGCCGGATTTTTCCGGTCGAAATCCAGGGAGTTATTAAGGAAAAACCGGGAACCACGTGGACACGTGGTCCTGGATCCAGTGGCCTGAGGACAGCGCGAGGCGGCTCATTCGACGCGGCACGACGCGGTGAATCCAACGTCGTATCAACCATATTTTTAAGGTTAGTGGCTGCGGAGTTATCAAAATTTTAAAAATTTTTCAAAATTCAAAATTTATTTTTTTCAAAATTAAGATCGACGACACCCCCATATTTTTTGTTTAGTTTGTAGGGCTCATTGAGCTCTACCAATATTATAAATTTCATAATTTTCGGCCGAATACTTTTTGAGTTACGATTTTTTAAAGTTTAAGGGTTGACACGTGGGGGTGTAAATAACAATTTGATCACCCCGCAACCTATTTCAAAAATTAGACTAAGTAGTGTGTAAGAATATTTTTAGCTTTTTAGAATAAGTTTTTATTTAAAATTTTCGAGTTTTTGCCAATTTTGTAGTTAATTTGTATGTTTTTTGCACCCCAAAAATCAGGGTTGAATTATTTTTTGTAAATAATTGTAGATTTGGATTGTTGATCAAAAGACGAATCCAACGAGCCCAAGCTCGATTAGATAGGATAAATAGGAACGGATTTAGTAGAAATCCTTATAACTGGCAGCCATATTGGCGGCCATCTTGTTTTGATAAAAAGCGGTATAACTTTTGTTCCAGACGTCTTAGAAAGACGCTGTTTCTTATACACTGTTAGTTGTGGTGAGCTCTACGATTTAGGCTAGTTTGTGGCTCTGGATAGGGTCGACCCCCAGATTGCCAAAATTTGGCAGGTTTCGGGTAGAGGGCAAAACGCCCGTTACGGGAAGCCGTCGCTCGCCTTCCTGCGATCAGCGGTTCCCGAGATATAATTTTTGAATTTCGGTCTAGACTGAAACCTTATAACCGGCCGCCATCTTGGATATTTTTAAGGCGCGATATCTCGGGAACCGTTGGTCGTAGAGCGACGCGGTTTTTTCCGTTGATTTTCCCCCGGGAAGCGCTATCGTTTGGTGCTATTTGCGCGGCTCTATCTAGAGTCACTGTAGAGTTCCACCGTAGAGTCGCGACGGAAGAGGTTTTATTTAGTTTTTAAGTAGATTTAGGTTGATTAAGGGCCGTAGTATTCTACGGCACCTAAATTTTTGACGGAGCATTCTCTATTTTTATCCTATACAACCCGCTATTGCGGTAATTTTATTATTGACCTTTTAGTATACATTTTGACTTTTTATTTTGATATTTTATTTTAACTTCATTTATTTTATTAATTGTTGACGCGACCTCCCTGTAAAATGGTTTTGGGACTCCGGACCCCGGTAAAACGACAGGAAAAATCGAACCCACCTTCAACTCCCCCCAAAGTTGTTAACAAGTTACCGCGACAGAGCATGGAGAGGTGGGAGGGGGTGGTTCCCGGGTCGGCTTATACGGCTGGACCGGGCGCCCCCTCTACCTCTAAGAACAGAACGCCGACCCCTGAGCGGGTCGAGAGTCCGAAGGGGGTGGGGGTGGCTTCCGAGTCGGCTTATACGGCCGGACCGGGCGCCCCCTCCACCTCTAAGGAAAAGACGCCGACCCCTAAGCGGGTCGAGAGTCAAAAGGGGGGGGTTGAAGTGCTGGTGCACTCACCAGTGGCGACCACCGGGCAGAACAGATTGCAGCGGGCCAAGCACTATCATTTAAAGGCGAAGCAGGCAGTGGAAGCGTCCAGGAACCTCAGGGGCGATCTCAAGGCGACGATCCTGGGGTCCCTGGACGAGCTCAAAAAACTAGTCGCTGAGTCCGAGGCCAACCCGAAAGCCGAGAGGGCTCGTAAGGGGGCCGGGGGCTCCGTGAAGGGGGTGTCGACGACTAAGGACGCCGACACCACATTTACGGTGCCCTCGGACTCCGGACTGAGTGCCAAGCTCGATGAGCACTCTCGGCTTCTCCTGGAGAGCAATGAGCGGATGAAGGCTCTCCAGGAGCAGCTTGATAGGTGTAGCGGGTTGGCCGAAGAGCAGCGGCGGAGTTATGCCTGTGTAGCTGCTGCGAGGCCGCAGCAGCCAGCGAAGCCCACGGCTCTCCACTCGGTGGTCGTCACTTCCAAGGACGATAACGACACAGGAGAGGAGGTCCTTGGTAAGGTGAGGCAAACCTTAAATGCGAAGGAAGGATGGGTTAAAGTCGACCGGGTCCGGAAGGCCAAAGACCGCAAAGTCGTCATGGGCTTTGGCACTGCCGAGGACCGGCGAAAGGCCAAGGAGAGATTGGCGAAGGAAGGGTCGGGCCTCAACGTCGAGGACGTTAAAAATAGAGACCCGCTTCTGGTCCTTAGAGGTGTCCTGACGATAAACACCGATGGTGATATCATAAAGGCCCTAAGGAACCAGAATCGGGATCTCTTTGACGGCCTCGGCCCTGGGGATGACCGACTCGAAGTGAGATACCGCAGAAAGGCTAGGAACCCGCACGTGGCCAATGTGGTCTTGAGTGCGTCGCCCACCCTCTGGGCGAGGATAACCGGCGTAGGTTCGGTACATATCGATCTCCAGAGGGTGCGAGCAGAGGATCAGTCGCCACTGGTCCAATGCACGCGATGCCTCGGCTATGGCCACGGGCGGAAGTTCTGCAAAGACCCAGCAGACCTCTGTAGCCACTGTGGCGGGCCGCACTTGCGCACTAAATGCGCGGATTGGCTGGCGGGGTCCCCACCTTCCTGCCGGAACTGTTGTCGCGCGAAGTTCGACAATGTTGAACACAACGCATTTAGCGACAACTGTCCCGTCAGGAAAAGGTGGGATGACCTCGCCCGGCAATCCGTAGCGTATTGCTAAGGGCGCGCCGGCGAACGCAGTGGTTCTCAAAGTCCTCCAGACGAACCTCCAGCGCAGTAAGTTGGCACACTCCGAGCTGCTGATCGAAGCCTCTAACCAGCGTGCGCGGTTTGCTCTGGTACAGGAGCCATACGTCGGCGGAACAGGGCGTGTGAAGAGTCAAAATGGGATCAGAGTCTTCCAGTGTGCGGACCATGGAAGTGGGACTGTAAAGGCCGCGATCATAGTTTTTGACGCGGACCTTCACATAACACAGTACCCGAAACTCACCACGACCAACATCGCAGTGGTGGGGATCCGAGTCCGCAACTGGGAGATCATCCTGGTCTCATTTTACTTTGAGCCCGACCTGCCGATGGACTCGTACCTAGCACACCTGCGCCGGGTGCAGCGCGAGACAGGAGCTCGGAGTGTTATAATTGGGGGCGACTCCAATGCCAAGTGCGTCTGGTGGGGGAGTCCCGTGACAGATCGCCGCGGCGAGGAACTGCACGGCTCACTGGAGGACCTCGGGCTCTGCATCCTGAACCGAGGGGAAACCCCTACATTTGACACTATCCGGGGCGGCGTAAGGTACAGCAGTTATGTTGACATAACTGCTGTATCGCCGGACCTGTATAGCTTGGTGGACGACTGGCGCGTGCGCGAGGACCTGACCAGCTCGGACCACAATGGCATATCCTACACATTAACGACAAGGCACATCAACAAGAATCTCATCAAGCACACCACAAGAATATATTACACTAAACACGCAAATTGGGCCCAGTTTCGTGAGAAACTGGGTCAAATTATCAATAGAGAAAATTTTACACTAGACTACATTAAAAATTTAACACACGGTTCACAATTAGATAACACGATCACACAATACAACACAATAATAGCTGAAGCATGTGCCTCGTCTATTCCGCCAATCAAGCGCAAGGATGTGTTGAATATGCCATGGTGGAACGAGGGGTTGGCAGCGCTTAAGCGCGAGGTGGCCACCAAGAGATGCAGGATTCGGTGTGCAGCGCCGGTTAGGCGTCAGAAGGTAGTTGGGGAGTACCTCGAGGCGAAGGAGCGTTACGAGACCGAGGTAAGGCATGCGCAGACGCGCAGCTGGGTCTCCTTCTGCGAGCGCCAAGATGGGGAATCGGTTTGGGGGGGTATCTACCGGGTCCTCGGCAGAACCTCCAGGAGAGACGAAGACCCACCGCTGGTGGTAGACAATATGGAGCTAGACGCCAAAGGCTCGGTGAGGCATATGGCCGAAACCTTTTACCCGGAGGACTCCGAGGGGGACGACTCCGAGGAGCACCGAAGGGTGAGGGTACAAGCCGAGCTCTTTGACGTTGAAACTTCTTCGGATTCGACGGACCCGCCTTTCACTCCCTTGGAGTTGAAGTTGGCCTGCCGGTCCTTCAATCCGAAGAAAGCTCCAGGCGCGGACGGTTTTACCGCCGATATATGTTTGCACGCGATAGAGTTTGACCCCGAACTCTCACTGGCCCTTTTCAACAGGTGCCTCGAGCTCCGGCATTTTCCCGAGCCCTGGAAGGAGGCCACGGTAATCTTCCTCCGCAAGCCGGGGAAGATTACTTACACGACACCACGGTCGTATCGGCCGATTGGTCTCCTCCCGGTGCTGGGGAAAGTGCTGGAGAAAATGCTTGTCGCCAGATTAAAATATCATATAGCGCCCAGGCTCAGCACCCGCCAGTTTGGCTTTATGCCCCAGCGGAGCACCGAGGACGCCCTCTATACACTAGTTGAGCACATAAGATTAGGTTTGAAAAACAAAAAGTTGATGACGCTTGTGTCACTGGATATAGAGGGCGCCTTCGACAACGCTTGGTGGCCACGTATCAAAGTCAGACTGGCGGAGGAACGTGTGCCGTTTAACATCCGGAGGCTCCTGGGTAGCTACCTGAGCGGCAGGCATGTTCGCGCACGGTACTGCGGGGAAGAGCACGTGAGGGAAACCGGGAAGGGTTGCGTGCAAGGGTCTATCGGTGGGCCGATTCTGTGGAACCTCTTGTTGGATCCACTGCTTCGCGAGTTGGAGGCTAGACATCACTATGTGCAGGCATTCGCTGACGATGTGGTGTTGGTCTTTGAAGGTGAGACGGCTCTTGAGGTCGAAAGCCGTGCTAATGCCGCCCTCGAGCATGTGAGGGAGTGGGGAGTCCAGAACAAACTGAGGTTTGCGCCGCACAAGACCAGTGCCATGGTCATTACGCGCAAACTGAAGTATGACACCCCACGCCTCCACATGGGCGGGGTCGACATTGGCATGGTCGGAGAACTCAGGTTACTGGGAGTCGTCCTAGACCAGCGCCTGACCTTCAACACGCACGTCGCGAATGTGTGCAAGAAGGCCGTCGCCTTCTACGCCCAGCTTTCGAGAGCCGCGAAGGCGAGCTGGGGCCTCCACCCCGAAGTTATCCGCGCTATCTACAGAGCGGTGGTTGAGCCCGTGATATTGTATGCGGCTGCCGTTTGGGCGCCGGCTGTTGATAAGCTCGGTGTTCGAAAGCAGCTGAACGTGGTCCAGCGGGGCTTTGCGCAGAAGCTGTGTAGGGCATACCGCACCACCTCTCTGAACTCAGCACTGTTGCTCGCTGGGATACTCCCCCTTGACCTGCGCGTCCGCGAGGCCGCGGCGCTGTATGGCGCGAGGAGGGGTATGCCCCAGGACGCGATAGGGGATCGGGAGGTGGAACGGATGTCCTCGGCTCTGCGGTCTCCGCATCCCGCTCAGCATATCGACCTGGAGTTCAAGTGCCTGGCGGACGAGGAACAACTCGCGGTAAATATTGACCACGAACTTAATATCTACACGGACGGCAGTAAGATTGAGGGGACGGCAGTAAGATTGAGGGCAAGGTGGGTGCGGCGTTATCCATATGGAGGGGCGCCGTCGAAACCAAAACCCTCAAGCTTACTTTGCCGTCCTTTTGCACCGTCTACCAGGCGGAACTCTTGGCGATATGCAGGGCGGCGCGGACGGCCGCAGATAACTCGGCCAGATCAGTTGGGATCTACTCCGACTCCCTGTCGGCACTGCAAACGACAATCAATCCAGTTGCCCTCCACCCCCTGGCCGTCGAGGCGCGGGGCCATCTGCGAAGGGCTTTGATACAGGACAAACTTGTCAATTTGTTCTGGATCAAAGCCCACGCGGGACTAGAGGGGAACGAGCGTGCCGACCATCTGGCCAAGGAAGCTGCGCTAAAGTCAAAACGCAGTTTTGACTACGACAGCTGCCCGGTTTCATTCATCAGGCGAAGCATTCGTATGCGGTCGCTTGATGAATGGAACCAACGATACCGGGCCGGTGAAACTGCCGGTGTCACCCGGGTCTTTTTCCCGGACGCGATAGCCGCATACCGTATCATTGGCAAAATAAAGGTGGATAGATTTGTCACCCAGGTATTGACGGGGCATGGTGGATTCTCCGAGTACTTGCATCGCTTCAAGTGCAAGGAGAGTCCATCGTGCGTCTGCGATCCTGCGTGTTCGGAGTCTGTCCTCCACGTCCTCCTGGACTGCCCGGCCCATGGACGCGAGAGGCAGGAGTTGGAGCTCTTATTGAACGGTAAACTGGAATTAAGTGCGCTTCCGGATATTGTACTGGGTAAAAATAGAGACTTGTTCCTCAAATTTTGTAAAAAACTGTGCATTGCTGTAAATAAAAGAAATAGAGTTTAAGTTATGCTAAGTAATTATATTGATGTATAAATATTTTTAGCATAAATAAATTGTAGTTAGGAACATAGTTTTAAGTTAGCATTAAGTTGGTTATTTGTTCTTATATAGATTGTTTTTATTTTTATATAAGAAAAATTGTTAAAATGAAATATAGTTAATACCTAATATCCTGTTATTTACTCCTGCCTGTATAGAATAGTTTTTAAGATACCCAAAGTATGTGATGGAATTGTTATGTTTAGACAGTAGTTTAAGGTATCAAGCCTTGTTGTATAATAATTTGCTATCTTATTTTTAGTTTATAAAAGTTGTTAAAAATTAGTTTACTATGTATATTAGTTTAGATACTGCAAAATGTTAATTGTAATTAAAGTTTTATTGTTCCCCCCTTTACTGTCCCCGCCCCCTTTGTGTTTCAATTAGAATATAAGTACACTATGGCCTTCAGCCCATGATTGAAAGATGATGTAAGCGAGATGAAAATGGGATGCTGAATGGCTGACGAGCAGAGTATAAGATATGATGTATGAATGAGTTTTTGAAAATAATAAACAAATAAGAAAATAAAGAAAGATTGTAAAAACAGTCTTCCCACAACGTCGGGGAGGTCTAGTATAAAAAAAAAAAAAAAAAAAAAAAAAAAAAAAAAAAAAAAAAAAAAAAAAAAAAAAAAAAAAACCTAACCTAACCTAACCTAACCTAACCTAACCTAACCTACCTACCTACCTACCTACCTACCTACCTACCTACCTACCTACCTACCTACCTACCTACCTACCTACCTACCTACCTACCTACCTACCTACCTACCTACCTACCTACCTACCTACCTACCTACCTACCTACCTACCTACCTACCTACCTACCTACCTACCTACCTACCTACCTACCTACCTACCTACCTACCTACCTACCTACCTACCTACCTACCTACCTACCTACCTACCTACCTACCTACCTACCTACCTACCTACCTACCTACCTACCTACCTACCTACCTACCTACCTACCTACCTACCTACCTACCTACCTACCTACCTACCTACCTACCTACCTACCTACCTACCTACCTACCTACCTACCTACCTACCTACCTACCTACCTACCTACCTACCTACCTACCTACCTACCTACCTACCTACCTACCTACCTACCTACCTACCTACCTACCTACCTACCTACCTACCTACCTACCTACCTACCTACCTACCTACCTACCTACCTACCTACCTACCTACCTACCTACCTACCTACCTACCTACCTACCTACCTACCTACCTACCTACCTACCTACCTACCTACCTACCTACCTACCTACCTACCTACCTACCTACCTACCTACCTACCTACCTACCTACCTACCTACCTACCTACCTACCTACCTACCTACCTACCTACCTACCTACCTACCTACCTACCTACCTACCTACCTACCTACCTACCTACCTACCTACCTACCTACCTACCTACCTACCTACCTACCTACCTACCTACCTACCTACTTACCTACCTACCTACCTACCTACCTACCTACCTACCTACCTACCACACTACGACTACTACCACAAGTCAGTCATGCATTTTATTGTATACCTTTTGAATAAACGTAATAATAGCGCGATTCATTTATACCGTAACGCCATCTGTTGATCATTATCATGGAAGCTTCAATCATTAGTATCAAAGGGAGTGAACCGCTACAGTAATTTAACTGTTATTATCGATGTGAAGCCTGAGCAACTGTTTGAGGTAAGAGTTAATAGGCCCATTTAATATCCCTCATGACCGAAACGTTTTTTATTTAAAGAAATAATATAATTGTTAGTTAAATGTAAAATTTTGAAAACAACCAAATGTTGTGTAAATTGATTGATATATTCAACTCATATACATAACGCGTTAATCAAAGACATTAATTCATAGTCGGCAGACGCGGCGCGCGGCGCCGTGAGCGACACCGAGGGACCAAGCTGTGCTGTAATTATTCCATTTTCTTATAATTATGTATACATACTTTTTTTTTTAATTAATTCTTCTGTATGTTATGTAGATACTAGATGGTAGGGAAAATTAAGTGTAACGTTGCGCTTGCACGTTACTTAATTATCATCAAATAATTGAATACACTAATTAATTTTAAATAATTTTTAATTTAATACTAAATAATTTTTAATTTAATACTACCAATAGCGCCATCTATCCTTACCGTTGTTGAAGTTGACAGTGTTATTAAGTATCGACCCGTCAACGTTGTTTCTAATTGACATAATAGATGTCGCTTCGTAATTCAATACTTGTTGTTTAATAAATATCTGCCTTAAATAAATCTTTTTTTTTTTTTTTTGTCAAAATTAATAATCCTAAATCTAATAATTTAATCCAATCTTTAAATTATAAATAACAAAATATTTAAAGAAAGCTTAACTAAATTATAAAAGTCAGTTTCGTTATTAAACTGTGGAACGTGACGTTTTGGATTTTGAATGTTCGCGAGCGGTTGAGGAGTCTTTCTCTCTGGTCACTCCTCGCAGACTGCTGCCGACCCTCGAGGCCTAACCTCGATCTAATACGGCTTTAATCCCGCTTGGGTAAGTTTCCTATTATTCCAATTAGAATAATTATTGTAAGTGTTCTTATTAGTTTAAAATGTCATTAGTATTTTTTTTTTTTATTGGGACACTGGTTCTTGTAAATTGTTCACTGCCTGACATGGAACTTTCTGCGCTTCCAGGATTTTTTTTTTTTATTACCTTTTCTACTTTTAATTCTCAACCTACCTACATAACTACGACTTAAGAACCAAAGGAAGAACACGGAGGCCAGCCGGCCGATGAGTAATTGAATACCGGTGCAGATCTCCCCGCGTGCTCGGACTGAAGGAAGCAATCACCAACTGAAGTCACCAGTCAGGCCAGTGTCCTTCCCTATATTATAATCACGCTGTCGGAACGGAAGAAAAAAAAGGCTAGAAACAAGGTACCTACAGCATCTTGTTTCGAACCCCTACCCTCTAATATGTCCGCATCTACCACCTACCACCCCCCCCCCAAACGCGGTAAAAGGGTTACAAGTTTTTGATTTGTCGGGCGACTTTTTATAGGTGTTTAAACATGTAAAAACTTCCATTTGAGACAATTCAGTTTTTTTATAGTCATAGTCGTTTATTTTCACTAGTACAGTAATCGAAAAAGTTCTGTATTTTTGCATTTCAAGAGTTAAATCAAAAAATGAAAAAAAAAAAAAGATTTTTGATCAAAAATAATCAGTTTTTAATTTTTTTTTTTTTCAATATGGCGTACCGTTTAAAAAAATATACCCCAAGCTTATAATTTCATGGGAAATTGAATGAGGAATTCAAAAAAAACCTCATTTTTTTAAGGTGGTCATGAACAGATATTGCTCATATATATATTTTTTTTATACTGTTCTCTTATATTTACGCGAATTTTACTCGTTTGATTAAAAGTCTATACCGGATTTTATCGCGTTTATTCAAAACTTTACAGTTGAACAACAACTGTAAAGTTTTCGGACACCCACCACCTCAGTCTCCCGAGATCATGGACGCTGTAAAGGGTCCGAAACGTCGGGAAATAATTTAAAATATTGTTCAACTGTAAAGTTTTGAATAAACGCGATAAAATCCGGTATAGACTTTTTTTTTCTTAGAAGCTACCATCATGCCCTAAAACATATCCGGTATTTAGATCAATCGATTCACAAGATGTTGAAAATAACAATTTTACTGATTGTATTATGATGACATGGTGCTCATCTGATGATGGAGCTAGAAGTTGATCATAGGAACTTCACAGTGAAACGACACAACCTCATTGAGTTTGGCCTCGTTTAAATCGTCTTCTTTTTTTTTTTTTTTTTTTTCGACGGTTACTAGCGTCTGATTTGATGATGGTGCTGGAATGTGGTCACAGGAACTCTGTACTGAAACGACGACGCAATCCCATCGCCATGTGTTCGTTTCAACTTTCTATTCAGTTTTCTCCGAAATCACCCGGTTCCTTTCGATTTGTACTGGTTTAATACGCCAATTCCCGCTGTCACGTATTAATAAAATTACGTATCGTAATAAATTATCGTATATAAGGAGGGTTCCCATACAACAAACGTGATTATGCAAGTACTGGCATATTTCTAGAACACCGTAACTCCATAAATAACAATATTCAATTTACCATGGAGTTAGAGGCAAACAACACACTAGCTTTCCTAGATGTACTTATAATCAGGAATCCTGATCATAGTTTAAGTCATTCTGTGTATAGAAAATCTACCCACACAAACAAGTCTTTGAACGGTGCTTCTCACCACCATCCTAGACAACTCTCTGCCGTTGGTTTGTCTCTGTTTCAGAGAGCTCGCGGGATCTGTGACGAGAAACACCTGGACGTAGAGCTACAGCACATCAAGCAGGTACTGCGAGACAACAAGCTCTGAGCACCGCGTCAGGGTCACAGATCCCGGAGGAAGAAGACATGCCACAGTTGAGCGCCAGCCTGCCATACTACCGTATGTTAAAGGAGTCGCTGACAAGATTAGCTACATCTTGAAGCGAGCTTCAATCAAAACTTACTACAAGCCGCCAACGAAGATAAGTCAATTATTACCATCTGTCAAGTGCCAAATACCTTTACAAGATGCAGAGGTCTACAAATTAGACTGTGAATGTGGTCTCTCATATATAGGACAAACTAAATGCTGACATTAAGTAAACACTAACGCTCGACAAAGTCTGCTGTGTATCAATATACTCAACAAGGTACCAACCACTATATCAGATTTGATAAGCCACAAATTCTCGCTAAGGAACACCGATTCCTAACAAGGATGATTCGCGAGGCTATTGAAATAAAAAATAAAATAAAAAAAATGGTTGTCTGTAAAGTCGGTTTACAGACGATAATTTTTACGTGATAACGTCATAAGAAAACATAGATGTAGAATTGTATACTTTTATGATTCGAATTGAATTATTATCATACATATAATATTATAGTGTGTATTACTTTAAATATATATAATAGTGTAGTATTTTTTTTATATACATATATGATAGTGTGATATTCAAGATTTTTTTTTTTTTTTTTTTTTTTTTTTTTTTTTTTATGACAGATAGACAGGCATTTGACCGCTATCTCACCTGATGTTAAGTGACGATGCGGTCGAAGGTGGAGCATGCCTGCCTAATAACAGCCTATTCACTCTGGCCTTGAAGGCACCCAGGTTGTATCGTTCGGGAAACACAGACGCGGGCAACGAGTTCCATTCCTTAGCCGTGCGCATCAAGAAAGTAGTGCCAAAGCGTTTTGTGCGCGTAGGTGGCATATCAATGACATAAGGATGGAACGATCGACCGCGCCTAGTGTCCCGATGGCGGAAGGTTGTTGGGGGAATTAGATCGTGCAATTCCTTCGCACACTCACCAAAATATATTCTGTAGAACACCGACAGACGAGCTACCCTACGCCGATGATCGAGACTCTGCAACTTGGTGTCTGTCAGTCAAGATTTTCCAATCTGAGTTATTTTGTTAAGGATAGGAAGATGATAGGAAAAGTAGGAAATCAAGGGGAGTGTTTCAAGTGGTACTCTCTACCAAACAATTGACAAATCACAAAACAGTAGGGGTGTGCGATAATTATCGATAATTCGTAAATACTCGATAATTTTCCATTCGTTAATTATCGAAAAGTGTTATTCGATAATTTTGATCCGATAATTATCGATAATTTTTCATTCGATAAATATCGATAACTATCGACTGATAATTATCGATAACTTTCGTTCGATTAATTTCGATAATTTTTATCCGATAATTATCGATAACTGTCGCCAACTATCGTTAACTTTTCCTCCGATAATTATCGATAACTGTTCATTCGATAATTATCGATAAAACAATTCGATAATCATCGATAGTAAAATTATCGATATTTTTTATCGATGAATATCCCTACTTCTACCAAACAATTGACAAATCAAAAAACAGTAGGGGTGTGCGATAATTATCGATAATTCGTAAATACTCGATAATTTTCCATTCGATAATTATCGATTATTATCGATAAGTGTTATTCGATAATTTTGATCCGATAATTATCGATAATTTTTCATTCGATAAATATCGATAACTATCGACCGATAATTATCGATAACTTTCGTCAACTATCGATAATTTTTATCCGATAATTATCGATAACTGTCGCCAACTATCGTTAACTTTTCCTCCGATAATTATCGATAACTGTTCATTCGATAATTATCGATAACTATCGATAAAACAATTCGATAATCATCGATAGTAAAATTATCGATATATTTTATCGATGAACATCCCTACTTCTACCAAACAATTGACAAATCACAAACCAGTAGGGGTGTGCGATAATTATCGATAATTCGTAACTACTCGATAATTTTCCATTCGATAATTATTAATAATTATCGATAAGTGTTATTCGATAATTTTGATCCGATAATTATGGATAATTTTTCATTCGATAAATATCGATAACTATCGACTGATAATTATCGATAACTTTCGTCAACTATCGATAATTTTTATCCGATAATTATCGATAACTGTCAGCAACTATCGATAACTTTTCCTCCGATTATTATCGATAACTATTAATTCCATAAATATCGATAACTATCGATAAAACGATTCGATAATTATCGATAGTAAAATTATCGATATTTTTTTCCGATGAATATCCCTACAAAACAGTTCGCGTGTAGATTGCGTGGCGCCACTGTCTCTTTTACTCGAACGCGGTCCGATGGAGTGTAAGACAGAACGCTTAGGCTAATCGTGCCTCTCTATCGCTTGTTCTGCGCTCTCGCTCACTAATTGTGACAATGATGACGTCATCTTCTTCGAACGGGCACCCCTTCATCAATTTACTAGACGTTATCACGTCAAAAATAAAAATTATACATCCTAATTTCAATAGAGAGGATGGTTGGAACGTATCACCAGCTTGGGAGCCAGTACTGAAATTACTTGAACCCAAGAAAAATAAGAACACAGCACGACTTCCAGACCCAATAAGTTCATTCTGCATGAATATGAACGGTTAAAAGTAATAATTTAAAATTGTATAAAAAGTGGGGTATATAACAATTAATTATTCATTATTCGGATACCCACCACCTTCGTTCCCCGGGATCATGGACGCTGTAAAGGGTCCGAAACGTCGGAAAATAATTTGAAATATTGTTAAACTGTAAAGTTTTAAATAAACGCGATAAAATCCGATATAGACTTTTAATTAAATGAGTAAAATTGACGTAAATATAAGAGAACAGTATATACATAAGATAGTTTTAAGTATAACTTCTTACGTGCGTACATAAGCACACACATACTTTTTTTTTTTCTAATTAAATAATTCTTTTGATACATTCGCTAAATATTATATTTTTATATTTAACATACTATTAAAACTAGACCTGTGTTGTGGCGTAGTCTAGTAGATCCAAAGTTTACTGCCTTCAAACAAAACTCTCTCTCACTTTAGTGTATTTTGTAAATATACGCATTTTAAATATCACATTAATACATTGACGACCGTTCTGGTGTAGTAGTGCGAGTAATCGCCTCAACACCAGCGGTCGCGGGTACGATTCCCGCTCGGGACAAATATTTGTATTTATACAAATAATTGTATTTATACAAATATTTGTTTCCGGTCTGGGTGTATGTCTTTGTGGGTTTCCCCGCCGTGCCTCGGAGAGCACGCAAAGCCGTCGGTCCCGGTTATCATAGACATCTGATAGCGACCCTTACTCATAATAGAAAAATTATCCGCCAACCCACAGTGGAGCAGCGTGGTGGATCAAGTTCCAACCCTTTTCCTATATGGAGAAGAGGCCTTTGCCCATTTACAGGCTGATTCAGTTCAATTATTACATTGTTTTTTCTTTGAATACTACTACTACACTAGAAGGAATAACAAAATTGTAACTCCAAGTTTCCGACTGCGCAAAGTAAACGCCTCCTTTCTGGATTATGGTATTCGCATGTATTATAAAATCCCACAATTTTAGATTTGTCTCAACATAAATTTAAAGATTTTATTAAATAAAAAATAATATATAAAGCGTATTATTCGGTGCAGGATTATTTATTTGATAAAGATGAGTGGAGTTAGTGGCGCTGTATTTCATACAAGATATTACTAATTTTGTACTAAAACACAGTTTATATATTAAGTTCAAAAGAGTAACTGCGGAGTTTCTTGCCGATTCTTCTCTGCAGAATCTACATTCCGAATCGGTGGTAGCTTTACTTTTACAAAAAAATATTAATCACTAAAATTTTAATTAGTAAAATGACGATTCGAAGGTGCTTGTGGGGCCTATTTGAATAGTTGTTTTTGATTTTGATTTTGTTTTTTAGAAGAGGCGACAAACGAACAGTCGGTTCACCTGGTGGCTGGTGGTAAGTGAAAGCGACATCCATAGACACCCGCTACATCAGAGAATTAGCAGGTGCGTTGCCGGCCTTTCAAATTAGCGTAGCTTTTCTTGTAGGTCCCTAATTCGTATCGGTTCGGAAATACCGTAGGTGGCAACTAGTTCCATATAATGGTCAAATAAAACATTTAAGGCATCAATAAAAAAAAATGATACAACATAGTCATTATTATATAATTTATTGATCGCTCTAATCGGCCTCCAGACTGGCCACTGCCATGGCCAGTGCGCCTTCCCGCGAGCTGTTTCCTCCGATGAAGCCTGTGCTGTGACAGAATATACACCCGTCGATACCCGATACTTCACTCAGAATCTCGTCTCGAACACCCCACCATTTCTTGTGAAGCGATTTCCTGAAATACAGATAATAGGAGTTTGAAATTGATGTTTTATAGCCTACTACTACTACCACAAGCTTGGAATGTGATGTTTTACAGGATTTCAAATTAAAAAAAAAAAAAAAAAAAATTATAAAATACCAGTACATACTATTATTAGTGACACATATAACAAACTATATACATATTAGTACATCTGAAACATATTGGTGACAATTATCAACATGTACTATAACTTTTTTGTGGTATTCATAAATACTAAACTGGTTTAAAATTATTATCAAGACAATTACTATGATAAATATATTTGTTTCCAAATACAGTGGCAATTTATTTTTATCTAGTGTTTAGTTTCAATTTTTTTTTTTTAAATAGAGGTATCTAATCTGATCATTTTGAAAAATTAATAACATTTCAGGTTTATTATACCTTGTTACAAAGCTGGTAGGAGAGACAGGTACGGATTGTACTCTCCAAGATTTTGGTTTGTCATGGAATATAACATAGTAAATCTCATTAACACCCATCTCCTCTTCTAAGTCAAACAGGTGTTCCTTCCATGGGAATCTTTCTTTAAATTCTAGAATTCTGCCAGATTTATGAACTTGATATCTTTCTTCTAATGCAGATTTCACATAGTCTCTAGCGGGCAGCCACACTGATATGGAGTAGTTGACTGTGTACAAGAACTCTTCACTAACGAGACTCACCGCTTTCATAAAATCTTCATCAATAGTTTTTGTTTGCTCTGAATTCCACTCAGGATTAAGTCTGTGTATGCGTGCACTTAAATGTGTACGTATTTTGTAACGTGGTTCACTATCAGTCATCGGAACTCCATTGTCGATTGCATCCATTTCTTCAATTAAATTTTCATAAACTTTTTTGTAGATTACTTTCAAGTTTTCTGTAGTGAGAGGTTGATCCTTAGGTGCTACGGACTGGATGACTTTCTCCCCATAAAATGCGTAAATAAGACCCGCTGAACTCAATCTGAAATTTAAACATTAACATTGGATAAACATAAATTACATTGAAAATAATTATTATTATTTGTGTTACAAGAATTATTTTTTGTTCAAATTTTTTTTTAAAGAATGAATATGTCTATATTTTTTGTCTTGATTTAATTTATTTATGTTAAAAAAAAATGAAAATGAAAAAAAGGTCTGTTTAACAAATTTTGTTAATTTTGACCATTCTTGTAACTACATATATTTATTATAGATAATAAATATAATCTAAACATTGTTTTAGCTACCATTTGGTATTTAATTTTTATTACATACTAGTAAACCTAAGTGCACTTAGCAAACACAATATATAATTATATACATATGCATGTTTTCGATGTTGTATGTGTAAGTTGTTTAAAATTTAATGTTATGAAAATGTGACATCAGAACTGTCAAGCTGAACATGTCATTTTTTTTTAATGTACAAATATCCAACTTTTCCAATATATTATTTAAAAAAAAACAAAATCTCGGTTAACTAGAACAGTGTAAGGGCCAGTTTCACCACTTACTATTAAGTTCCGGATAACCTAACTGGCATTTATTTTGACAGATAACCCATACAAATTCCTGTCAAAAAAGTGTCAGTTAGGTTAGCTGGAACTTAATAGGAAGTGGTGAAACTGGGTCTTAGACTCTTATTTTATTAACAGGATTATTTAAAACAATGAGAATTCTATAGCCACTTATATTAACACAGAGTAACGTGTTGCATGAAAACCAGTTATTAGAAATATAATATCTTTTGTGATTGAAATAATTTTGAACAGGCAGTACATAATTATATATGCAATATCAATTAAAATGAAAATAATTTTCATTTATGATTTACTTCGAACTTTTAGTACATTTTATAATAAATTATTACAAATACATACTTAATTTTATATTTATCGCCCAGTTCGGGTCTCAAGGAGCTCAATGTCTCGTTGAACTCCCGCTGGTGGTGATCGTAGCGTTTTTTCTCATGGTCGAACTCAGCTCCGACGTCGACTACTATGTCACATTGTTTAAGCTTTTCCATATCCCTTGTTCTGACAATTTCCGCATCCTTAAACTCCGGAAGACACTTAAGCATGAAGCAAGCCAAAACCTCATCGCAGTGAAAGACGCCATCGTGAGTTCCGATCTAAAATTAATTGTGAATAAATAAATAAAAGTATTTAATACAATATGTAAACTTTAGAATAAATGTAGTCAACAGTGCTTATTTAGTTATGTGTAACCTATAAAAATAAGCCTTTATGTGAACTTTATGCAAACCGTATAATACATAATTCAATTATATAAATGTATTGAATGATTGAAAGAAGAACAAGTCGTTACCGCTAATTAATTAGTTCGCATTCTTGAAAAGCTTTAAACTAACCTTCATGATTTTTATGAATTTGCTAAATCGTCGACTACTTCCAAAGAAATGTGATTTACTTTTTATGGCGATAAAACGATTAACTTTATTAACAATATTCTTAAACATCAGATATTGTACTTACAAATATAAATATATAAAAATAAAAATATTTAAATAAAAACGCGGCGAAATCATCGCCTAACCTTAATTTTGTATTGATTGAAATTATATGTTATAAATATATAATACGTTATATGTCATATATTAGACTCATGTCATTTTTGACAGATGTTAACTATTATTACCCAATAAAAAAATAAAATATAAACTTGAATGAGAATTCCATTTTCAGAATCGCTTTATTTTATTTTGTGAGAAAGTTAAATATAGGTAATTATTATTATATATAATTTTTTAAAATGTTGAAGTTTGAATTCAGGTATTTGGTTTCTGTAAGCAGCGCCCTCTGTTGTTTATTCAAGTTTGTGTATTTAATAACTAGATGTCGGTAGCAGTAATTAATGCTTAAGGAAGTTATAGGGTATAAGTTTCTTGTTAATGCTCGAAGTCAAAATTCTTTGACCAATGTGTTACCAGTGATGAAATACGGATCTGAAACGTGGTCTCTAAGTAAGGACCTTTCAAACAAGCTCCAAGTCACACAGCGTGCAATGGTGAGGGCTTTGCTTATTATTTATCTCAAGATCGAATCGGAAATCATGAGATCCTCAGACGGCCCAACGGATTTGCATGCTGAAATGGCAGTGGACAGGGCACATAGCTTGTAGAATTGACAGCCGATGGAGCAGAAAGGTTTTCGAGTGGATACCACGTACCGGGAAGCGCAGCGTCGGACGGCTGTCCGCGAGATGGACAGACGACTTGAAGAAAGTTGCCGAAAACCGTTGGATGGAAGCTGCTTTGAACCGGTCGCTCTAGAGGCCGACGATGGAGGCCTACGTTCAGCAGTCAATATCCAATGGCTGATATGATGATAATGATTATGACGAGAGACATTTAGCACTTGTTCATTCACTGTGCCTGAAAACCGCACAACGCGCAACTTACAAGTGCGACTAATACCAGTGGCGGCGCTAGGCGTCAGCGACGTGAAATGAAACTTTTATATCGACGTATGGGAGAAATCTTATACAATCTTTAACGACACCTGCACTAGTCCACCAAACGCTCACAGCTGCGGAGCGGGAACGTGAAACAGACCCTAAGGCTGATCCGCTCCGCAGGAGACGACCGGGGAGAAGGAGACGCCGCTACTTGCTTCTTCACCCTCCGCACTAGAGTGGGAGGGGTAACTATAATCCTTCGACTCGCCACCAGGGCAATAAAGCGCTTACGGTGCTCGCGAGCATTCTATAGGCGAAGGCGGCCCGCATAGGCGGGCCAACCATCGGGGCATCACGGTTGTAGGTGCGAGGGATCCCATAGCGCCCCATTACGATGATGAGGGCACCGCTGAGTTTTAGCGGGTATTCTGGCACGTTCTTCGTGCCAGCGAGTCCCACATATCCGCCGTCTCTCCCCGGCGGGATGCGTAAATGCATTTCCTAGCGGAAAAAAAAGGGTTCAGCCATTGCGATGAGCGCTTCCAATTATTGTACATGATCCATTTTTCATCACATATAATGATTCGATTTAAAAATCTTTCATTATTGTGCTGGGTAAATATTATTACACTACTTAACGCAAGCAACGCAGCAGTCTAAGCGCGTTTGTCGGTTTACTTCACTCAATTCATGAGGTACCCACCTTTCAAACTTTTTACTTTCCCAATATGCTTCAAGTAGATTAAAACAGTTTTATCACTAACTATTAACTAACTAACACCGCTGCCTGCAGCTAACTAGGACGTGGTTTTGCGATGGATCCGCTTCCACAATAGCCTTCATTTTTTTATTATCAACTTTGGTCTCCGGCCGTCCACGGGGCTTGTTCTGCAGGTCGAAATTTCCAGAACCAAAACTTTGGAACCAAAAACGCACTGTGTTTTCTTTTGCGACACCGCATTAACACATTAACACATCATTAATCCTTCGAGCTGTTTCTGCAGCACTGGTACCACGGTGGAACTCGTACTCGTAAATAACACGATATTTCAAGTTTTGCATTTTGTAAACTGGGTGACGCAAAGATGAAAAACGAAAGACGTAAAAACAAATGAATTACGGTTTTCTAAACGCAAATCA
The DNA here is from genome assembly GCA_036937285.1 of Euphydryas editha. Lineage (NCBI taxonomy): Eukaryota > Metazoa > Arthropoda > Insecta > Lepidoptera > Nymphalidae > Euphydryas > Euphydryas editha. The sequence goes on along the minus strand of JAUPFZ010000022.1, from coordinate 17,619,151 downwards.
TGAGTAAATAGCTGTATAAATTTGAATTTGGAATTCCCAACCAAATAGGAAATATTTAAGATCGAAGTGGCCAGTACGACAAAACGCCAATTTCATATGTAAGGATCTAATAATTTATAGAAGCTATGACTCATGTGTCGTTGTCAAATAACAAGCAAATAGAGAATTAGCTTAATTCACATGTCAATTTTTTTATTTTTATATATGTGATTGTGTTTATTCCATTATACCTTGTCCAACCGTTTATTATCTTTTTGACAGTTTAAGAAATTTCGACATTAGTAACAGTGTTAAATAAAAAATAAATAAATAATGATTTAATCATTATTAAAATATGTTGGTCAATAAAAGAAAAAAAATTAATTCAAAAAATGAATGTTTGACGTTTTGTTATTTGTATAGTCCGTCATCGTTCACAGCGCTCTATTCCTCTTTCAGTAATATGCCCACATGCCCACACACAACAAGTTGGTTATTTTTTATTTCACTACTAAAATATTCACTAGAAATAATTAATATGGCAAAACAATATTTGCCGGGTCAGCTAGTATAATATAAACGAACACTAAATTTCGTGCTCAATGATATGCATATCCAGAGCCGGATTTATAGGCCTGGAGGAGCTTGGGCAAGGGAGAAGCGAAGGCCAGAATAATTTTAAGAAAAAAAGAAACAATTTTTTTTTAGTCAATTGTTTAAAAATTTATTGCGAACAAATAAAATTATTTCAACAAAGTTTTGGAGTTCTTCTTTAATTTCACCAATTCACCCAAAATCACGTAGATGTTATAGTCCTCACGTCACGCATGTAACTTTTGGTTTCCCGACGACGACTACTAAAAAAGAAAAAAAAAAGAAAAGTAATTTTTTTTTAATTATTAGAATATAAGTCAGTCAGTCAGTTTGGACTATCGTCTCAGGGACTAGAGATACTAAGTCTAGTTTTTAAGTACTTATTTGTTTAAATTTGCGGAGTAAAAACGCCTGTCTATGTAACAATATAATAAATGAAATATAAAAGGTATAGGCGCATGTAAGCCTGTAGATGTATAGTAACATAAAAAAAAATTGGTTGTCTGTAAAGTCGGTTTACGGACGATAATTTTTACGTGATAACGTCATAAGAAAACATTGATGAAAAAGTGCCTCCAAAATCTGCTTGATGTAGGTAATAATATATTCCCTTGCAGTGCGTTAACTTGCCATTAAAACATAAATATTTTTAAAACTATGGTTATAAATCATTAATATTTGATTTTCAAATATTATTTAGTTTTTGCAAAGGATGGGTGTCAGTAAATAAGATAGGTGTTTTTTTCCCTGAACAATTTTGAGTTTTTATATATATATGTAATTGTATATAAGCTATATGTAATTGTATTTAATATAAAAGCTAAATAAAGTTAAATACTTTGATATGTAAATATATATATATGTATAATATAATATTAACCAACAATCACACCACGTTAACCTAGCCCCGTGCTAAGTTCGTAAGAACTTGTTTTACAGGTACTAGGAACGGAAATAAATTTTAAGAAATACATAAATACATATCCATGACCCGGTGCAGACATCTATATTCGTCATAAAAATTATCTGCACCTGGTGGCATTCGAACCCGCGACCGCTGCGTAAAGTGTCCAGTTGCCTGACCACTCGACCAGCTGGCCGTCAATGTAATACAAGAAATAATAATGTTTAATAAAGAAGTTAAGTTTAATAACTTACTTAAAGTTAGTAAACAAATTAGATTACCATTAATCACTTATGAAAATAGTAAAAATATACTAAATAAAAGCAGTTGACTTTTTATACGATCGTAATTATATGAGTCCTAATAAGTTTTTAATCAAAATTGTAATATAACCTAACATTACTGCACTCGCCGACCGATGCTACTTTTTTAATCATCAAATAACAAATATATGAAATTATATCGCTAATCAAATTCTTAAAATGCAAAAATTAATTACCTTTATTGCTGCAATTGTTGTTGTAATAAACTATGGAAACCAATTTAACTTTTCACTATTATAACTTTAAAAACAATAAATTGACGTTACTTCAATATTGACAAAACAGTTTGCCGCCATTTGCCGCTGTCATAATGTCATTTCTACTCGGACGCGTCATAAGTTAGGCCGACCGCCGATCGTGAGCCGAACGCTTAAGCCGAACCAATGGTGCCTCTCTATCGCTTATTCCGCGCTCTCGCTCACTAATTGTGACAATGACGTCATCTTTTTCAGACATGCACCCAGTAGCTTTTATCAATTTACTAGACGTTATCACGTCAAAAAGATGCTGTTGCTGTAAACAACCCACTGCTGAGCGAAGTCCTCTTCTTCATATAGAAGAAGGGTTGGGACTACACTGTACTGTGGATGTACTTCTATCTAATTAAAAAAAAAGCTATACTAATAATAAACATTGTTATTATTGTCCGCCTTTTTTCAATGCGCAATAAAATATCTAGTGTTTATTGTATTTTATATTATTGTATGTACTACAAAATTTCATCCTCCAACTCACCCGAACACAGAACAGTCACACAGAAAGTCTATGGAGAAATTCTCATAGCTAGAAGCTTAAAAAATGTTTAACTACTTTGAGGGTGGATGGAGTTCTCCAATTGGTGTGTTGTGTTGTCTCCAAATAGTGGTTTTAATAGTTCACATTTATCGAATACCTGCGCGGTAAATGATATCAATAGTGATTTGTTACAACAAGAAAAAACTAGTGGAAAGACAACTTGATGAAACTGAATTTCGTTATTTAATACATAAGTTGTATATGTATTAAAATAATTATTATTAATAATTATATTCATCGTTCTACTTCAAATAATCGTAATAAATGGGCGCGGGAAAGTCCTTATTTTTGAATGTTAAAAAATATGTGAACCATACAAGTTAAAATAATCAAAAGCTTTATGTTTAAATTTTTTTTGTAATAAAAAAATAAACCTAATTATGTGCGGAACGCAGATACTCGGACACCATCCTAACTATCATTGTTAATTTACTCGTACATGATATTATGACATAGGAATGACGAATGAGCGCTTCTGTGTTCGGTGACCTCTCCCTTTTATGGACGGGGCTTCCGAGCGAGCGCTACTCTGTCCGATTCTTGATGTTTTGACACGAGATAGCTATGGACTGTGAGGATTGACAGCTCGTCGTTATTACGAAACTCTGAGCATACATTCGACTATAGTGTTGTGTACCGCCTGGTGTAGAGACGACCGTTCTAGTGTAGTGGTGCGAATAGTCGCCTTACCGCACGCTGGTGGTTGCGGGTTCGATTCTCGCTCGGGACAGCTGATATTTGTATTTGTACAAATATTTGTTTCCGGTCTGGGTATATGTCCTAGAGAATCTCCCTACCGTGCCTCGTTGATCACGTTAAGCCGTTGGTCCCGGTTGATATCATACACACCTGATAACGATCGTTACCCATGGTAGGGAAATTATAGGCCAACCCGCACTGGAGCAGCCTGGTGGATTAAGCTCCAACCCTTCTTCTATATGTAGAAGAGGCCTTCGCTCAGCAGTGGGTTGTTCACAGGCTGATACGATACAGTAGAGTTGTGTAACGCCTACTGTTGAAGAACTCTATGTAAGTACGTAAATGAGTGTGTGTCGTGTTGATATCAAATCGACGAATTACGACCGAATGTTGCTCGGTGCTGTGAATGCGTAAATCTAAATTGAGTCTTGAGATCTACAAATAGGTACACATATAAAAACCGTCCCGTTAAGGGTGCCTCCTATAATATTGTTAGTTAATGATACAACGATGATACTGTTGCGTGTTTAACTAAACTTTTAGATAAAAGCTTCGCTGTGATAGAATTATTGTAGGTATTACTATTGTCGTTATCGTATTTGTACATCTTTATGACATTTTAATCGCTCAGAATACTTTTTGGCTTTCTTAGAAACATATGGTTTATTTCTTTTTAATCAATCGCAAATAGTGAAAATACTTTTGAATATTAAAATTAACATATACCGTCTTACTTATAAAAATCACGTTAAGTAATATTTAGCCACCGTTTAGTTAATCCACTCATAAGCTATAAATCAAGGATTAACTTTTGTTTACTTATAAACATTGACTAGCTGTTACTTAGTTAAGAAACGAACAAAGAACGATACATAGATGGTTGGCACAGATTATAGCCAAAATAATCGATTACATAGAGAAATTGAATGAACGAAATTGTTAAAAATAATATTCAAGCGACATCTATTAACATTATAGAGAAAACTCTCGAAGCTCGATATTGTAGTGAGTCACTACTAGTGACCTCTATTGACAGGAACTTGGATCAATATTCTAATTTCTTATCATTTTTATTTTGATGGGTAGTAGTCGGATCCTCAATTACAAAATTCAACAAAGCTTATTAAATATTAAATTAATAAATTTACTTCAGATATAACCTAATTTAAATTATGTTATTATAATTAAAATTAGGTACCTCTAAATATCTGTATTAAACAGACAGATAACGCTAATTTAGTATATATTAATTTTTATATAGAGGAAATTTCATTCTAAATCTCTTCTTACTAACAAACAAACGCAAGTAAGTAGATCAGACGTCGTCATAGAACAGCTGATTTATGTGAAATCCGCCATCTTGCCGCTCAACGAGGGTTAAACTATGTCTCGGCAGGGTTTAATTTTGACAGCGATTTACGCATTACTTAACGACTTCTTAACGCTAAATAGTGTTTATGAGTGAGGTTTTTGCTGATCAGTTGTTAAGCAATGGATTAAATATTAAGAAACGTTTATGAGTAAGACCGATAGTTACCTCTGTGCTAGCTCGTTGACATCTTTCCCGGCTTCATCTATGTAAAATTTCGTTACTTATCAAATCAGGTATAGCTCCGCGCACGAGTCGCTCATAAGTCTTGCTGTGTTAAGCTTTTTGATGGAAGAACCCCTCAAATCCGACGTATTGCAATTAGTACTTTCTATTACTCGTAATAATTGCATGAGTGCCACGTAAGCGCTCGATAAGATTCTTTTAAAATACTTGCATATTTACCGAGCATCGATTACTTATTCTACTGAAATGAACTTAAATGAATTAGTCAGTACACGTCCCAATGCCAGGCAAAGCCCTCTTTTTCATATAGGAGAAGGGTTGAAGCTTAATCTGCACTACACTGCGAGTTGGTGTATGATTTCCATACCATGGGTAACGATCGCTGTTAGATGTTAATGATAATAACTGAGACCGACGGCTTTACGTGCTCTCGGGGTCACAGTAGGGAGACCCACTAGGACATACACCCAGACCGGAAACAAATATCTGACCAGAATAATGCTACTACTCTTTACCATTACACCATAATGGATATGATTATTCTACGTTATTGAATAAAAAAATAAAATCTTTCGAGAAATAGTATTTAAACGAAAATCGTATTTAAGCGAACATCGTATCAACGTATATGGCAGTAGAAGTTTGCGCGAAGAAAGAATCATCATCATCATCATCATCATATCAGGTATTGGATGTCCACTGTTGAACGTAGGCCTCCCCCATCGACCTCCAGAGCGACCGGTTCAAAGCAGCTTCCATCCAACGGCTTCCGGTGACTTTCCTCAATTCATCTGTCCATCTCGCGGACGGCCGTCTGACGCTGCGCATGCCGGTACGTGGTCTCCACTCGAGAACCTTTCTGCTCCATCGGCCATCAGTTCTTCGAGCTATGTGCCCTGCCCACTGCCACTTCAGCTTACAAATCCGTTGGGTTATGTCGGCAACCTTTAGAAGAAGAAGAAGAAGAAAGATTATGTTACACAATTTAAAGATGATACTTGCTCGGTGGATAAAAACTTCTGTGTATTATATATTGTTGCATAACTTATACATATGTTTAGAATATTTTGAACTGAAGCAGAGCTCGTCTCGACGGAGACCTGGTCGTGCGGCGCTGACCTGGAGCGTTTTGTATTTTTATTATTTACGATTGTTTCATCTGAAGACTTCTGCTAAGACTTCAATACTAAAATCTTAAAAATAAATCATATATTTAAGATTCGTGAATCTTTGGAATGCTTATTATCTATGGAACAAATTCAAATCAGTTATCTATCTGTCTGTATATATCTGCTAGGCGTATTTACATAGATTTAATAATTATCACAAATCCTTACCGTTCCTTTCGTTATCGCTCCAAATTAAAAGTGCTACTTCCCACTTGTAATTTTATAATTAACTGCATTAAAATTATTATTAAAAATTAAGTAGTTAACGATATAACAATATTTTCTAACATCGGGAAATAATTTAAAATATTGTTAAACTGTAAAGTTTCAAATAAACTTTACAGTTTATTTTCTACTTTAACTAAGTTTAATAAATGCTTAAAGTAAGGCGTATTAAATTTGGAGAAATAAAAAAAAAGGTGTGTGTACTTATGTACACGCGTCAGAAGTTATACTTTTCTTGGCATATAAAAAAAAAAAAATTTAAGAAAAAAAAATACAAAAATTATCAAAGAAAAATGTTAAAAACAATCAAATAGGTATTATAGTAAAAATTTAGCTATACCGTATAAATATAAAATCATTAGGGGAAAGGTGTACAAAACGATCCCTCGAGGTAAAATGATTCCCTACAGTTTTGACGAAAATACTAGCGCTATCTATGCCATTTGTTATCTAACGTCTTTCCCGCACTCCGCTCAGTAGCCCAATAAAGTGTCATGGTGGTGTGAAAACAGTGCGCCGATTTATTACAAAAAATAGAAAATAGGTGTCTTCGATCTAAGGTAAGCCTAAAATCAACGTTTTATTGAAATTCTTTTGCGGATATGTGAATGAAAGTTTTACTGGTGGTTTTTATTGATATTCAGTAACATTTGAAACTCGTTTTGATCTCACCAAAATAATGTTTTGGGGTTATACTTTGACATCATTTATAAATTTAACATTCGGGGTAAAACGATCCCCTTTATTGTATATAATTATATAATAGAATAGTAATAGAAACATTTTACCCCGAACACTTGAAAAAGAAAATGTAATATTTGTCATGTATTTTTATATAATATCTATTTATACTTTTTATAGATCATGCTACGTAGGTATATATCAAAGAAAAACTAACCGACACAACTGGAATGAGGGTGCTATGATGAAAGCACTGAATGCACAAATGGGATGCCATTCAAAACAGCAAAAGTAAAGGAGTTGTAAACGAAAAACAGTCAATAAAAACAAAAAGATAAAAAATATATATATTAAAAAACAAAGGAATACTTATGAGTCCGAATCTTCCGAAGAGGATGCCGAGTGCATGTACTGCACAGGATCGTAGGGGTTGGGTCCGTTGCTCGAAATGTTTTAAATGGGGACATGAAACACACAACGGTCTCGATAGTGACGACGAAAAAGATTTACATGTGATTTTTGCATAGATCGTTCGGGAAACGCAAAGAAACGATTGTGTCCTTGAATTAATAGCATATGATATATAATCACTAAACTACTTTGTAATAGCTACTATTATTTATGACTGTTGATCATTGTAAGATATTTTAGTTAAAACTATTTTAGAAGGCTGTTTAATTTTTAACAGATGATAACTAAGATAACTTTAAATCAGTTAAATTTAAAGTTTAATTAATATTGTTTTATACTGATCTCAAGAAAATGAAATATGTGCCAAATTATATGTGATGATTACCTAGTACTTAGTAATATTATTAATTATAATAAGATTTTTCGAATAAAACTGTTCAAGAAATCTGTTTTTAATCATTATTTGGACATGGAGTCAAAAATAATACTTGGGATCATTTTGACCCAACCCCAGGGATCGTTTTAGACACCCAGGTGTACAAAATGATCCTTTAGTAGAGTTTTGGTAAATGTCTTATAGATCTAAAAATATAAATCACACAAAAAATAATGGCCTGCTAGTATATCAACACTTAAATGACTTATCCAAAATTATTTCAATGTTTGCTCTCACTATAATAATTTGGATACAGTGACCGATTTCCCTTAGGGGGATCATTTTAGACACCTTTCCCCTAATTATCATATGAATTTTATTCAATATTATTAAAGATTTTTCTAAATAAACTAATTTTGGAGCTTCAAAGTATCAATAGTTTACAATCGATAATTATAAAATATTTCAATTATGAAAATTAAGTTAGCTGACATATAAAAATTTTGAGAATTTTTTTTTATTGAAAAAATGATTAAAAAAAAAATTCACTTGTGAAAAAACTTCAAGAACTGTAAGTGAAATTTTTAAAAAGTATTTTTTTGTTCTAATTTAATTATTAAAGATAAAATCAAAAAATTAAAAACGTCGGCTAACTGTAGTATCATTAATTATTTATTTAAAATATATTATGTTTCTTATAAAATAATTCATTATTTATTATTTAACCTAGTGATAATATCTTTTTAATTAATATTTATTCAAAAATAATGTATACATGAATTAAAAGACAAATATTGCAGTACGAAACTAGATTTTGTTTCCAACAAAATTCCGGAAAATTATTTAAAATGGTCTTTAATATGAATTTAAAAAAATATGGATAGAATTACTATATTCGATAAACAAAATGATTGAGTCTGTATTAAAAATTATGAACTCAATAAAAAGATACCTAAATATAATAGGTACTACAATATTTATATTTTAGTTTAAATATTTTAATTCATGAAATTACTATTATTTTTGAAAAAATATTGATTAAAAGAAAATTATTATCAAGTTAAATAAAAACTAAAATATTTAATTGACCATTTTTTAGAATTGATTATTAATATGAATAATATATTTCATATTAAATGGTATTTCTATCGAATTTGAAAATAACAACGTTTCGTTGGATACTTTGCAACTAGCCTGTATATGAGTTAATTTAGTCATTTAAAAAAATATATACTTTTAATTCTATTCTGTGGCCAACTTCAACATGTAGCTTTTGTGTGCAATTTCATTCTGTTAATTTTGTGTCACGGTGCGCGCGCATCGTAAAATTTCACTCTCATCAATTTTTCATAACGCGCCTAAAGAAGTATAACTTCAAAAATACGAAGGACGCCATAAGATTGAAGTCCTTATATTGAAGTGTATGAAAAAGTGTGGTACGCATTCAGGTGGTCAGTTGGAGGTAGTCGCTTACACGTGCACTCCCGTGACAGTATTAACTCGTCAACAATGTAGGGCCGAACTCGAACCTGAACCCGGACCGCCGGATATATATGGGAAAGGAATCTTGTCCTTCGAAAATCAATTAGTGGAGCACTCGTTACGTTTGTCGGCGGCTGAGCGACGGGTTTTTGTTCTTACTTCTAATGTGATTTCAATTTCATAACTGTCAGTGTCCGCTGGGTTGCGTACTCGCTTCTCTGCGACCCATTATCGTTCGTAGGTCACTGCCGTCTGCTGTCGAGTCGTGTCGAGCTAAAATCGCCGAAAAAACAAGTTATTTGTAAGGTAATGTATTTAGTCCAACGAGGACCGACACGATATGGGACAAGAATCAGACGCAAACGGAAAGTAAGTCTTCAGTTATTGAGACATGAGAAAATAATCCTAGTATTAGTCACCATAACTTCAGCTCTACATAGAGTCACATAGTATTCAAGTGGGTGACGCATTCCTTTGAATACAAATCGAAATGTATCATCTAAACGAATTTTAATATTGAATAATAATAATTTAAAGTGAACATGTTATGACGCGGCGATTTCGTCGCTCGCGATCACAAAATACTAGTACAGCAATAAAACTATTTGTTGCGACTGGGAACCAAACCTTTTCCGAATTCTATGTGCACCAATCTTTGCGTATCACTAAATGAAAAGAATCTCATTGATGATATAAGTTATTGTGGATAATAGTGATCCATAGAAGGGTTTTTATATTTTAATCAATAACAATATTTATCCATCTGTTGGAAGTAAGATGTATTTTCATTTCAAAACAGTCCTATGCAAAGGATCGTGTGATAATAACTCATATCATTTTTATTTTGAAAATTAAACGTAATTTCCAGCGATAAAGGAAACATAAATTTGCGACCGAAGACAGAGAATCATAATTGTTAATATATTATATCGATATTAAATAGAATGGCAGACTTGTGTCGACCTAGAAGCGGTATCAGTAGTTGTAGGTAGAGACATTACAACCGGAGAGAAGAGAAGAGTCAATCACAGGGTTGTGCTGAGGACTTTGTCCTTGCTTGTATCATACTAATATTATAAATGAGAAAGTAAGTTTGTTTGTTACGCTTTTACGCGAAAACTAATTAATCGATCATCATGAAACTTTGTACAAATATTTTTGGAGGTATTACAAGTAACATAGGATACTTTTTTTGGTCGCGATAACCGACATCAACGCAGGCGAAGCCGCGGGCAAAAGCTAGTATTACATACAATAGTTAAGGGTCACGCTGTCTCGGAGTAGTTAATTAAGAGTGTGATAGAAGTGAGTAGGTATTAGAGAATTTGTTAGTGATTTGTTTAGGCATATTTTTAAAGACAAATTATCAAATATATATAAATTAATATATAATTTATTGCTTGTTGTATACGAGTGTCTATAGTAATAAGTATATTTAGATATAATAGTTTATCAGATTAATAATATATGTACCTATATTAAATTACTTTTGGTGAAAAAAAAATTAGTTATTTAAAGATATAGCGAATACCAATCAAACTTTTTAGATATAAAAAAGTGGAAAACTCAACTTGATGAGGAATTTTCTGATGGCAAATAACAGTAAAATAAAAATAGTTAATAATATTATGTGAGCCAATGATTATAGTATTGATTTTGAGTAATGTGAGAGATTCGACGCGATGAGATTTATGATATGAGATAATAACCGGTCTTAAACACAACTTTAATCAAACTTTTTAAATACTTTTATGTCATGTCTCTTATCTCGACATTTATAGTATTATGATTACAAAAATATGCCAGCATTATTTTTATTATTATTTTTTTATAAGCTCTATTATATTATATGCAAGATGATGAAGATAAGTGAAAATCTGAAAAAAAAAGAATAAAGTTCTCGTTTTCAGGAAGTCTCATGGCTTTCCGCGGCCCTCGGTGGCACGCTCGCAGCCGCGCTCAGTGCCCGCCGTTCAGTACCGCGCGAGAAACCGTTCGCGGCGCACGTGATGTGTCCGACGAGCGCAGCACGCTCACGACGATCGCTCTCGGTACAGTGACCGCTCCACCACCGAATATTATCCGTGCGACCCTCGACGACCGGGAGAATCCGTCACCAGCGAGCCTCTCGCTGAACTTTTTTCATAAAATCAAAATTCCCGCGTTCTGAAAACATTTCGTTGCATAACGATGCAGGCGAAGGCCGCGTGGAAAAGTGTTTGGTGAAAATTTCGCATAGGCATTGCTTCCACGCGGCGGCCGGCGCCGAGGCAGATCTGGACTCGGGTCGAGCGAGGCGCACGCGGTGGCCGCGCGGGAGCGCTCCGGGCGAACATTTCGCCGAAAAAAGTTAACTTTTTCGCTCGACGACAGTAATCTGATAATCGGCTCGCAAGGCTCGCTCCCGCGCGGCGCGCTCTGCTGCGCCGGAGTCGCAGCTCGCGAGGTGATCCACTGTCGCTAATTATTCGTGTAAACATTTAGGCGTTTCGTTATCGCGGTCCGCGGATTCCAATTCGCAAGTCGCGCTCCACAGCCTCGCTCGGGCGGTCGTCGCGCGGTCGCGCTGCGTATAATATATCATGGTGGAGTGCCAGTGAGTGAACGTGTGAGATTTTCAGCTCTCAGGGAAGTGATATCGGTATCTGTTACCTTTCCTATGTGATGTTTACGATACGAGTGCAAAGTTAGAGTTACACGAACCGCAGTGATACGATACAGTCGGTGGAGCGAGAAAGTGACCGGTGGTTGGCGCGGTTTTGAAAAATATCTGCCTCTAAACGGTATTTCGAAAGCGCATCCGACGGCGACCTCCAGCTACCAGCTCGTACCAAGTGAGTTCCCAAGTGAGTTCCCCGTGCCCGGCGCTCGGCTGCCGTACTCTTAATAACCTTTACGTGCGTCCACGTGCTCGCGATTCGTAAAACCGCCTGTTGGCTATTGCGAGAGTCTGGTCTCTGATCATCTCGGTCACATGTAACTGGGGGCCGGGTGATGATGATACATATAGTTTTAGTGTAGTTGTAGTTTTAGTGTCACATTCCGCTACGAAGGAGTTCTGTTTAATTTGCAAGTCAGTAGGTAGGTACTCACGGAGTTAGCGAACTTATATTTCACCTGTGTACATTTTGTACACGACGAAAAGCGAAAAACAGTGTCGTGCAAATAAGTATTTCAAGAGAATCGGATGATGTATAACAGTTTTTTTAAGAATATATTTTTCAGTTTGTTTGTCTATTTTGATTGTAGCATCTGATTGAGTGTCGTAAACCGAATATAACGATTCCACACATGTGCAGTTGTCAGTGTTATCAGCGAGGTTGTTCACATTTATCACAGAAATGTGCCTATTTAATTCTCGGACCGGTTCCACCTAATTAGTGCCGCGGTTTTTATTATTTACTCACATGATCCGCGCACGCTCGCTCGAAATGCGTGAGAATAAGATATTCGTATATTTATTCTCATAAAACATTATATAAATGAATACATTATTATTAAATAATGCAGCGGTTTTTTTTTAATACACATGGCTTGGCAAAAGAATACGTGAACTGTTGTTAGAAAATTTAAATTCACCAAATCAAAATACCAACATTGGGGTCAGTGGGTGATCTCAGGCGTTAGAGTGCGTTCGTGATAGCTCAGTAGTTGTAGAGCCGTGTTTGACGAGCGCAAGTTCATTTCCGACTTCTCGTATTCATTCGTAGATAAAGTTGAAGATGAATTGAAATTTCACTGATTAAAAAAAATTAAGTAATATAATTTAAGTTAGTCGCTTGTAAATTTGATTTTAGCAACAATAATGTTTTTCTTACTAATAATGGTCGTTAATCATTTTTTAATTATAATTAAACTACGACATCCGTTTAAAGGAATTGGAATTTTATTGAATGTACTTATTTAATCAATTTCTAAAAAGAGGAGGTTCAGTGTTTGTCTGTATGTACATATTTTTAATCAGTATTGTCAAACGCGACGCGGACATAATTTGCAAGACAAATATCTTTAATTAATTATTTTTTACGTTTTGCATAGTAAATGTGTATAATATTGTAATTCTTTTATTCTTATTTATTTCAATTATTGGCAGTTTATTTTGTAATTAAATTGGACTTTATTTTATTAGAAGACTGTTAAATATACTCTACATATTATTATGAAGCTATTAATACTAAGATGGTCATATTGAGCGCTTTTATATTTAGAATATTTTATAAAGTAAAATTAGTTGTATTTACTACGAAGTCAGCGCGGTGGCCTAGTGACAAAACTGATTTAATATTTAAAACTCAGTAGTGTGTAACATAAAAAACACATATCATAAACTCTTGCAAGTGCTGTGTCCGGTCCGGTCGCTGTCGCTCTGGAGAGGTGCGCGTGCGCAGGTCTCCCCGACGGACCGTTCAGTTCGTTCATAGTAGAGTCGCGAGCCGTGATTATATCAGCTATAGATAAAGTTACATCCAAGTTGACATTGGGAAAAAATCCGCAAGAAATGCAACAATGTGAGACACCTTCCTCTACATACAATATGACTCGTCGCATCGTACCGTACTGTAATAGTCTATTAACATCCCACTGCTGGGTATCCACCAGTTTTATGATGAAAAAGTTTCGGCTTAAGTCGAGTTTAATCAGCCATGCTGTCAAATTTCTTCCTAAGCGTGCGGCCTTGCCACCTACCATGTCTTTACTTAATTGGAAAATAGTCCTTTACCCCGGGACTGGACTTCTAAAGCCTGTTGATATACCTCCAGTATATAATATTACAACTTGAGGAACTGTTGCAAGCAGTGCTCGACCACACCGGTCGGTAACTGGAATAAAATAAAGGATGCTGCGCGCAGTAACACTGTGCGTAACGTATGACAAGTATTCATTGAAATGAAACATTGTAATTCGTAAAATTTAACTACCAAATAGTAATTCGCTTTCGCGTAGTAAATTAAACGAAAATAAAATTTATGAACGAGTTGAGAGCTGAGTAAGTGCTGGTTTAGTTAAGAGTCAATTATCCGGCGATGCCTAGTTTGAATTAATCAGAACTGCATCCGTTTTTATAAAACATGTAGAAATGGGCTAATATTCTTCTTATTAGAAGCGATGGGAACATAATTATAATCAGAGAGTGTCTTTCTTCAGTACATGCGCGCCTCGTCGCAGGAACTGAACCCACTTGAAATTTGCATGGAAAACTGCCCAACGATTGTTTAGTGGAAACACCACAGTATAGTATGCTGTGCTTTTATAGATTGGCTAGAATAGTCGACATTTCTTATATAATTTTATATTTTTTTAGTATTTTCTAGGTAAGAGATAAGTAGAATTCATGTAAATAGGTCTTTTACAAAAGCGATGTGACCTCGTTTCGTTTCTCGCTGAACGAGTCCAGGTGTATGGATATGTTAAATATTTTAATAGCTAAACAACGTCTTTCAAATAATATTAACGACCTATTGTTAGTTAATTAGGAACTAAGAATGGAAAATTGGAATAAACATACTTAATTTGTTTTTTTTTTAAATAAATTTGTTAGTAAATATATTCGTGTAAAACGTGGCTTATCTTAGTATCTGTCAGCTGCTGCTTTTGCTGCAATTCGTTGAGTGACTTCTAAGTTCTGCTACTATACTATATATTATAAACACTTTTTTATATATTTTCAAACGGGCAAAAATGTTTTAATAACAATCTTTCAATTGATGTGTTAACTTCTGTGATATTTAAAAATTCCATAAAATTTTATAACGCTTCTAAGGATCAACGTGTAAAACTACATGATTCGAGTTTATGCTATTATTTACTGCTCACAAGAGTGTACTATGTTGTGTCGGTGCTCGTAAAATACGTGTCGCATACTTTATAATAAAATGTTGCGAAGTGACTTTTAATGTCGTTAATTATGTGAAGGTACGTACATATTTTATATATGTATTATTGTTTAACGAATAAGCCTATTCGATCTGACCTGTACCGCTTGCTGCTCTAAGCTGCTTGCGGCTGTCTCCACAGATATCGATGACGTCA
Organism: Euphydryas editha; assembly: GCA_036937285.1. NCBI lineage: Eukaryota > Metazoa > Arthropoda > Insecta > Lepidoptera > Nymphalidae > Euphydryas > Euphydryas editha. The sequence continues at coordinate 17,603,928 of JAUPFZ010000022.1, read as the reverse complement.
CCACCGGCTCGCAGCGGCAATACGGGTACACGTGGGATTATTATCTTTGAGTCTAATTTTTTACAATTCCTGTTTCCGAAATATACTGATACTAATGTAAATGACCGTATAATGAGTAGCGTTGAAGTATTAAAAACATTTCCGTCGTTGTAAGCGACATATCTCGAAGAAATGCGGTTAAAACTATCGTCCTAATATTAAGAAAAGAATAATTTAAAATTTTAGAGACAGTCACTCCGAGGTTTAACTCGATCGACCCAATGGTGGCGTGTAGCCGTGCCGTGTCGCATAAGATACTAGATGAAATAAAAACTGGTATTTCTTGTCTGTTCGACTGTCTATCGATCGCATGCTAAATATTGTTCGCCGTCGTACTCAATTTTTTAGGTGCAGGCTACTTCTAGTTTTCGGCAGTTGTTATTGCAATATATTGATTAATATCTACCCAGCGAAGTTGTAAGAGTAACTGACAGACGACGGTCAACCAAACCGTCGATAAAACGATACTTAATTACACGTGCTGTTGATATAAAAATAGATAAACTCGAAATAATACGTTAACGTTAATTTGAATATTAAACACTCTTGAAACAAAACAATACTCTATTTACATTTTCAATTGAACTTTAACTTAAATCTATTCTATCATATCGTCCGATTTGTATGATAACAATTATATTAACACTCGTAATCACCGATCTGAATCGTTTCGAGGTTGGTTGAGACGGACCTCCGCGAGCGCGCCGGGTGTTCTTTGATTCGTGAACAGTTATTACCGAACAGCTTCCGAAGAGGCTCTGGAACTAATAGCGATTATCAACTTTTTATTATTTAAAAATAAATAGGTAATTAAAAATGTATACAAAGATTTTTGTTATTTTAATTAACAATTAGTTAATGAAGTCACTTAAATGCGCAATGTGGTGTACAAAGTTTATTTTTCGTAAAAGTTATTCACGAGAGCTCGTACGTGACCGTCTACGTGCCGCGACTCGCATCGTGTCCGCCTTCCGTCTTTACACACATAATTATCCGCTTGCTAATTGTGACGCAAAACTCATTTAAAGTTTTTGTTTAAAACATTTTAATTAATATTATTATCATTATATTAGTGTTATGCTTACAAATTATTATTTTTTTAGATTCAATTAATTACACCATTAACAAGGTTTAATGAAAATTGAAATGCGTAATGTGTGTCTCTCAGTTTCCTGAATAGATAAATGGGTATTATTAACTCATAGTGAAGGAGACGATTGGGTGGTTTTTTTGCCCTATTCAAGCTGTTAGGAAATCTGCCGTGTCAGAGTTTCAGTGCTAAGTTGTTTTTTTAATAATTGTCACTCACAACGATTTGTTTAAAATATAAGTATAATTCGTAGACCGTACCGCACAGACTGTTACTGTCACGTGTGCATACTAGCTCATTGTTACAATAGAATTAATATCGCGTTAGGATACGTACTACGTCGCGTCGCATCGCATCGCGTCGCGTCGTGATGCTGTGAACTTTGCAGGGCTAAGAATTGCTAGCATTGACGCAAAAATCAACGAAATTTCATTGCTTTACTACATACTAAAAGTAACATCCGATTGCTGTATTTGTATTCGTCGGAGCTGACGGATGCACTCATAACAAATACACGCGTTGTGTTTTATAACTTGTGGCACATTTTTTGTAATGACTGAAATGTTACGTAAAGTTTCTTCGGGAAAAGTTTTCAGACGAAACAATGACCTCGACGAAAATTTTCGTTGAACTAAATATAGTACTGACGACGCGACGAGTACGATCGTGAACGACACTCGCGCCCGCGCATGGGTTCTCTTCGACGTCGGTGGTGTTCACCTACTAGTTAATGCACTAGATTTAACACTTAAACAAATATAATTTTAGAACGAGTATAAAAAAATGTTTCAGCCCATCTTGACTTTCGATCTGTCTCTCGTATAGAAGTAGAGCTAATTAAATAACAGCTCTTTTCGTAAGAAACGTCGAATTTTGCAAAGCGTTAACTACTTTATTAGCGTTATCAGCGCACGCCTCCGTATCTATCAGTATCTATCTGGCACTGATTTGATTACGACAAGCGCGAGGAGCGCGAGGAGCACGGGGAGCGGTGCGGCGTGAATTACTTATCTGTCGTCCCGCTTTATTATCTATTCCGAAAACGAGGCGGAAGTAAGGGTTACTGAAAAATGTCGTAACACTACATCTCAGATTTTTATAAATCTCAGAGCAAACATTTACCTTATAGCGTGCTCGTCGGCCCGCGCTCGTGTCGAGGCATCGGCAACGGGGCAGTGAACTAATGTGGAAGTCCTGAATCGTCCTATTATAGTTTTCAATAAATAATAATATACAGAAGGGTACCGGTGTAAGTGAATGGACGATTAAGTAGGTTAACTGCATCAATTCGGTTGCAGGATGGCAAAATTAAATAGTATTTAGTTCGTCGAACTCGTGGGAATGTCATCGCTTCGTACGATTTGTTCGGGACCTCTCAGTGTTCTGCACAGTTCTAAACTCGCCCGATGCTGCGCTCTCATTCGTAACATCGACGTGCAAACCTTCCAGATAGAAATGGGCTTTACTTAATATTAAGTTATAAATAAGATATGTCATAATGACCTTATTTTTAAAGGCTGTGGTATATACGGGGCCAGTTTTTGCTCGCCATTTCGCTCACGTGCTCTACAAGTTTGCGTTGTGGCTTGTTACTGATTTGTATTAATAATTCGTCGGTATCTAAATCTTATTTCTAATTAATTACACCTTTCACTGGAATTACAGTTGTAGATGTAGATATATTTAGCAAAACAATGCAAAACAAAGTTAATTGAGGAAACAATCGTTTTCAAACAGTAAAAGCGGCTCCACTTTCCACGTCTCGCTGTTACGGTTAGATCGGAATGACTTTTATCTAATCGAGCTCTACATTTTAACCAATCAGTGTTAGATAGTGCGGCGACTCTATCCCACTGCTTAATTATATACTCTACGTTTTTGATAAAAATTAAATTGTATATAATTATGTTTCCGGTTACCTGATTATATACAAATTCTTTTCGTTGCTCGGAATTGTATCTCTCTCGATACTTAAGCAGATGAGGAGTTCGTGCTGGTGCATCTTTACCGAGTTCTAGTTTTGCCTGCAGCTTCGCGCTGGACTCAATTGAATCATCCTGTAAATCGTCCAGCTATATCTATCTTCCTCCTAATATCTAACGCCTATTTCGAACTCAAGGACAGTTAGAGCTAAATGCTCTCGAGTGAGTGAGCAGTGAGCTCGTCGCTCCATTGTGAGTTAACGAATAATTTATCTTACAATAGTAACAATCGTTACATTGTATTTATGTTAACAAGATAGAGCGACATCTTTACGTGTTCTCAAGGATTCACATAAGGGGTAAACATCCAGAAAAGAAACAAATATTTTCCAATCATAAAATCCGTTCGGAATCGAAACCGTGACCATCGACGTTATTAAAAATTTTATCACTACTACACCATAACAGTCATCACAAACTCGTGGCTTCATGCGCCTCAATCTCGTTGTGGTCTACCAACATTCGCAAAACATATTCTAAACGTGACATAGTGCTTCAAGAGTTCAATACTAGAGATTATTCATTTTAAATATATTTAGTATTTTATAATGTGTACATATATTGTTGTCCTCACTCTTGTGCTTGTGTGTGCTTCTGTGCGCGAGCCCGGGATTCCTCGTTGTCACTGACATCTGATTGTAACTGTAAATCCTTGAAAAGAATTTTTTTATCGTCTAATGTATTACTAATTCTATACGAGGTTGCGATGTTCAAACAGCACATTGTAACAGATATGTAGGTATTTTTTTTTTTTCATATTTATGTAAAAACTTTTATATTATTTGATCACTAGGGTATACCAGGATAAAAAAATAAACATGCTTACATATACATATATAAAAATAATTTCACTTTTATATGATGTAGTCGGGTAAAAAAGTATTAACAAACAGGAATTTGTCTGTTAAAATATAATATGTTTACAAGACATTCCTGGTGTTTAGTTTCATAATCTCGTCTCTCGAGTCTCCGGTTAACGCTCGACGGACGCTGAAGCGCAGGCGACACAATTCCTCCAAGTTACAGTCATGCAATGATATATTAGCATTAAGTATCAACCGATAACGAACGGCGCATGCTGCGGTACTGGCGCATGTCACGGATGTAGCCTCGTACTTCTCGATTCTTTCCTCAGTGGTCTCGCGTCGTGTGTAACTCTCCAGTTCTCGCAGCCGAGCCCCGAGTGGCGCCGGGCGGCAGCGTGCGGCGCGCCCCGTCCGCTCTAAACATCAATACCGCTCAGTAGAGCGCGCTAATTGGATATATTTAATAGTACACGCGGTAATAAATCTTTAATAGTGACCATTGAGAATGTTGACAGGAAAAGTCGTTTTAACGTTCGAGTGAAATCTCGCTCGTTGTTCTGTTCGTGGTGGAAATATTTTATTTTGTGTTTTGTTAATTTACGACTTCACACTTCTAAGGTCGATATATTTGTGTAGCATAAGTTTCTGATCTAAAACTGACTATAAAGAATATAATTTTTAAATATTCACAAAGACCTAATAAATCAAGATTTAAGTATTACTCACCGTAAGCTCTATTTGCTGTCCCGACGGCGGCCGAACTCGCAGAGATTCCATACACCTTTATAATTACGAAGCGGACCAAAACCAATAGTTAGGAGTCAATTAACCTCAATCGCGCGGTGCTAAAATATCGCTTGACGCGAATTAAAAAACTCATTACGATCGGTCGCTTACGCCCGTTGCGAAATACGCGCTACCGACCATCGAAGTGCGGGACGGAACGCGGACCGGTAAGCGGGACGGAACACCGGATGGTGCTCGAGACTGCTCGCAAACAACGCGTCCGTCGTTTAGCCTGATGAACCCGGAACAACTTTACAACAGTTTTCTCCTAATGTCATAGGTGACGCCATCTCAATGCTACTGCCCCGCTCTAACAAATTAAGAAATACTCATTAAACTGTTTGGCGCAGCGCTTCTTAAATCTGCGCTGGATCGATTGCTTCACGGTTAAAAATAACTGAATATATTCGACTCTAGCAGCTTTATCTTATCAATATTATTATATCTAAATTTACATCATTATTTACTGTCTTCTGTGCTTCCGAGACGGATTGTATTTGAGCCTCTAGTAGGTCTGAACGGTACTTTTATTAACTACCTGTTACACAGAAGTGACTCGTCTATCGCGCACTATTTGATCTAATCTCGACTATCTTATATCGATAGTAAATTAATCTGCTCGCATAAAAGTGACGTAATACATGTTAGCGTGATTGTCGAAAAGTTGTAATTACAACAATATTAATTGTGTGCTATCGAAGCCGGTGATCGGTCTTGTAATGAAAACGTACTTACAGTCGATTGGAATTGTAATCGCTTTGCGATTATTTTTGGCAGTTTGAGAGTCGATATAGCAATGGTATTACAGCGAGTAGTGGCGTGGTGTGTGTGTGTGTGTGTGGCGCAATTTAAGTTTGTATGCGTTTCTAAATTGCATTTGAGATAAGCATCCATTATTTGGGCACGGCGCGGCGCGGTGTGATGTCCCACTTTGTGCCTTTTATGTAAATATCGAATCGATTAAAGATAATAATCGTCGCGAGTCGAGGCTAGTTCGGACAGAATTTAACAGCAAAACAAATCAAGGTAAAAGTAAATGTGTAGCACTGTGCGGTGTGACATCGGTTCACGGTCACGGCTTCATCCGCGTCGACCACATTCGTGTGCTCCAGAAATAATGTCATTAACGTTTCAAAAATACTTGAGATTACGACAGGTTACGATACCTGTACGAGAACGCTATTCTTATACAGAATAAACACATTTAGTAAATATATTACTTATTGAGAGATATATATTGTGACTCGCCGTTAAATGTTAGCGGCCCGGTCGTACCTCACATCAGAAACACTGAGGGTGAACGAAGTTCAGCGACATGATAATACATCTTTGGATCAATGAAGGCGGTCACTTTTCTTGATAACAAATGTTGTGTCAGGTAGTAATTAGTAGTTCTGTGAACGTAGATTTATATCTGAAAGATTACTATTGATTATAATAAGGCCTTATCTTTAACTATTAAAGTAACAAACTGAAACCTGTCATTTTCCATTTGATACTTGGACTCTTTTTAGTTATTAGACAATTTTCCTCGACGGTAGTGCCCCGTCATCATCGTTAATATTGATATACACGTTACTCGACCGCCACCACCCGCACGTCACACGTAGAAGTGTAAGTTAACCTTTCTATTCGGCTGAACTTTGATACTAAATCATTCTAAATCGATGAAAAAGTAATTATGAAAAGATTTTTAAACAGCGTAAACGAACGGAAAGTTGTTAAAATATGTAAATGAGATTAATTTAAACAAATGTCAAGCGCTACATCAGAATGTGTACCGTGCTGCGCGCGTCTGCAGCGCGTCGGCGCGTCGCGTCGCTGTCGGAGAACACTTTATTAAGTAGTAACAGTTACGTTTTAATTTTGATCAAAATAATCATATTCGTGTCATCGTTTTCACTCGTTACGATTAAAATATCATCTGAATATTATATAGATATGATTTTGTGTGCTCTCCATAACAACGAACGAATGAATGAATGATTCAATCTGTAAGCGTCCCACTGCTGGGCAAAGCCCTCTCCATATAGAAGGGTCCATAACAAATAATAATGGAATCTAGTATGTCACAGTTAATATGTATCGTCATCATCGCGCACAACTGATAATCTTAATTAATGCACATTCCCCGGCCGCCTCGTGTCTCTACAGTAGTTCGAGTCTCAATACATAAATAACCCAGTTTTTCGTCGTCACCATTGACGGCGTCGAGTACGACATGACCCGTGTCATCCTTCGTACTGAATAATTTATAGATTTCATTAACTCGTCCAGCTCGTGCTCGTGCTCGTACGTCTCGACCGGAAGAGGTTCGCGAGCAGATTCAGTGGTTGCGAAGGAAGCGACTGACGCTGGCGGGAGGGACGTTGAATATAACTATCGCGAAGTTTTTAATATGACATCAATTCATACAACGGATAAGTACTAAAATTTATAAATGTTTTTGAATCACAAAGTTATCATCAGTGTCCATCAACAACCGCACCAGTGACTCTACCATATTGTGATGACGTTTAGTGATACGAGCTCTTTAACCGGACACCATAATATTCAGACGAGCAAGCCGTAAAATTTAGAACTGTTCCTAATTTGTGCTAGTTAGGTATTAGTTCAGAGTTGTGTATAAATTACAGATCCTACACACGTGTTAATAATACGGCGACAGACGCATGTAGACCTCATTTGTCAGATATCAGTCATTTGTTTCCACCTAGATAATATAATATGTACGTTTAAAATATATATTTCACTTTATTGTAATTTTATTTTTACGTTTATTTAAAGTAGTTGCAATTAATTAAAACAATAGTTATACTGCTAAATTTACTATTCATTCGAAAATACTGTACATTTAAACTTCATAAAGTTAAAAAATGTATGCTACAAGTTTTAATAAGATATTATTGAGGTAATACGGCATATAATGTTGGGTAAACGTTTTATTGGAGATAAATCTTCGAGTTAGCGGTTTAAGATTCGTATCGTAATCGTTTATTCGATAATGTCTTAATTTCTCATCCTATTCTTTGAGGCTCTGACGCGGCGCGAGCGATGCGCGCGGGGACGCCCGCCAGGGGACTGATTGTTTGAGTGAGCCTCGCTTAAATATATACGAGATATCGGGATAAATATAGAAAATGTCATGAGGTGAAATTTATAACATCAATTAATTTAGTTAGGTATTTTGGTTAGTTCTTACATCAAAGTGAATGACCAAGTGTTTTTTTTAATTTTTTATTACTATAAACCCATTTCAGTACGAGATTTTTGTATGAAATGCAAAGTTAGTTACAATTTAATTATTGTCATTTGAAAATTTCATTTTTCATAATAAAAATTCACTCTGCATGTATAACAGAAATTTTACTGATTGGTGCCACTTTAACTGAAGAGAACTGAAACATCCGTTAAACATCCTGCCACTGTTCAAATGATGAAGACTCTGATACAAAAGAAGTGGACCGTTCTAGTGTCGCTGTGACGAAGGTTCCATTTATTTCGACGATCAAGATTCTCAAAATCTTTTTGATTTTTAAAGATATCTTGGGTTTCTAAATCACATAATGTCAGTATTCTAAACCTAATATTGTAATATTATTATATTTTTTACAATTTTAAGGCATTAAGTCATTCCCAATGTAATGTGTTCTCCTGTTTGTAATGTATATTTAAAGTTAAATAAAATGATAAATAAAAACACAATTTGTACTCGATTTGTGTTGCTATTTCGTAAGTCGATACGAACTGCAGCTCGCGAAATCGTATCAATAAAAACGTTTAGAAATATCATTCTGCACGAGATCGTGCACTGATGAGATAACAAACTTCGATGTACTCATAACAGAACTCTGGATTTGTTATCAGATGTCCGCAGAAATAAACAATATTAGTGATTTTTGAATTTGCAAGACGTTTAATAGGAAACAATTAATTCGAAAGTCGTTGTCAAGAGATTTTGTTATAAAGATAAAAAATGGTAAAAAATCAATTAAAAAAAAGTCTTAAGAAATCTAAGAACGACGGTGTAGTTAACTTGACTCCGGTCCTTCGTGATAAGTCGTGCACGAAACGCTGACATTGAGGCATCATTAACGATAATTATTCGCGCAACCAGTTCGGCAACATTTCCGATGTGTGATATAAACTGGGTCATTTTACTCAAATGCGTCGTACCGTCCGTCGTAACGTCGTAACGTCGTCGCAATCCCGTCGTCGTGTCATACGCTCATTGTAAACGACGCTATTATAGAGGCTGCTAGTGTCACGTATATTAACAGCCCAATACTTCTTATTTAAATATATAATTATTAGGATAACTAAGCGATCTTATAAAGCTCTACAGATATTGTGTTATATTGATCGTTAATACTAGTAAACATTTTATAAAATTAACTATTAACTAGTATTAAAAGATAATCGTTGTATTGAAAACAGCGGCTCGTTTGAACAATAATTGTCTGAGATCATTACAACAAGGTTTATTGAGAACTAATGACTAGTAATAAAGGAGTATCACCGGCGAGCGACCGACGGACAACATTCGGCAATGATATTAGCAGTATGTGCAGTGATCTTGCAGAATATCGACAGGTGGGTGCTGTGGTGTTGTGGGCGGTTTCGGAACTTTTTGTAAGCCTTAAGCTCTATTTGAACTACCGACGAGTCGACGACCGCGCAATGTTCTTTTATAAATGAGTGTCTAGTCTATCGATGTAATGTACCAGTTACATATTATTATTGATATTTATATTAGTTTCAATACTTTAGTTCGATGTATAAGATTTCATTTCCGTTTCCTCTTTTCTATTTCCGAGCACAAGAAACTTCAAGTTGGAAGTTAGTACAAAAAGTTTAATTATATATAAATTAAATTGTTAAGCAAATAAAATTAATAATTACTGACATTTTTTGTACGAAACGTAAAGCCTACCTCGCTTGTCGTGGCTCGTAAAAGTGATTTGGTTTTACATATTATACTTTAACCTCCTTTAGCACTGCGAGTTACTCGCTGTCGTTCAGATCACTTTTATCTTATCTGTAAACTAAATAACCTGGAAATGAACATTTTTTACACATTCTGCTAACACCTTCAAGCTAATTTCCATTTTTTAAAATTCCGTCCGGTGTAATTACGTTTAATTAACACAACCGCTGGAGAGTCCGACGGTGGGATAACTTTCCATCCGACCTTAAAATTTTAACTATTGGCGTTTGCAAAATAGAAGTTAATATTTTACAACGAGATTCTTATATGAAAGTAGGACAGCAAATATAGCATTTCAGACTCATCCTCAAAAGGCAAAGTTGTAAATAAATAAATAAATTGTCTCGAGTAACAAGTATATCGGAAGACTTCGACTACACCACTAATACTAAGTACCAGAGCCCCGTCTAGACTACGCTGGGTCCTACAAAACAAGCGGCTTATTTCTCTAAAGTTTTCGACTTCCAGTTCACAAAGATCTTATAAGCCCTTCAAACTTGAGACGACCGTCGCCCTCTCGTCCGCAGTCGTTATCGACGAGCTAGAGCGACACACTTTGGCGATCGACGTGCTTATTACGTGTTGCGCAACCGATGCTTTGTGGATCCGCGCTATCGATGACCTCTGACCGTCCCTCGGCGATATCCATCGCGGCGGCAGCTCTGCTCTGTGAGCGGCCGTAGATCAGCGTACATCTCGTCCGGTTACACGCAACATGTGCAGCGCCTTCTACGTCGTCGAGAACTTGTACGATTTTAAGATACACATCTATATAATACACACTGTGCGGTGTGAACAGATGCGGTGTAATAAGATGACAGCAAAGTGAATAACGTAGAGGTCGCTCCGCGTCGCAAGTGATACGTTTTGTTTGATGGTGCAGGGTTTACAAATAGATACGAATATGTCTGATAATTTGTTACTCATATTATACAATCGATTCATTGAACCAATTCACTATCATAATACTGTCTACGTAATTTATGTGATTCGATTGATTGTTAATGTCGCGTTTTATTTTAGTTTTAAATACTTTAAAATGTAGGTGCTACTAGCGTCATACTAGCGCACAATTCCCGGCCGGACACACGGAAAGCCGTTGAACTCGACGTAATCGTATCGTTCCGGTTTCACTTCGCGTTTCGACGATTGCCCTCTCGATGACGGTCAACCTGTTAAACGATTGCCACCGCCGGCTACTGTCGAGACTATGACTGATTGTAATTCGCGTAACAGTGGTCAGCATCGCAATGACTAGATCCGATTTCAATTCACCACTGGTACTGGATCCTACATCATCTTATAAGTTTGTAGTTTTAATAAAAATATAATAATAAAAATGACAACATGAACAGATATTTTATATATTATAAAAAGCAAAAAAAAAATCTGAGTCTAGTGAAAATATGCCCATATAGAGAAAAATAGTCGGCTGTTAAAGCACCCGCCGTGAGTGAACCCGCGACCACCCGTACTATAAATCGACTGAACCGTTACACATAATGTCGGAGCGGGTCGCGAGTTACAAGCGAACAAATGCACAATTTGCATGACGTATATTACGTGTAATTGTTGCTTAAAGACACATCGCATTTCATCTCGTCGTTAACGCAATAACACGCAACGAGCTGGTTGCCAGAATCGGTCGAATTTCTGACTCGTTCGACTCATTACACACGAACACGTAATTATATTTAACTGGACTTTTAATACTTTAATTTATCCTTCGTTTCCTTTATCTTATTATATTTCAATATGAGGCATTTTACACTCTGTTCCCTTTAAGGCTCAACGAGGGAACAATTTTGAGTACAAGGTATAAAATTATCGACTTGTATATTCGACTGCCCGTCCATTTGTCTGTGTTTGCTTGTCTACGTTGTATTGTAATCAATTATATTAATAATAGTCGATATATATTTTTAATTTATGACGAAGTTATCAGTAATTTATCGAAAGAGAAGGCGGAGTCGGGAGCGATTTAGAAGTTCGTGAAATGATAACAAGGTCACACCGAGGCCTTACGAAATGACTGCGGCCGTATACGTTAGCGGTTCAGAGTTAAATAAATTTTAATATAAAATGTTGCATAACACTGATATAGTGAAAGACTGATACGATTTAATATTTTTACTTTTAATGAGATTTTGAATCGATGAGAAATGTGCTTATTATCTGTGATCTATGATGTAATCCTCTCAGTTAGGCTTAGTATTGCACTATCAAAGTAGGATTAAAACGAGATCATCGGATTTGTTGTGAAGCACTTCAGCTCTTTGGGAAAAGCTTGAATTTCATCATCGAATAGTGTACGCGTAACGTGATGGTAGAGTATTATAAAACTAAATATTAAAATTGAATTTGTTTTAAATTGCTCAAATGATGCAATGCACAGCAGCTTCGTAAATATTATTCTCATCAAATCAAGACGAAGTACTGAGTGAATAAATAAAGTAAAGCTGTATTGTTCTTAAACATTTTACTTCAGGTGAGTGAAACCGGAACCGCTCTTGGCGTTTCGTTTTGAACGAGGTTTAACTTATCGCGAGCACAATCAATTGCTAGTTATCGTAGTTTGAAGTGGTTCGTTGAAATTGTCATAGAGTCGGATGGCGTGTCAGTTCAATTTATATTTAACGCGTCGTAAATAGCACGCATCGCTGGCCCACTCCACTGGGTCGCCGGCTGCCGGTCGCCGGCTACCGGCCGCCGGTCGCTGTCGCCTCGAAGTCGAGTGCGGGCCGCATTGCACTGAGGCGAATTGTATCAAAACAATAATTCGTGTAGCTGCAGCAGTCGGGACGACGGCCTGATGGAGATCAAGTGGAATATTAAAGGCTGCAGACCATAAAGTATTCTATTGACTTAACCTACAAAACGAGACATTGAACTGATTTATCAATTAATGCTCGGTCAGACATTCGAAAATTTTAATATTTACACATATTTTGGTCGATTACTACACATATAATGGAAATTCTGTATATCTTTTGTAGAGCGGTACAACAGTCTCAAAAAAGGAAATAGGATCGTATTTTCGAGACAGAACCTTAGAAATAACGATATCTTTCAAATAAGGATATACCGACTCATTCAATGATTTCAATGCACGCTATATTATATTATTGATATGTATTGCTGATCATTCACATCACTCACATTCTCTTGATGTCATTTCGACCTAAGACATTGTAATGCCTGTGACCTGCAACTTTACCCGCTATAAGCCTCGAAGCGGTTGGATGGAGGCTGCTTCGAACCGGTCGCTCTGGAGGTCGATGGGGGAGGTCTACGTTCAGCAGTAGACATCCAATGGTTGATATGATATGATATGATGATGATGATAAACTAATCGGGCGCCTGCAAACAGATAGATAGATGATATATATATATATATATATATATATATATATATATATATATATATATATATATATATATATATATATATATATATATATATATATATATATATATATATATATATATATATATATATATATATATATATATATATATATATATATATATATATATATATATATATATATATATGAGAAACAGAACAAGAAATGTGTCATCAAACAAGCTCTTTGATTTCAACGTTGGCATAGATGTTGATAAATTAATCTTAGTCAATGGTAACAGACACAGAAGGTCCTTTCTCTGCGCCTTTTTTTTAAGGCTATGAAAGAGTGTGTGTGTGCGATATATACTTTTTTACCCCGAAATAGTACAAAAATGACTAAACATGAGACCAACAATGAGGAGCGCTACGAGTAGATGATGCGTCGCGTCTTCTGCTACTTGCTTGTCTATACTTTTAAATGGTTTGTTCTGCTCTGCGCTGCGACAGATCACCATACTGCATGTTCGGCCTACAAGGAGCAGATTTCACAAGTAGTGTGATCTGTTTGAGTACATCAATCGGGTCACACTCGACGAACGCCGCAGCGACGGGACCGGAGATTGCTATCGTTCGCCGCGAACTAGAATTTCGGATGCTGCTGATTTTGTATGAACTACGTACTGTGAGCAAGAACTTCAATTTTGTTTATAGAGACTTAAATGTTTTCTCGAACTTAAACAATTTCACCAGCAAAGTTTCCCAGAAAATATTATATGATCTCTCCGTTCTATTTACAAATATTAATTTACATATACTAAACTATATAATTATTGTAGGTGGCAGTGTGTTGTCGAGTGAGGTCGCAGGTGCAATTCTTAAACCGAGAGTGAAAACATTAAACATCACAACAGACCCATTGTTGTGTCAGTCGGCAACTCGGCAGCGCGTGCGCAACCCGGAGCGTAGTGCAAACAATCGGAGTTTCGTAATTTTATAAATGTATGAAATTATTTGGTTTAATTGCTTACTACTACGAGTACCATTATCGATCAACGTTGATTCCAGAGAAACTAATATCGATATCGCGTGTAATTCTTACACGTCTGTGAAAAGGAAGTCCTTATGACGTATTATTTTAAATATTGAATCAATACGGAGTAATTTTATACATCACACGACTGCAAACAGTCACATAATTAACCTCAATGTGTCGATATTAGAAAGTTATTCTATTTGTAAAATAGAAATTTTCCTTTGCCTCATTTATAGTAAAATATATCTAATGATGTAAATATTTGTCGAGAGTCATGTAGTTGTAATGAGCCAGCTCGAAGGAATGCATTCCGGCCGCCGCGCGCCGGTCCGGTGCCGGTGTCGGTGTCGGTGTATGAACTGTTTCATACATTTCTGGAGCACATCCACGACTCGTCCACACACCGCGGCTCGCCGACACATAGCGGGACTTTATCTCCCATCTGCTTAAAGCGATCGTAAAACGCACATCAATCTTCGACCGCTTTTCTATAAGCAATTTTAATAATCGGTATTTTATATTTCCACTTATTATATTTCTCATAAATTGACAGACAAAGGTATAAATATAATTACATATACATTCGTACTTCTTGAAAATATAAATGGTGACTGTTGCAATTATTATAAAGCTATCAAATACATCTCCTGTCGTTCTGATTGTACGAATAACTTATTTTAGTTAATGTCCGCCTCACAGCTACAGTTTGTCATCTCGGTGCAGTTTCAGTAAATCTTATGCTCGAAAGTTAGAATATCAAAACTATGTCTTTGTCGAAGGAGGCCAGATCCATAGATTCTAAATCGTTAATGCTCATAATTCTACTTTCTCTTTTAATAACCGATTGTGCTCAATGTTCAATTTTTATTTACTGCAAGTGGACGCCGCTCGCGGCTGTCACGTGGACCACCTGAACATGATCAATCATTTTTATTATCTAATTTCATCACATATACTTTACCAATAAATTTGCTATTTTCGACTTTCATTCTATGTTTTGAATTAACGTGTTATCTGTCCGCACGTAATTGTGAAAAGACGACTTGTAATAAATTAACACTAAACCTACCAGAGCGGGCAAATGACCGCTTTCAAAAAAAATTAGAAGTTTAATTAAAATTGTTAAATTCATGGTTTACATTTTTCTTGAACTTACTCTTAACTAGCTATATATTAGATTAATATATAATAAATACTATATAACATATAAAAAACACTATACGTACCAGAGGGGTCAAATGACCGCTCTGGTAAGTTTAGTGTTAATATTCAAATTTAATTTTAAAAGTTTTATTACATTAATCGGACGCGCACGATGCTGTAGTGACGAAATGTAACTTAAGCACTGACGATAGCTTTGAACTTTATGCGTAATGAACTGAATTAAGGTTGACATTCGTCTCGCGTCAGGTGTAGGTGTAAGTGCGAGAGGAAGAGTTCAAAACATCAAAACGTAGTTATTTATAAGTATCGGTGTTCGCTGGAATGTGCAGACGAGTATCGAGCGCATCACAGTCCACCAGTTCATAGGTTCCTCTTAATACTTATTATTTCAGGATGGTCCGCAGTTGTCAGAAAACACGAGTTCGTCCGCAGACGACGCGACGCCACGCTCTAGATGCACCGTAACGCATGCACTAGTAAAGTACCTACTAAGTATGGGCTATAAAATTATCGTAAAAATCATAGGGAATATCCAGAATTAAAATTTAGTCTTAGTTAGAGAGGAGTAAGTTAGTTGATACTCGTATATTTAAATGTGGTCTAAAAGTGGTAATAATATTCTGTTATACAATGTCCGTGTACAAGTTGGTACTCTAATAAATAAGTCGTAAATAAATGTACTATTTCAGGAAATATCGTAGTTGTAAAATTGTTTATGGGCAAATAAAATTTTGTCGTAAATTTAAGAAGGTATGATTTCGTGAAATAAATAATGCCATCAGTATTGAAAGGCTTCTTGAAAATAGTACAATTTAAAACAGACAAACACAATCGGAGTATTTGTTTGAACTATTCGAGTATTTAGATATTAGATAATAAGGTGTTCACGTAGTTACTACGAATTAAAATTACATCAAGTTGGTTAGGATTTTTATTATTATTCAAGATTTCATTAGTCAAGTTTTTTTTTATTACCGCTATTGTTTGTTTAAACATAAATGGTGATTAAGTTTTTATGTTTCTGAGTTAACCTCGTGTGATTTGAACGTGTTTCTGCATTTAGTAAATAATCTGTGTGCACGCGTTTATCAGATAACATTAATGAATGGGTTTGACTTTCAATGTTTTAAACAGGCTGTTTGGTTATCAGCTAAATAACTTTAAGTTTATTTTAATCGATTTTAGGAACTATATATTGTATATTAAACATTTATTTTTTAGAAATTTAATTTGAAACTCTTTTAGGTTTTTATTTATTTATATTTTATCTTTCATTACTTTAATTATAAATACATAGCAACAATTTAAAGTTGCGCTTAAATAGGGAGTTATTAGTGCTTGTCGCATATTCAAAGAGAATTACTTTGATACGTCATACGTGCACGATTCATACATTTTAACCAGTTAAATACTGTATTATGGCCAATTCGGTGTCGTTAAGACCTTGTCGTAGGAAAAGTACTGGATAAGAGGTCGGTTCAGTTTGTCAGGTATGTGTTAGGTGATCTAGTTTTAATACTTTCGCGATACGTTGCTTCGGCTTATATAAGTTGAATGGGTATATTTCATTTTCTTTTTGCATCCATTTCATCGCTTCGTAGTAGGAAAAGTATATAGGTAATATAACAGTAATATTTGATTTTTAAACATTTTTACTACTTATTGTTATTTCTTGTTATATGGGGGATTGATTGGACAGACGACTTGCAGAGAGTCGCTGGAAGCCGTTGGATGGAGACTGCTTCGAACCGGTCGCTCTAGTGGAGGTTGATGGTGGACGACAGTTCAGCAGTGGACATACAATGGCTGATATTATGATGATGATGATTGTTATTTCGCTTTTATGTTTATATCGTTGTTGTTATATTGTGCAGCGTATTGATAGTGCGTCAGACGATTTAGACGATATAGTATTATTAGAGTTTCAGGTACAAGACAAAATTTGTAAGTTTTATTGCAATATTTTAGTAAATAACGAGGCGAGGCAAAGTTTGACGAACGAGGTCAAATATGACAGGTGCCTGAAGTCATATTCTCTGAACAACTATCGTACATCACACAGAAACTGGACCATTGATCTGGACCTTAGTTGATGATTGCGAGCACTGCTTTCTTACTCTCTAAACATAAATCAGTTGAATTTGCATTAATTACATAAGTGAAGCTATATTCAGTACATATCAGTTAATATCAATAATAAGTTAGTAAATGCTCACTAAAACACATACAAATATTCAATTATCAAATCAATGGTCTCTGATATTCACATATTCATTAATTAGTTACTAATTCTGTTTGGTAAGATTCTCACATCGACAAAAAGTGAATAGTTATTAAAAATTTATGAAATTCCACTGATTCATGTTTAGAGAGTAAGAATCGCGTTCGTGTTTTACAGCCTCCTATCTTCCTCAAACGAATCAAAACAGCAATCTATTAACTTCACAATATTAGTACAGACTCGTTCTCAGGTGGTCGACCTCACCTGGTACTACTCAGTCGCCGTTCATAAAAACACGAGTATTTAACATTCAATAACAGATCAATTCCCATGATTAAGTCGATAACCTTATCTTCGACAGCTCCCAGTCGCTCGGAACCGAACCGACTGCCCGTCCGACGTCGCTCTAACGCAGGAAATCTTAAATCTGTTACGTAAAACATAACGGAGAGCATCGGAAACGTGCGCAGCCTTCATTGCGTATCAATTGAGAACATTAAACTTTTATAGATTTCTTTACAAAGAGATGGTCAATAAACTGTAGTGTATCTTTTATTTTAGAGTTCAAATAATACTTCGAATAAAACAGGTAAGCTTTTGTAACGGTTCACGTGATTTTGATGTTTTGCGAGTCCAAAAAGTGCGAAAAATTGAACCTTTCTCTTCGATATAACACAATACGGAATTTGAAGTTTGCAGCATTTACAATGTGTCATTTTTTAAGCAATAATAACTTCCGATTTGTGTATTAGTGGACACCGTCGTGGGATAGATATTTTTGATTATTATTGGTGTCGGTCCTCATGTTAGTAGGTTTCTGCTAAAATATTGTAAAGTTACAGTCTAATTGATATCACTACTCGTCGGTCCATTCCGCGCCCGCCCGCGCCCGCACGCGCCCGCCCGCCGCTCTCGGCCGCGGTGACGCGCGTCTAAATCAGACGCAGACCTGCACTGTATGTCATTATCCAATTGTTATGTAAGCCGGCGACGACCTAAAATCGAATCTGGACGTGAGACTGAGCTGAGAGCGCCGCTGATTCCTGCGGCGCCACTGCTGGCGGAGCGCGGTCCACAACCGCCGCACGTCGCTCGCCGGTTCGACTGCGAGAGGTCGTCGCCTGATGTTTAATAGCCTATGATATTTCTACGTAAAGTAGTTTTATAATGGTGAAGATGTAACTAAAATTGGTTTCAGGTTTTATCAATTATAAACAAACAAATCTGTTTTATTTCAATAATAATATACATGTCACAGATGATTACTCAACACACAGCAGTCTATTAAAAAGATAAATGGTGATCATTCGTATTTCGATGAACGTGACAAGCGGATAAATATCTAAATAAAGTATACAAACGAGATGTTAGCACGTGACACCCTCTGCTACATTTTCGTGTCTACGACTCAAACAAACGCGTGCATAGGTGTACAGTACAGACGCAGGTGTGCGTTCTGAAATGAAAATATGGATTCAAAGTTAACAGTAATTTGTCTTAGGTGTTATTGTTGATGTGTAATTGTAAACAGTATTTTATTGACTTTCATTCCTATTTAGATATGTCACGTATACCGAGTATTGGTGCATCGAGTCGCCCGCTGTCAGTGCGGCCGCGCACAGTTAGCTCTGCCAAATCGGAAAGTGCATTTGACTTTGCAGCGGTTTGGTTTTCAAGGATGTTCAGAACGTGGTCCGGTTACTGCACGCGCTCAACTCGCGCTCAGAGCACGGACAAGTGCCGAGTTACCGACTGTACTGGGTTCAGTTCTAGGTACTTACCTGAACTGGGTTCAGCTGAGTCCTTGCCTACAACGACAGAGTTTATAAAAGGTTATAGGTGACATGACATGTGAATTGTGGACAAATATTGTATAAGTATAGTTAATTCAAAATAAGTTATTTATATAGAACTCTTTACTTTCGTGATGTCTATGACATTTATTATGTGTCTCTTTCTTGGCTATTCGATCAGCAGATAACTAAAGTAAAAAATTTCAAATCAGCGCTAATTGTATAAATCGAGACTACAATAACTTACAAACCCTACCTGAATATAAAAATATTCTAAATTAAGTAATAATTATCGAGATAAAGATTTTCAATGGTAAGTAAAATAGACTTATGATTTTAACTTCTTTTTAGACATGTTTAAGGAAAAACAAAACAATTAATCTAAGAGACGGTGTTTTAATGTCGATCGATCTTTTCGAAACGATCTCTCTTAGATATGAGAAGAAACAGTAGTATAATGTAACTAGCTGTTCGGACAATCGCATCTTATTGTTAGTAATGACATTTATCTGCTCGAGACTAATACGAATATAGGTAGGTACTTGTAGATGTTTGATAAGCTGTCGATAGCAGAGTTTTCCTTATTGGCCTTTATTCTTTAATTCATATATTAATGATTGATTTTTTTTTTGTTTTTAAATTTTAATTTAAAAATAAAAAATATGAATTTAGTACCGACTTTTGACTTCTGTTGTTAGTCGGTAAGTAGTTCAATATGACAAGGTACCAAAGTGAGCGCTGACTTTTTACGGAAAAGTTATTAATCACAAGCTTCAGCTTTATCTACAGTTTGTAGTTTGACCACATTTACTTACTGCCGTTAAAAATGTGATAGCATCGAGAGATAACCGGCGTATTAAAAAAGATACACCATCACGTGTATTAGAAATTAAATTAAAAGTTAATGACATCAAGGCATGTTTTACTCTAAAAATTATATAATATCGGTTAGTGTTCGGAAACTTTTTTACGAATTTTTGACGTTTTACTAATAATTTCTGTGTTACAGTTTCATATCGCTATATCACGTTGACAGTTTTCCGAGTCACATGTGAGAGGCGAGCGTGCCACTCTAAATAAACGCGGTCGGACCGGCGAGGACCGGGCGTGACACACGGGCGGGTGTTGTGCGCGGGAACGCAATATATTGACGTGACGTCATAATTATATTATAGACATAATTATCATGTCAAAAGGAGATGGGGATTTTTGGGCCAAAATGTAATAAGTAGAGATATAGTTTAAAAAATTCGCATTTTTTTTAATCTTAAAATATAAAAAAAATAGCTCAATTCTGAATCTGGAAGCGGAGAAAAATGAGAAAGATTGTTTACATCAAATTATCGATTCAATTTAAATCGATTACAGAATTTAAAAAAAAAAGGTTTCCACTAGTTAATTAACTCAAAGTATTTAGACGCACAATTGAAGTTGTAAACAATAAAGTTTAAATAAAGTTACATTAATAGCGAAAATATAATTTAATATTTAATAGTAATATCGATTTTGTATTGATTTAAAATAAATCATATTTTAAGAAACAGCTTTAACGACTGACAATGATACTAGCTGTTTATTTTTTACCTACATCTCCTAGATGACATTTTAATAACAATAGTATGAAATACATTTAAAGGTTTATCTTTTTAATTCTGGACGATATTTATTTATGGTTTCAAGTTATTGATATTTGTAATGAGTTTTCAAACATTCTTCGCTAAATATAATAAACATTAGTGCTTTAAAAACTTAGTTATCTAGTTTTTTAATAGACATTGTAACATAGGCTATGTTTTACAAAACGTCTAATAACTCCGCTCTCAGATAGCCAAAATATAGAGAATTTTCAGCGAGGGATCCATAAGCCTGAATGCATTAATTGATACCATTTTCATTTCATTACATCTTGGCTCAACAATGTATGGACTCGTATCCATCTCCTTTGGTGCAACCGTTTTTATCGAATTAGTAACAAGACAATTTTTCCATTTCTTTTTAGAAAGGGAAGCTTTAGGCTATAAAATAACAAGCTGTGAGTTGTGAAGCAGAAACTGGGCAGTAACTAAGTACTAATGTCAAATAATCTTGACTAGGGAATTCAAATCTCGCGAGATTGAGGCTCAAGTGAGATCCCGCGAGCTTATGAAAAAAAAATACTGCGAGATCTCGCCAATTTCGAGATCTCGCGAGATTGGCAATTTTCTTTTTTTTTTCTTGCAAATAATCATAATATTTGAATAAATTAGGGAAAAAATAATAAAACTTATAAGTATTATACGATATACATTTATTTTCACGAATTTTCTCTTATTTTTATGCATCAAACATTGTTTGATGTGTCTGTCTATAATTTTTTAATAAGTAGTAAACTTTGACGTATGTACCTACGTATCTATCAAACAACAAATGAAAGAAACAACCAGTCTTCTCTTCTAATATCAAAACAGTTCTTTTATAACAAAGAAAACGAGAAGTAAAAAAAAGTTTTTTTTTATAAATATTAACCAACAATCACACCACGTTAACCTAGCCCCGTGCTAAGTTCGTAAGAACTTGTGTTACAGGTACTAGGAACGGAAATAAATTTAAGAAATTTATATAAATACATATATACATAATACACATCCATGACCCGGTGCAGACATCTGTATTCGTCATACAGATTATCTGCACCTGGCTAACTATTATCTAAGTTGAGTTGACTATTAAACTGAGATATTATTATCAATTAAATAAAACTATATATACTCAGTAGATCCATTACATATTACAGATTAATTAAAAAAGTTATTATTATTATATTACAGATTAATCAAAACCAATTTTATTCAGACCATTAGAAATCTTGTTAAACTCGTGATATCTCCCCTTTTTTTCGTCCGAGATCAATCTCGCTAAAAAAGGCCGAGATCTCGCAAGAACCCGATTGCATTCCCTAATCTTGACGGATTATATCTTTTAAAATTCAACGTGACAACGGTAGCGGATAAGGACGTCTAGTTGCATATTATGAATGTTAGTATTCAAACGCGTCTTTACATATGTCAGCTTTGCCTGCACTTCGACAACTTTGACACAATTCCGAGTGAGTCCAACTTGTTTATTTCGAAACAATGAGCTACGAGTATCAAAGAGTCCGCGTTTTATATAACTTAGTTGCAACTTGTTGACGAATTAAGCAACATAGTTATTGTATGCATTCACGTTCGTACGTTATGTCTTCGGGAATTTGAATAGTAATAGTTTTCTACTTCAAATGGCTAAAAATTGTGTTTTTATTTAAATTCACAGGCAACCACAACAGTAGATCATCTCAAACTATTTAAATGACTTCTGTACGTATATTTTATAACTATTTTAAGTCAAACACAGCATGCTGCACGTGTGTAAAACGTACAATCATTTAAAAATAATTTCATTGAGTTATGTGGTTAGCGGGAGCCTGCGGGAAGGTGTGAGATTATTTTACGATACGTGTACCGTGTTTTATAATCATTGAACGTATTAGATTAACTTTACTCGTACCTTTGTATAATTAAATAACTAGTGACTCGCTCCGTTTTTGCACGGACAAACACGAACCAAGGAAATGAGAAATCTGCTTAGCAAATAATATTAAATTCGATTTTTTTTTTTACATATCATGCTTGTATCTCAAGTAATCAAGTTGTGTGTTTATCATCAATAATTTTAAATTTTGGTAATGGCTTGTATATTAAATTATTTTATTAACACATAAAAAACATTTCTGTACGTTAAATAAAGAGTTAAACAAATAAATAAAAATAAAAATACTGTATTCCAGACTTTTCCGATAGATTTCCCAAAAATCTAATTTTGTTCATCATACATTTTCTTAACGTTCATGAGTACGCTACCTCAAAAGAAGCAGCTAAATCGGTTCGGTCGTTCTCGATGAATTTTCATTAGTGCTACAAATTGTTTTATTTCTTGTATAAATAAATATTTTTTCGTCGGTATTATATTAAATAACTAACATTAATTCTTAAATAATATTCGTACTTAAAATTTTACAATTAAGATGATTTTATCATCTTAATTGAAAGTAAAAATCGTCTCTTATTTATCTCATAGATTTATTGCAATGAAATACATTTTCAAGTATAATTAATAAATATGAAGAATTTAAATAATATTAAGGTATAGCATATACATAGTTGTAGATATTAACATTGTGACATAAAGTTTTTCAAACATCTAGCAATATGGGAACAACGTTACAGGCTAACCGTTACTTATATTTGATAGCATTTATTTTAAGTAAATAAATAATAATAAAAAAACAGCCAAGCAGAAGTTGGAGTAGAATATGAATTGTTGTATGTCGCCGTAAAATATTAGCATAAAATATAACAACAAGAATCATATTTAAGTTTTAAGTTTTATTTCAATAGTATTAGTTTATTTTCGTAATAAATCCATTTTAAAACATAGTTTCAAAACCCAAGTGTTTTCCTTTTACGGTTATAAAGGTAACGTAGCCCCGCGACAGATGAACATACGCACAGCAGAGTACTAATTATAGGACCCCATTGGCACCCTTCGTACGGAAGCCCAACTACCTTGAGTGGATGAAAAAATAAACATCTTTTGACGGAGCCTTTTAAAGCGATATGTTTTATCTCCGAGCCACGTGTGCTCGACTCATTAGCACTTTCGGTTGCGAGTGTTCGAACGGTACATATCGAGGCGTTGTAACGCGTAAGAGGCCGACTTAGTTTCGTTACGTCAGAGGAGCCTTTGTCTTATGAGGCAAGTACTTGCTTATGAATATCATTTAGCAGCACCGCTGCGCGATGGTGTGAGGTTTAAACAAATTGTCACGTTTGCGTTAACGGAAATGAAGTGGAGAAACTTACAGCATTACGTTTACGATGTCTCGGTTTTGTATACAAAAAATATAATGAAAACTAAAATAGCATTTAATATTTTAAGATTTATTATCGTATAAGATACGATACATTAATTTAATAAACTAGTGCACAATACACGTAGGCTGTTAGTTATTTGCCGATTTTAACAAATAATATATAAAACAATAAAATACAATAAAAAAAAAATTAATAATTATATAATTTATCAGTTTAGGTTTAAATTTCAATAATAACAGAAGAAAAATGCTGAAATTGTAACGAGCTTCTGATGATATCGGTTAGTTAAATTAAATAAATATATTTGGTAGTTATCGCGTTTGTAAAAATCTCATTTCAATTTTAGCCGACCACACCGCGTGCATATTGCGGGTGCTGGGGTCAGGTCTCCGCTTGACCAATTAAGATATCATCGAGCACAGTATTTATATAACTTAACGATAATGACGTGTGTGGGATTTTAATTTAATTTTGTGATGATAAACCGAAACAGTTACTAACTGTAATTGTGTGTCAAAAATCTCAGTGCGGAAATATTTCAACCATTTTGTATATTTTACTTTAAAGTTAAAATTCAATTCAATATTTATCATCTATTTTGAGGCGACATATATTTCAAACATCTACGCGAAATCTTTTCTTATTTTTTGTTCAGAAAGATATTTTCATATTTTTTTTTAAATTGAAACTACCTTTTTTAAAGTACTAATTTACAAAAACCATTATTAAAGAAGGAAAAAAAAATCACGTTTGATGTATGGGTGCCCCCCTTAAATATTTGTTTTATTTAATTATTTATTTTTAAATCGAATATATAACTAAATATTCTACGCATTCTAAGTGTCTATCTGTTGCCGTTATCAATATCGAGCAAAAACGAACAAAAAAAAAAATCACGTTTGTTGTATGGGAGCCCCCCTAAATATTTGTTTATTAAATATAAATAAATATTAACCAACAATCACACCACGTTAACCTAGCCCCGTGGTAAGTTCGTATGAACTTGTGTTACAGGAACTAGGAACGGAAATAAATTTAAGACATAAATACATATATACATATATACACATCCATGACCCGGTGCAGACATCTATATTCGTCATACAGATTATCTGCACCTGGCGGGATTCGAACCCGCGACCGCTGCGTAAAGTGTCCAGTTGCCTGACCACTCGACTAGTCGGCCGTCAAGTTTTTTAACATTTGTTATTATAGCGGCAACAGAAATACATCATCTGTGAAAATTACATCTATCACGGTTCATGAGATACAGCCTGATGACAGACGGACGGACGGACAGCCGAGTCTTAGTGATAGGGTACCGTTTTATCTTTTGAGTACGGAACCCTAAAAAAGACAACATTTTATTTTATTTTATTAGTAGTTTTTAATTATTAAGCAAAAGAACAAAATCTGAAACTTTATATCCTTTAAGTTTGTTTTGACATAACGTTGCAGTTAGTGCGGCTTACACAATTTGTGATACAAAATACGTTGTTACAAGCGCCGGCGACCGCACGCGATATCGATCCGTATAATTCACTCTCCGTCCTCCGATACAAATGCCCAGATCGGGAGTCGACTAGATAATACCGTATTATGTACGATAATTGGTATCCATATAGATTGTAATACATTATTCTATGTACATGCAACTGTGTCGTGTATGTATGTATGTGTAATGCACCTGCAGGATTTCGTTGCCTTATTACTGAATTAAAGTCGTTTATTTTATGTGGAATGATATCATACATATTAACTTGTGTTAGATTTGTATCATTTTTACTTAATAGCAAGGCTATCTGTGCCCGGCATAGACACGTTTACAACACCGCATAGATGTGTTGATGCCGATTAAGCATCTTATTTAAACTTGAGCCACCATTTAATACAATTACTCTTTAAATATGGAAGATACTCTTAATCTCCGCAAAGAACACAATGTCGATATTTTGATGTGAATTTTATGGAAAGCTTAAATATATTATTAACTATTAAAAGTTTTATATTTTAACAGCTACAAATTTATTAAAGCGTCATAAACTTTCATGAGCTCTACTCTATAACCGATAAAAATTCTGGAATCTCAAAATAATTACTTGTTTAGACAAATCGGCCGCCGACGGACGCTTGGCAGGCGGCGTATAGCGCGTAATTTCTCTAATATAAATAAAATGTGAGTCTGGATGTCCGCGTGCGGTAAGAATGCTATTAACCGATTATATGAATACACTCGATCACTACGTGGAGCAGTTGACGATGATCCGTTGTCGATTCACGCAAATAATATCCAAACGTCACATATCGATTATAAGACTTGCATTTTATATTAAATGTTAATTACTTAGCTGTAAGTTAATCAATTTAATATATTTTTTATTAAAAACATAGATTACCGTTGACCGCATGTGATGGAATATCATCAATACGAAAATATACAAAACTGCTTATATCACAACAATGTACGTACCGTCACTATCATAACTATCAGTTCTCGAGCCGCCTACAGCGGTACAGCCGGACCGCTGCTCCGCGAGCTGTGGATTATCTCCGACTTTATATTCGGTTCGACTTATTTATTCTTACTCGTTGCAGTAACGGTGCACCGATCTTTACATTTTTAAGTTTTAAAATATTCTGTAAGAGCAGATTACGGACTTCATATCGATGAATAGCGTAGTCGACTGCGAGCTAAATCGTTTCATTAAAGAGATGTTGCGAGGGCGTCGACGAGCCCCATCGTATTACAGAAGTATCAACATTTGTGGCTCCAGAGGGAAAAATACATTTTCACTTTAAGAGATGTGGGGTTGTTAGAGCGAGGTAGAGATAGGAAGAGCTTTGGGTCTCTGTGTGACTTATTCGTGACGAACTGTATAAATCCTGGCCTACTTCACATAGTTTCTCTTACACTGCTTTGGACAATTTAGCCACAGATTCAAAATACAAAACTTATATAGTTACTTATCCCAATTTACATATATCATTATGTTGCTTGCAGTCGCATCAGTAGGACCTTCGAGCAGTAGCCATAAGTAAATTCTGAAAAAAGTTATGACTTCACAACTCAAAGGCCGGTTAACTTTTCCAGAAAATCGGAATTGTCTTTCAATGAAAATTACGGGCTGTAATTATTCTTGCCACAACTCCGCATATTCGTACATGGTTTAAATAATAATTATTTGTAAAAAAATATTCATTTATGTTAAGTATTGTAAATATTCACTGGTTGATACCAAATATTAACATTGCTCTCTTGGTTTCGTCATGATCATGACGCTGACTAAAAGGCGTATTGTCAGATAATAATTGTAGTGTGCGGGGGCCGTAACGCTCTGAAGAGATCTCCTTCACGCAGCATACCTTCCATTGAAGATTTTACGATTTGTGTTACATGTAAGACGCTTAAACTCTTTCGTCATGACATTTAACGCTTCGGAGTCTTGTCGCGAGTCATAAAACAGAATATTTCGGTCGCTTTAAAATATGACCTGTTACTGTCGCTTAGCAACAAAACCCATTGTATGATTTACTAACACATGGTTTATATATTTAAAATTAGTCATTTAACAAGAATTGGCGCATAGATAAGAGTTCATTATATATTTTTCTGAAAATGATTCTCAAAATTAGCTCAGTGATCGCTCATTAAAATGCTGGCAAACCAAATAACGACGTTTCCTCGAATACTCTATTCACGGCTGTAGTTAAATTGTATTACTAAATGCAAAAGTTATCCTTATTTACAAGGGAAGCAGCGTCACTATAACCGCAACACAAGCATGGCGAGTATTAGCAAACCTCTCCGGACACCCATATATCCAACGGCTGATGTGGTGGTGGTGTGGAAGTTATCTTTAATAGCGTTAAACCATGGAACATAGGGAACAAATTAACTACATGTTTGATATCTAAAGTAATTAACATATTCATAATTTTTACACAAATTATTTTTTAATGTTTCGGAGTAATATATATTTAAAAAAAAAGAAACTTGGCTGAATGGATCACATATTCTTTCGGAATTTTGTTCGCCTGTTAAGAAATTAATAGTCGCTAAGGTTGCTGACTGCCTTATTAAATCTGTTGCTTTATTTTAATTACTATGATTTATGTATGTATGGTAACCTACGTCGTAGTAATTTCAGTTTTAGACGTGCTCGGCGCTCTTCGTGTCGAACCCACGGCCTGCTAACACGCGTATCAGTAGCGGTAACCAATCGCCCGGTCGCAGTCACCGGTCAGTCAGCCGCGCGGCAGGCGTATCTGATTCTTGTTACCGCGCGAGCGAATCGTCATGCTCCTGTCACTGTCACTGTCCTGATAAGTAACTGGTCGGATATTCAATGCGCTAGTGGCTAGCGCCGAGAAAATCTTTCCTTTTTCTTGTACCGTTTTTAAAGTAATAAATAAATATATTTAAAAAAAACGCAGAACAATTATGTATCAAAACGGTTAAATAAACATATTTTCATAAATTTTATTAAGCATTATGACACTTTGGATAGTGACATTTAATTTTTAATTTCAACTTAAAACAAAAAATGTAACAGATGGTATGTAATGAAAAAGTAGGTACATACTCATACACAAAAACCCGAAAGTTTTGAGATATTTAAGTATAATATTGCTGTCACGAGTGATTCTTAACAACCGTACGATTTCATAACAAACAATCTGTAATTGAGAGTGAAATTATCAGCATCAGAAATGATATTAGTCAATAAGTATTGCGTCGTCTACCCGACGTCGTCCGGTCCTAGCTCGCGGCTACAGCCCGTCCAGCCCGCGTCACTACCCCGTACTATGGTAGGTTGCAGATAATCGGCGAAGACCAACCGCCTTTCACAGTTCTATTTTAATTGCGGACCGTTTAACAGATTGTATAATTATTTTTGTCACTAACACGAGAATTAATCGGTAATTATTTTTGATATTTCATTGCTAATGCTATTAATGTTCAATTGTAAGAGAAAGGCTATATTTCACGCAGACGGATTTATAGGTTCTCCGGTACTAAATGTTGTGCCCTAGACAATACGACCTATAAACGTTTCGCTAGAAAATATTAACAATATACATCGAGGAAGTTGTTAAAGTTGATTGAAGTTAATATCCTTAGTTGTTATTCGGAAATCACCTATTCTTGTGTATATGAGGACATTTATTTACCATT
Organism: Euphydryas editha; assembly: GCA_036937285.1. Classification (NCBI taxonomy): domain Eukaryota; kingdom Metazoa; phylum Arthropoda; class Insecta; order Lepidoptera; family Nymphalidae; genus Euphydryas; species Euphydryas editha. Next base: position 17,574,610 of record JAUPFZ010000022.1, on the reverse strand, counting down.
AATGTTAATGCTACGAGTATATACACGGCACTAAAACGAATGTATTTCGTAGCTATATAATTACAATGATAATCTCAAAACGTAATTCACTCAGAAGTTAGGATAACTTAGAAGCAATTTTCGATAGTTGTTGATTATTTATGAATTTAATTATTGACTTCATATTGCCCGATATAGGTCATACATATAGGAAATAGACCGTTAAGTATTCCATTAGGTACAACAAGCGTCTGTGGTACCTAATTGCGATTTCTTCATTTTTATAAAAAACGTAATTTAAAGTAATAAATGTGCCTCTTCTGATTTGTTTGATGTGTTTTTTTAATTATTATTTTTATTTATTTTGGTCTAAATATATTTTTACATTCATTTAAACTATGTCAGCATGCTGGCGCTATTATAAACACTTTACTGAACTTACTCAAACAAAAATAAAATTAGAATCGCGGACTGTTCTGTTCCGTTCCGTTATTTTAAGGAACTGAAATTGTATTTAATAAGGAATTTGTGATATAAAAATAATAAATTCCGGCGGCCGAGGAGCACGTGAGTCCATTGAAACTCAGTGTTTACAGCGGGTATAAATAGCGCGTGTCACGGCTGACTGCCAACTGACTAACGGCCGACACGTAACCGGAGACACCGCGGCGGGGTTCGATTCGAGTGTCAATATTTGATCGAAAGGAGGTCGTATAGCTGATTGGAACTTCTTTTGAAATTACCTCCATTCGACTCTATTTACAATTAAATTAAATTGATAACTTTAACAGCAAGTAATGCAGTCGCGAAAACCGCTAGTTGCGTACAATTCTAAATAATTCTTGTATATGCTGTAATATGTATTCATTCATGAAAAGTACTGAATGTACTGTACTATATCTATTTAGTTTTTTTTCAAATGGTTAAATATCTATAGAACTTATCAGAAAACTTTTGAGAAATCATTTCAGTAATTGTTCGAAAACGTAATTTTCAAAAGTGTTATACTTTACCACCTCCGTTCGTTATTTTCAAAGGTGGTGGTCCAGACATAGCACCTGGACGCTACGCGGTGGTAGGTGGTGTGGTGTCAAGGTCACAAATCCCATCATGACAGACGCAGTGTCTCCGTCCTCTGGTCACTCACCTCCCGCTACAATGTTTGGCGCAATATATTAACGAACTGCTACACTGACAATGTTACACACTTCGAAGTTCAACGACCGCTCCATAATCATTTTTTTAATTTATTATTTATTTATATTCCTATAATTTTTGTTGACAAATACGGCTAAGCTTTTTTTTTAAAAGATATGTTAATTTATAGATTATTTTTATATTAGTTTTTTGCTAGTTATTAATGCACTTAGCGCTTAATGACTTAGTTAATTACAAAATACGAATAATAAATATGAAAATGTTTAGAAAAATATGTATGGCGTGAATGCAAGCATCTGGAGCCATAAACTGTAATAACTAAATTGATGGAAAATGATTTTCATATATAACTTCTGCCAGTATTTTTTTAGTACGTATTCAATTTAAGAATCTATAGCTTCGTTTCTCATTGTCGCTTTATCTGCTTTATCTACACAAATGTCTTCATTTTAAGAGTCTTGTCATCATTATCAGAATTAAGAAGTTCTTAGAGTTAAAAGATTCTTTAAATCGGGAATCAAATAAACGACCTATTAGAAACCTCGCGCGCTCTTGTCCCGAACGATTGTAGCACTAATGAATATAAATGACGTCATAGATTAGTAAATAGTGGAGTTTTCTAAGATTTTATCTATCTTTGCATCGATATCCGGTTATCTTATCGCAGTTTAGGCAACAAATCGATTTTCGTGTATTCAACGTTCATAGGATGTTCGGTTTTTCGTCTCTTCGAGTATTTTAATACTATAAATTCGACATCAGTTCCTAGAAGTAGGTTTTAATAAATAATCAATAAAAAGTAATCACTTTTTTATTAATACTCGTGTAACATTATGAAACGCTTAAAACACTGTAACTTGTTTCTCTATGGGAACTGAAACTAAGATGGTTATGAAAAATGTTGTCAATACAAGGAATTATTCTTCTTAACAAATAAAACACATAATGTAAGTGTATAACAAACCTCCACTTGTATATAATGCACGGTATCGTTAGGTACACTCTCTATCTTGACTTTTGAATGTATTACGAAAGAAATTGCTTCATAAATGTAAGACAGAATTTTATTATACTTTATATTTTAAGAAAAGCTCACGTGACCCTGACTTTAGAGTCTCGACGGGTGTCACAATTAATAACACGTGTTTTCACTCATAGAGGTTAGGTGTTATACACTGTGACATGCAGTGTGATCTAAACCTACTTTAAGGACATTTTTAGAGTACGTACATAACACTAAGCAAAGTATCAAGCGCTGAACGGGAGCAGCGCGCGACTCTACGTCGCTGGTCGCACGCTGTATACTCGTACTAGTACACCGTATTACGAAACGGACCCCTCGCCGGGTAATTCATTGCTCTCGGAGATAAAGTGATAATTCCTCTAAAACGCCATTCGATTGCGCAGTATATTAAACGAGCTGCTTTTTGTTTAACGCAAATCAAGCGGAGCTGAAGTAAATTGATAAATGTTCCGCAGGAGACGCAGACGAGCAGGCTCTCGGAGTTAATAGATGCAAGATTCTGTTTTATTGATAATAGTGTGTACCGGCTGCGCGTGCGAGTTCATTTTAAGAGTCATAGAAATATTCTTTTGGACATTATTAATAGAAAATTTATTTCTTACTAGCTTCTGCCCGCGGCTTCGCCCGCGTGGATGTCGGTTATCACGACCAAAAAAAGTATCCTATATTATTTCTAATACCTCCAAAAATAAGTACACAGTGTACAAAGTTTCATGATGATCGGTTTAGTAGTTTTCGCGTGAAAGCGTAACAAACAAACTTATATTTCACATTAACAATATAGGTAGGGATTGGAATAAAAGTTATCTTTAAAATATATACTTTTATCTTTTAGAGGTTTAATGACAAGTTATCTAAGTTTCACTCACGATTTAAGAAATTATATTCTAATGAAAGAAGAGGAAAGATAAATCAGATGCTACAGCTAACCGAAGAGGTGAACGACAGCTATGTCGACCAGCTGGTCACGGCCCTGGTTCACTTCCTCGACGGCCGCCGTCACCTCAAGCGGCAACGTAAAATTTTCCAAAGAATTCAATATAATGAATTCAACTATCTCTAATAATTAATTCACCGCAGCGTCGCTCAGCGAGCGCAGCACATATTAGTACAAACAGATGCAAACGTCAATGATAACCAGCGGCCGGCGCTTATCACTCCGTATAAATCACAATCTCGTAAACACAATAACCCAAATACCTTCTGTTCGTACTTGTTTCGATTATGTGACGAATTCGTTATGATTCAACTCGTTTTGAGACATGCTTCAGAGTTGCGAGAGTCGAGTAAAATATAGCGGCTTAATAATCAATAAGACGCTATATTTTCCTCGACGACAGTTCTGGTGTAGTGATGCGAGTAGTCGCCTCGATGCCGGTGGTCGCGGGTTCGATTCCCGCTCGAAGCTGATATTTGTATTTGTGCAAATATTTTTTTCCAGGTTTCCCCACCGTGCCTCGGAGAACACGTAAATCCCTGGGTCTCGGTTATTATTATGGACACCTGGCAACAATCGTTACTCATGGTATAGAAATTATGTCCCAAGCCGCAGTGGAGCAGCGTCGTGAATATAGTTCCAACCCTTCTCCTATATGGAGAAGAGGGTTTTGCCCAGCAATCGATTGTTTACTGGCTGATTCAGTTCAGCTCAGTTCATATTTTCCTGATATGTAGATCATCAAATGTTAGTAACTATCCTCAGTTTCACACTTGTCTTGCTAATGTTCTGAACGCGTCGTTCGCAGCGGTGAGTTTGGTGTCGTTCAGCTGACGACGCGCACCATCTCACCTTCTCACCGTCCCACCGTGTGTCCACTGCGGCTCCGGGACGTCGTACATAAGAATGTTTCGACTCGTATCATTCAAATGAAAGTATTCAAATGTAAATTAGACTCATTCAATAAAGCTTCTTTGAAAGCTCTTAAGTATTTTTATCTTTAGAATTGACCATCGCGTATAATAGTAATGGCCGCGTGGATTTCGAAATAATTTCGACAAATCGAAGCCGTGATCTTTTATTTGCCACCAATATATAAATTAACAAAATTAAATTGTGGAAATGTCATCCAATACAACAAACAGGTTTTTAGTGAATAAATAATGTTTCCACCAAATTGTTTTTAAAATAATTGGACATTTATCATTTGATATACGAGCTGGACCTCGGCGACGTCAACGTTATATGTGAATCTTGGAGATTTTATAATAATTGCTTTGATGTTCGATTCAAATAACAATAAGCTGTTTCACGTGATCGTAATACCCCAAATTTTGTTATTAGATTTAGAGTATTTAGTTTCCGTTGTAAAAACTGTAATAACCTATTATTTCCTTAATGATACAAATTTATCTATTCGACAGAGATAAACATGGAATGTAAATTCGCTTATATACCGCGCGTGCGCTTTGTACAAGTATTACATAAAACATGTCAGTTTCGCGGCGAAATGATTAGAGATAGTTTTTAATGGCACATGGCAAAACTTCGCTTGTTTTAATGCGTCTGAATACGCGTGTAGTAATTGAGAGTTGAGACGTCGTCTTCAGCGAGTGATGCAACTCAATCCAATGCGGTTAGTGTCGTCGTGATTTGTGTCGGCAGCGATAACTACACGCAAAGCCATCCCTTAAGTTCGCGAACAAAAAAAAGTTAACCTGGAGTAATATTGCGCGACATTCGATGAAGTACTTTAAGACAATTTATCAATGCAAAGTCACTAAAATAATAATGAAAGATAATATTATATTTATGATCTTAAATATTGTAAAGTAATAAAATCAGTATTTTATCATAAAGCAGCTCATAAACGTATTTAAAATATGCAATGTTGTAACACGCTTCATTTTATGTTTATGTGTTTTTTTATATATTTTATTTTAGGGAACTTAGTTAATTTAACGATATCGTCTCGTAGTGCTTTCTACATTATATTAAAAAAAAATTAAAATAACAAACGTTTGTTTATTAATATTATGAGTTACGAAGGAGTAGCGTTCATATTTATGTATTTTATAATAAATACATTTATAACGGGGCTTTAAATTACGGTTGCAAAGTTTTTTTATCATTTGTGACGAAAGTGCACCATAACAACACTTTGATCTGGAATTTCTTTCATTTATGAAACCTCTAGTTCTCAAAGTTCATAATATCTTAATGCTACATCTTGTTACTGTACAGTAATAATCTCTTACACTGCATCAGTTTCGCCACCAGACCCGGTGATGACCCGGAGCTAATGGCCGCTTAATCGAGAGAGAAAATAACTGAAATGCCCGCGGGGAGATTGGAAGGTTTAAATGATAGAATGTTAAGAACGATCAATCTTAGTTTCCGCATGTTTAAGGGAGTCTCAATTAATGTCGCTGTACTCGGCGACAGTTCGGGAGAGTGATGTAAGTGTTTGAATATTCTCGATCGCACTGCCGGGTGTGGTTAGCGTCAATCATGGCGCGGCTACTTCAAGCGACTCGCTGATAAACAACGATTGAGGCGTTCTAACGCAGCTATGTGGCGGTTGACGTTCGCTCGGCTAGTGTCGGCGCTGTTTTCAAAATTAGGGACAGATTCATTAATCCTTTAAATATCTCTTAAATCTATTAGCCAGCAACATATCCTAGACGTATAGGTTTGACTGTTCTCTTTAAATTCCTTGTAGTAATAAGTGCGGTATGAAAAATCTACACTGCAAATTAAACATATGTAGAGAGATTATTTCATACATTATATTAACAATAAATAAATTAGATCATTGTAGAATACCGAGTAACCAATAATGATCATCATTATTGTTTACTCATTACAATGTTTATTAAATCGTCGGACTGGTCGCCGGTTGCCGGTCGCCACGTTGTAATTAGTTCTCGCGAATACTGCGCGAACAGCCGCTCCATACATTAGCATTTTATAATGAACTCAAAAATCACATCGAAATCGCAATTAAATGAGTTATCCTGCCGTCGATCGAACGCACCGCTCGCGATACCGTCCGTCGTCCGCTATCCAGGATTAGATATGTGACTTTGATGTCCACGAGATTAAATCACTAGAAGTTATAAATAAGAATAAGAAAATTAAATAAAATAACTTTATAAATTGAAAAATCATTTAGTAAAAAAAAACTTGAGTAATAAGTAAAAAGGTTTTTATAAGAACACGAACTTAAAAGCGATGAATTTATCGAAGGTACTCTCGTCACTCCGGTCATCTTTTATCTCACTGAACTCATAAGTAGAACTTTCAGCTGAATCAAATAACAAAAATCGTTTGAAAATTTTTAAGCAAATGAACGTTTGAACACTGCAAGTTTAATAAAAGCTTATTGTAGGTATATGTAAACTTAACGGAGGTTATATTAAAATTTAAGAAGCTTATTTCAATAATCTTATAAAATACGACGAAGTTTACGCAACGTTTAATCTAAAACAACATATAATTATAGTACGAGCAGCGCGCCGCGTCCGGACGGACACCTTTAGAGGTGAACACGTCAAGTGGAATTAAAACAATATTTACAATCAATGTTTTCGATAACAAACTGCAAACTTGTGTTCGGGTAACGATTATGTCCTTCCTTTATTAATTTAAATTAATACTACCAAGTGCACGACTTAAACTACACTCACCCAGTACCTACATCCAGTCGATAAAAATATATAATAAGCTACCTAAAGAGTTGATTAAAGAAGAATGTGATTATAAATTTATAAATAAACTAAAGAAGCTATTAATTAATAAAATTTACTATGATATAGACGAATATTTTAATGATAAACAATAACACCACCTGTTATATATACATATATTAAAAGTAATGTAAATAATTATATTTTTTACCTAAAAAAGCGCTTACTCTCTAACTAAATATTTCGTGCCCCAGCGGGGTACATAATTATCTTTTTTATTTTATAAATACAATATATTATGGATGTGAAATAAATGAATAAATATAATAAATAAATAAAAGCAAAAATGTAGCTAATATATCAACTATATATTAATATATTCAGCTACAATAATTATGTTCCTGTAGGAGAAGGTGCTTAATCCACCTCGCTGCTCCGCGCGGGTTGTCGGATAATTTTCCTACCATGAGTAACGCTCACCATCGGGTGTCTATGATAACAACCGGAACCGACAGCTTTAGATGCTCTCCGAGGCGCGGCGGGGAAGACCCACAGGGACAGACACTTTAGATGCTCTCCGAGGCACGGCGGGGAAGACCCACAGGGACAGACACTCAGATCAAAAACAAATTGTACAAATATTAATATCGAGTGGGAATCGAACCCGCCGGCGTTAATGAACGGTTGTCGTTATACTGACGTAATAGCAACTCCGCGAAGTGGCTGCGACGTATTTATCTTTTAATTAGAGCTCACTGCGAAGACAAAACCGAGTTTTAACGCAATGAAATACTCATTGAGTAAATCAGTCAGTTCGATCCGAGCGCTTCGTTTGATCTCCGCCAGCGCAGCATCTCGTCCGCTCTCCGCTTTCGTCGCTCGTAATTACAACACTATCTCAATCTCAATCTCAATCTAAGACAATGACTGAGTCCCCGAGCTTTGTCTTCACCATAAACAATATTTTCTATGAAAAAATTTCATGCGAAATGTATTTTTACCGCAATTGAAACACATATTAATATTTTCACTCAAAATGAATTTACGTTTATATTAAATAAAATAATTTATAATATTGGTAGTTATCAAGTTTATAGATCATATGAATTATTCATATGTCAATTTGCCTAAACGATCGTTTAGTATTTTAAATTGGTCATGTCAATCAAATCAAATGAAATAAACCGCGGGAACAAGTTCGGTGATCAGGACGCGTTCTGCATATTTTCTTAAAACACTCATGACCAGATGGAACCTCTTCCCGAAATGAGATATTTAATTACATAAAAATGTGTCAAAACCGATGTAATTGACGTATCGATATATCAACGGCCGCACATCCCTAATCCTGGCTAAAATAGCCGTGTCGTCGTAGCAAATATCGAGTCTAAATCGGTCGGCGAGTTATGTATTGTTGGACGCCGCCGACCACGTCTTATATTAATTTTGGGAGCTATTCGCATGTACCGGTTCGTAGACGGTAGTAGATATTCACGCTACTCTTGTTTATGAAACTGAGTCCGATGCGGCGGCTCACGTGCTGCATCGTTTCCGTTTTTATTTCACTATTACAGATTCTAATGTACTCGGTATATATATTATAAATGACGTAACACGCAAACTAATAATAGACGATAATTTTCCTGGAGGTCTGTTTGATTTATACCTACTATATAAATACCCAGCTCTCCTTAAAATTGCTTAGAAAATTTGAATTCGATTTGTTTCAAAGCTTATAAAAATATTTGTACCGACGCAGTGATTCATACGATATATATGAGACTTGTGGAGATAAAATAATATATTGTGTCTGTATTTAAATATATGCCAGCGATTATTAGCAGTTGGTCGATCTTTACGTTTTGATGTCTATTAATTTTATTTTTAGGAATATTAAGAACGGTAAGCACCCACTCGTTTATTGTTTGCTAAGCTGTTCGTTCCTAAATAATAATTTTCTTAACTCACGTAGCCATCGCTGTGTAGAAGTGGGTTTGTTATAAAATCGCTCTTGCTTGTGTATACTAATTACGAAATCTTGAAAACTACTAAATGCATGAATTTCTGGTACGTAGTTAGATTACGAGTAGGAGACGTCAGCTAAGGAAGGATTTTATGAAACTCCCACCGTAAAGGATCCCATGGACCCCCCATGTTACAGTTTGGATGAACCTTTGTTGTTTCTGGACTTTGAACTATGATAACAATCGGTATTTGAGACTGTCTGTCGATAATAATTATTATGTAAATTTGGAATTAAGTGCTTTGGTTTTAAATGGGACCACGGGACAGAGCTAGTATTTCTCATTTTCAACACTAGGATCACGTGGTCGCCAGCTGGCGTGTTTGTTTGTTTATTTAATTCTCCGATTGATAAAAATTGTTTCTCGTTATTCATCCATTCATCATATCTCCGTACTACGTAGTTATTGATTGATTTGTGGGCGTTAAATAATAATTAAACGTATCATTTATATACATTTAAATTACTATTTATAAATTCGATTATATTTACTTTGTTGAAATTTATTTTTAAATTGCTCTTTATTCGCGACGATAGAGTCTAGAACTGGTTTTGTTTAGAACACTTGATGCGAGATGGATTTTTTGTACAAATGAAATAGACTGTATCAGTTTTATGTAAATATTGTATTGTTGCGGTCACTGAAATGTCACTAATAGAATTGACGTAAGGTCATCGACTCGCTTTTTGTTTTAAAATATGTCACCAGTTTATAACTTAGTATTTATAAACCGTAAGCTGCATTAAGGATGGTCCAGGTTACCGAAAAGGAGATCACGATTTTAACTATTTGAAGTAAATTAATGTAAAATTTATAGAATTTAATGAGACTGAACTGAAAGAAGATGCCTTGTTTTTTTTTCTTTTTTTTAATACAAAATTTAAACACGTTTGTGAATAAATTATCTATATATCTAAACAGCTTGTAAACATCCTACTGCTGGACGAATCATTCATTCCTCTTCATATAGTGGAAGGGTTGGAGCTTCATCCGCCACCCTGCATCACTGCGGGTTGACGGATAACCAATGGTTAATGATGCAAATTAAGCTAATTTATGATAAAATGTTCCGATGTTTTCTTACCACCATATCGTGAGCTCTTGAAAATGAAGTAAGCGAACTTGCTCAAGTGTTTTATAGTTCTTGGTTACACTCATTGTTCTGTAACAGGTTGCATTTCTTTATATATATTCTTTATTGTACTTTAAAACATTTTGAAAATTCAAAGTTACAATGGAAGTTGGCAAGGACGAATTTATCTTTAAAAGAGATCTCTTTTTGTGACCCGTTTTGGTGAGAGATGATGATAACGCGGGGCACAGTAGTGTAGAAGAAAATAAAAAATAACTTCTCTTTTTGCCGGGAAAAGCGTTATTCTTATTGAAAGATCGAATTTTTCTTTAGTAGGTATCGTATATTTACGCTTATTCAGAATTTGAAGAGTCAGCGACGCGGTCCGAACTTGAACCTATCGCTTAAGATCTTTTCGTTCTCCTGCGCCGCCTCGGTCTTTTATTATTTAAATAAATATTTTAATAAAATCCTTAGATTCTCGTGTAACACGTATAATATACGAGTTCTTGAAATTATTAACATCGATATTAAGTAAATCATAAATTCTGAGTTTTATTTGAACGGTGCGAATAACAAGTCTGTACTCATAATTTATGTAATTAATTCTTACGTGAGAAGATGTTAAGAGCTGTCGTCCACTACCTGCAGCCAGTAGCGACGAGGATGCGTCCACACGCACTCATCCACGTTTACGTTGCTACGACGAGACACACATACATATATTGTCATAAAACAACCTTCATATAAGTATTTAACTAAGTTCACCTTTCAAATATTTCTGTAAGCACTTGCTGGCGTAGCTATAATTAATAATTACGATTTATTTTATTATCAAGTAACTGACTATGTCATATGTCTTTGCATACGAATGCACGTAAAAAATAGTTAAAATATTAGTACGACAAGTCGTTCGCCTCGCCGTACAGTGGGCGACGATCTCAACACGTCGATTTTGATGTATAATTAAAAGAATAAATACATCTCAGCGGGCGATTGACAAACGAGTATACTTTTAATTTCGCGGGCTTAGATGACCTTTGCGTTATTTATTATGTACACACATAAACACACACAAACACACTCACGCGCACAACGGTCCCGCTGGTAAGAGATTCACTGCCGCGTTCGTCGCTTACCAATTTATCAATCGATATTGAAACTGTCGAAATTAATATATCCATATAATATCCTTATTATATAACAAAAACGGTATGGCCTTTATAAACATTTGCCAACATGTCGTCAAAATTAAAGAACCATTTAATTTTTTATAAAATTTCCATACGACAATGTTATAGTAGGCATCATTTATTTTTCCTAAACATCGAATAGGAAGTACGCGTCGGAACGGATCGCGAGCGACCGAAGCGGAACGTCGCCGCTCGCAGCTCACGGTACGGGAAGTGGTCATCAAAGACGCGTCCATATTCTATAACCGTCGCGACGAGCTGCCAAAACTTTGCCGAAAAAACGATCTAGAAATACTCGAGTCTTCCTAATTGCCGGCTAATTCTGTTATCAACGTCACGGGGTCGACGACACTCGTTATCGCCTTCCACGCTTTTCACTATTTCATTTGTTTTTCGCGCGTTTGCTTGTACGGTGAACCTGTGTGGTCGCTTTGATTAACTCGGACGGTAAGAGTTTAATACCTTCGAGTCACTAGATGAAGTAAATGTAAAAGTTATATTTAAGTATTCGCAGTTTTCTTGTGAATTCCACATTATTATAAGTAAATAATTTATTAATACCGCGAATATGACAGGAACGTTATGTCGTCGAGTACCTACTTCAGATATGTTGGCTACTTTTGTCTAAAATTGTTATTTTCTGCAATCTATATATGGCCCTATTCATTAATAATAAATATTCTTACGACAGTACATTTTTTAGCGCTAAGTCCGTCGTTATATTTTTCTTACGCGTAAATCTCTCTTTGATGTAATGTATAGAAGCTAAATATTCAGTAGATGATAAATTCATGCGACTTCCCTGAAGTGTGTTTGAATATGAATTAATGTAAATGCGGCGTTCAAACGAGGCTGTAAGGGTTGTTGCACGCCTGCGACGAGATGGTCTGCCGTAATAAACTTCTTTTATATTATCATTGGCGGGTTAATGCCAAGCCATAATATTATGATATGTCTTGGGAAGTGATAGTTTTAATCAGAAATCTGTGATGTACTAACTAAGATGGTCACTAAAGATGATCTTAACGTTCAGGACGTTTGTATGTAAAATAGGCGAAAAATATATTTTTATTTTAAATACAAAAAATCAATACGTTAGAAAAAATATTCAAAATCTGCAAGAAACTCAATAATAACTCTTCAGAATTATAGATAGTATGGTATAATTATGACACTGTTGAATTGTTAGATAGCAAAAACTTTCAAAAACAATAATCGACCAGTAGTCTATCATTTTGACATAAATATTATAACCTTGTCACACTTGATGTTATATATTAATTTTTATATAACGTGTTGATTAATAACTTAACATTTAGATCGTTTTGAACAGTTAGATTCGTATCGTATAAGATCATTTTATATAATTAATCGGTGTCGGCGAACGTCTAGCGACAGTCTGCTGGGTGACGTCTTCATTTTATATTTTTTTCTCAAGCATTATATTCACCAAATATATCAGATATGTTTTTTAAATTAATTTTTTGATTATTTAATTACTAATAAATTATAATGTTAATTAATTGTCACAATATAAATTACGAATATAATTAATAATTATTATTAATTATTTCTAAACATATTAGGAGTATTAGTTATGTTAAGAGTGAAGTGTATATAAATAAATATTAAACACATAATTAAAACATCTGTGTTCCTGTTTTAACCATTAAAACTAATTAAATTAATTAACCATACATAAACGATTATTAAGTTCCAAGATATGGGACCGGGTTCGCGGCTTAATATCAAATATAGGTATAGAGATAAAATGTACTGTTATTATTACCGTTTCAATTTAATCTTTTATTATTTATAAGTGTACCTAGTACCTACCTACGCTCGGTACGCGGGGTTTTTTTTACTTATTAAAACTATAAATTAATTAATTACTTTCACGTTTTGTAATACGCTGGAAAGGAGAGTTGTGTGCCGCAGGAGCAATTATAAGACTTGTACAAAGCAAGCGTCGCGTAAATTAAAACTTTATAGGGTTCGGTGTTTCAACTCTGCATATAACTAATACTATTATACACATGAACTGAATCAGCCTGTAACAGTCCCACCGCTGGGCAAATGCATTTTCTCTATAATTATATAGGATATGTATGTGTATTACAGGTTTACAAGTTGATTAATTACAGTTCAAACTTTTTTGTATAGGTACTCATATAATATTAAAATCTAAATCTAAGGAGAGACCTGCGATTTTAGCGAATGAGTACTTCGTACTTGCTTTAACTACTCCGATTATCAAACCAGTTGACATTTTTGGTCATCGCTCTTTTCCTGTTTCTAACAGTATGAACTGTTATAGCCTAAAACAATGAACTACTGAATGAGCTAACAGTGTTGTCATTACAGTTTTAAAATAAGTAAAAAAATTCTTTAGTTCAATTATATTAAGATGAAACGTCATCGCCATTTGAATAAAATAGTATTCAAACAACAATGACTAATTTAAGAGAAGTCAGCATCAAGAAATATACATACAGAGGATGCTTAGAAGTGTTCCTCTGATAACACGACAACGGCTACTTTATAAAATTATCAAAAGATTACCCGCCGCCGGGACAATTAAAGTGTTTTTTGTACACTATTTTTTTTCGAGACAAGATGTTCTGTGTCGCTCGGCTACGAGATGAAAATTCACATTTGTTTGGCACAGAAGAATGAATAGATTATATGTTACCGATCACGTGTTCGCTGCTCAGTGACAATAGAGTCGTTTAAGGCTTAGATATTATTGAAGCATCTCTGAGCCTGCGATAACAGTATCTATAGATATTATTAAACTGTGAGATTGTTTTTAAACAGAACAAACTGTTTGATAATACGTAGTCTTTATAATCGTGCGAAAAAAAGTTTAATTTTAAACAAATTTAAAAAAGTCGAACTACTATTTAGTTTTATATCATCGCACGTTTGTGAACAAAAAACGCGGCCGCTCATTACAACACGTGGTTTCACACGTCAATTAGAATCCATTCAATCATTCTTTGCATAATTCATTCAACGTATCCGATGTCTGATTGATGAGTGAACGATTCAAAAACAACAATGGCGATAACCAATTATATTCTTAATTAATGTTGCGGTCACGGCTCGTGTTTATCCTCGCCTGCTCGTATGTGTGTCTGTGTGTCTATGTGTTGTGTGCTACTCGTCTATGAGTTACGGTTAGCACATCATCCGTACGTTGACGTCTAAGTTCAAAAAGTTCAACTTATTAGTTAACTCATTTTAAATCTTTATTGTAATAAAGAATCTTCGCTATGTTAGCCAATTATTTTTTGCTGCTTACGTTTTGGTGTGAGTGAAACGCTTTCATATTACAAATAGTACCAATATCGCGGTGGATAAACATGTGATTGACAGTAATTAAGACATTGTAATTTGCGAAATTTAAAAATATTTTAATCCTATCTAAATATACAAGTCATTATCAAAGATTTCTGTTTAGTTATTATTTTTAAAAATACATTATGAAAAACATAAAACGATTATTTAAATAATAAAAAAAAAAAATATTATACCTATTAAATAATCATTAATATTATCAATTCGCTTAGCAGTATAAAAATACCTGCAGCTTCCTATCGGCACTATCAATCCTCGCGGGAGAAATTCTGAATAATACTTTTCTTTATCTCGAGCTCCCCATCAAGATGGCGGCCGCAGGCTTGTATCAGTTATCTGAGAGTAGATTTAAATGTTTAGTACTTTCTACGACACCCGCGAATTCTGCTACTACCGCGATAATCGAGACAATCGCGACACTTCTGACACAGTGAGCCAGTGTAATAAATAATTAATAATTAATTATTTATCTTAATGTCCTAAATTTCTCACTATAATATTTCCAATATTATAATTTTTATTATTATTATTTGTTATAATTAAAATTATTTTGTTTTTTGTTATCGTATTATCTAGATTAAGCTACTATCGTCTATTTGTTGTTTACAGGAGGTCAGGTTAAATAAAACAGTGGCTCGATTTTCATAAGTTGAATACATCGAGAAGTACTACGTAGGAGACTCTTGAATGAACTTAAATTCAATATTTTAACAAGTGAATATTACTAGTCAGCGGATCCTTTTAGTAGTAAAAGTTAAATAGTATTTACTAAAGATTAATTTTTGACAAAATAGTCAATTAAAAATCAATAAAATCAATTGATAATCCTAATTTAAAATAATAATATTTAATTATTTCTACTAAAAATTATCTAACAATATACTAATACCTACCAATTCGAATATTTGCAATAAAGTCGTTTTTGGGACAGATTTGGTCTCGTTTACGTCTTCAAGTTAGTTTCCAATGTCATTGTTTCACTTCTTATCTTATATCTTTAAACGAGCAATTCTTGTATATATATATATAATCTGAATCTCGGAAACGGCTCCAACGATTTTCATGAAATTTAGTATACAGGAGGTTTCGGGGGCGATAAATCGATCTAGCTAGGATTTATTTTTAGAAAATGTCGTTTTATCCCTTTTTTTATGCAATTAAAAAATATCATTAGGATACGAAGGTAAATTTCGCTGTTATTGACAAGCTTATAATAGCTCAGATGGGAATCGGGCGGATTCGATATCAGAAAACTCGGGTTCGAATCCAGGTGCCTACAGACCAATTTTTTTTTCCTTTTTTTTCAAGTTTCTTCTTTTGTGAGAAAAACTATTATTGAGAGATCTTTTTATTTTTTATTTAAATAACCAGTTCTTATTATTTTATTATTATGTCGGTAAGATCGAAAATATTATTTATGTTTCATCAGTATGTAACGTATCTAAATATAATTTAACCGAGCAAAGCTCGGTCATCCAGGTACTTGTCATTTAACCGTTAACTTGAAAGCGTGAAACTATTCTTAGAAAACCGCGAATTCAATGAGAAATTAGTTTATATTTTACCGGTATTGACCGGTTATTACTGAAATCGATTAGATCTATTTAGTTTCGGCGACTGGTGACGTGACCAGACGCAACCAGACCGTGAGCGGACGGTAGCTAATGGCAGTTTTGGAGATTAGATGCTTGAAATTAATAATTCCGCTATATAAATTAATTTTAAAACGTCTTACTTACTACTTAAGAACTAATGAATACTATATTTTCAGATGAGGGTTTGTTTGATTTGTAGTCGAAAGCGTTAATAAAATTTTGTAGTAAAATGATAATGCGACAAAAGTTATTTGAATTCTAAATGAATTGATTTTTTTCAATTCTTTAAACTTTTTATAACATCTCGAAACCTTGCCAAAACGCTATCTTCATTTATTGTGTCGGCAATTCGTAAGTAGGTAACTGCGGAGTTACGAGCTAATAAAACGAAATATACTTTACTGTTATATAGGCTTTATTTATATAAATTCAACGCACAAAAGTTGATTTAAAAACCTGAGATCTACCACAATATTTAACTTGAGTTAATCGAGATCGACGTTTTTGATATCGAGTTAAAAAGTCACGTCCGACATCTTGCACGACAGATCTTGAAATTATGAAAATATACAGAATACCATTTTATTTAATTAATATTTCCTCAATTTCTAAATAATCTAACAAATGTCGCTAAATATTCTACATTCATTTTTATCTAATCTCGCGTATAATTTGTCTAATTTATGTGACGAGATGAGATGCTGACTGCTACAGAGCTATTTATATAGTATTTTATAGAGCTCTTGAAATATAAGCGTGACTGCGCGTGCCTATTTATAAAATTTTATAATAAACGCCTATTTTTTTTTTTTTTTTGATTCATACGAAATATTTTCTATTATTTCTCTGACAAAGTAGTATATAATATTCATATAGCTTTTTTAACTGACTTAAAAAAGAGGAGGTTTTCAATTCGACTGTTTTTTTTATATGTCCGTTACGCGATTATTCCGTCAATTATGAATCGATTTTGATGGTTTTTTTTAATCAGTAGGTCATACTTCAGAGGTGGTCCCATATAAATTTTATCGACATCAGTTTAGCGCTTTTTAAGGAAAATTGACATAAATAAAAAATAAAAACAAAAAAGTTTCTACATAGTTGTCAATAATCTTGAAGTTAGTTTTTGTTTTTTAACCTTTGATTATTTTTATTTTTGCCTTTAATTAAAATATAGAAATTTATCATTTCATTCTTAAACAATTTGTAATTTGTATTATGTTATTCGGCGTGTTTTCGTATGATTTTGATTTGATATTGTATTGTATTGTATTGTATTGTATTGATTTGATTTCATTTGAATAGGCATCAATTAATTATATTATTATGTTTTGATTTTATATATTATACTATATAATATTAGTATAATTCAGTGGAACGGAACCACGTCAGTGCTACGATCAATTAAGATCAATCTTGTGAGTTTTTTTCACAATGAGATTGCAATCAAACTGCAACCAATAAAAATCAAAGCAAAAACTATCAATCAATTAATCGAAGCGCTTATGATTACGATCGGACATTTTCGATTGATTCATAAAAACTTATTTGGAATACTAGTGATGTTCCTCTGGTTGCATGCGAGGAATATCGGTAATTGATAAATTCATAAACGGTTACGGCGAGAATAGAGAATTAAGTACACTTTATGTAATACCATAGTATTTTAATTATTAAAATATTTTGACAATCTTTTATTTGAAATGAAAAATTCCATCGTTTGTTTTTTTAAATACCTTTCGATTAAAATACTTAATCTTTGATATGAACAAAACAGAAACACGTGCTTTTGTCTCTATTTATACTCTGCATTATAACTACAACGATTAATCTTTTTAATATTTCATACACGGATAACGAGCCCGTGTGCGGATAGTTCGGTGTTGCTGGTCGTCACGTGGTTCGAGTCCGTCGATAAATCTTTTTGAAACGATAACAATGGAAGCATTCCGGCGTGTGTTATGTTTGACGTCTGTAATTAATACGCGCTGATCCGCGCGCCATATTCGAAAATAACGGCTCCCGAATTAGACGTTATACAAAATAGGCATTAAGTTAACGATTCGTGTTATTCTGTTGCGCAAGCGCATCGAATTCAAAAACAATTTAGGTTTTTTCATTTGTCTACAATTTATGAAAAACTTCCTCGAAGGAATTAATTCCGCAGCGGGTTACGACTCGCTGGGTATTTACACGTGCTTACTTTTTTTTTTTTTTTTTTTTATATTAGTTGGATAGGCAAACTGGCAGACGTTCCACCTGATGGTAAGTGGTCGACGTCGCCCATGAACATAAACCAGTTTACCTGGAACTACCCCAGCCAACTCATTTATGTGTTGCCTATCCTGAGACATATGATGTTAAGTCTCGGTGCCAGTAATTACACTGCCTGTCTTGTCCTTCTTTCCGAAACACAGCAAAGCTGTTTCACGGAAGAAATAAGCAAGATGGTGGTACCCATGCAGCCGGGAGCGCGGCACAGCGCATCCCTCCCACCGGTAACCTTACTTTTACACTTGGCCTGTGAAGCGAAAATTGTTTGGTTTCATAAATATATTTATCGCTGCACTGTTGAACTTGTCACGTCAATTGTCACTCTAGACCCCGAGCACGTGTGAACGAACAACTGGGTTATAGCGGTCTCAGTATTGTGTTGAAGTCGTTATTAATGTCATTCATATTGTTTTGATTATTTTTCGAATGAAGTTTAAAATATAAAAAGTTAATCTAAAACTCGTTACGTAGTGAATAATTTACTTAAGGATTGATGTTTATAGCACGTTTATAGTCGGTGATCAGTATTCATTACAATGTAACCGACGTACCTATTAATTACGTTCTAATCCATTTATAGAGCGAATGGTATTATTAACCAGACTATTGCTCGTTGCAGATCGTGAGACGGCGCCCGCAAGACCTCGGATCGTTTGCGGCTTCCAGTAACGCGAGTCGCGTTATAGACTCCCAGTGGTGCAATACACGATGCATTGTCATACGCACATACGACCCGTTCCGATACGAATACAACGCGGCCCGTGCACCTGAAGACGAACCGGAAGCTATGCGTAGGGACAGATCGGCCGAGCGAACTGTGCGTTGAATCCTGTCCCAGCTCGGGCGCCACTCTTCGGAGTCCTCTCCCAGTGTGTCGGTCGTGTGTATCCGCGAGTGTCGCGTGTGTCGGTATGCGCGCGTGCTAAGGCGTGACGGCGCCCGCGCGGCTGCCATGGGCGCGGCGCGCCATGTGCCCGCGCACGCGCCCCCTGCGGCTGCTGGTGGCCGCGCTCGCGCTCGCCTCGTGCGCCGCCGCGCCCGCCCCCGAGCCGCGCGCGCAGCGCTCCGCCAACCTGTCGCACATCACGGGCACGTCCCGCACAATACAGATATTCCTCAAGAACCACTATCTCCAGCTGATGCCCGATGGCACCGTCAACGGCACCATAGAAGGCAACAGCGTTTACAGTGAGTACATAACATTATATTATATTGAAGTCAGTAACTCAGTACTACCAGTACGAGTACGAGTAGGTAACTGGTAAAGTGAAGAGAACCGACATGTTACAGACAATTCCACATAATTCTGCCCGCGTGCACGCCGCGTTACGTGACGCGGGTCCGCGCCGCAGTGGTCGCGGCTGCAGTTTTCCTGGTATATCGGTTCTATTTCTCGGTATACGAGTACGACTGTAAACGAACTCGGAGCGCGTGATTATGTCATACGATATCGGGTTCCCGGAAACCCTCCGCGGTGGACGGACAGACACATTCGAAGAAATAACATGAAAAATATTAATAACTTAATGTATTTGTAGGAAGTTAATACGAAAATAAATACTAACGTGTACGTTGTGTGTGAATGGAACGAGGAAGGATGATGCGTTTCAATGATACAAAAAAGAGGAAAATTGTTTATTTTCGTTGTATACATAATAATATATTTATTTCTAATACTAAAATTACGTTTGGGAGAAATAGTTTGTTCGATTTATTCTCGTGTTAATAATATTTATGAAATAGAAAAAAAAAAAAACTATATAAAAGAAAAATTCAACTTGTATCGTCACAATTTGAAAAAAATATTTAAATAAATCATTGAAAAATTAGTTTACAATTGTTTTAGAATTATGAGCTGTATTTGTAAATGTATAAAAACCATTTTTCCTAAACGGGCCGGAATAAAAAAATAAAATAATAAAATTTCAAACAATAAAATACACACGATTCGCATTAATGAGTTGTTCTAACGAAAAAGATAAAATTTGTTTTTTATCACCGAAAACATTTACGTGGGAACAAGAAAACGGTTGCACCTATACGAGTGTTTAATTATAATAAAATATTAATATATTCCAAGCTTAACATATGCTAAATTGAACGAAGTTTCGCTAATGGGAATATTTCGCCGTTATCTATTTAATGGTTTTCGTTGACGGTGAACAGACGGCCGCCAGACGCGGATTATGTAACCGGAGTCCGCCGTCGACGACACGACACGTCGCCCACGACTTAACGGACGAAAACAAATTAATTCATACTATTATTATTTACGGCTATCAAAGCCTTAAACTGACAAGAATTTGTGGAAAATATAAGAGGTAATACAATATATTTAAAACACGATCTCAAAAATATTCTGTTTAGCTACTTTTTTTTTTCTGAAATAAGAAAGAATTATCTTTATATATTAGAAATTGCAGAATTGAAAAGATTGTAGAATTACTTGTTAAATGGCGATCGGTTAATTCTCTGATAAATCATAATGTACATAAATTATATAAAACTAGAATACAAAGTTTCTGCATTAGAAAGATTTCTAACTGTATGCTGTACGAACACTCGGAACAAATCAATAGATAAATCATAGAGGAGTAACACCGTCTAAAAAATATAGACCGACAGAACGGAGCGATCGCGTTTGACGCCTTAACAGCCGATGTAATAACAACGCGGGATCTCGATGTTAATCTAGGTAATTACACGTTCCGACACGTTAATACACGTTAATACACGTTAGTACACGTTAGTCGCTCGACTGTCAAATCGTAATAATGACTCAATAACGATTGTGCTCGCCGCCGGCGCGGTGTCGGTGGTCCGCGGTTCGGACTCGCTCCGAGCGCGAGCGTCCGATTGAGATCGTAAAACTGTAATAATTGCTCGGTTTCGTATTACGTGTTTTGATTAACGTTAGTTTCCAATCTCGAATTCATGTTGAGATAATTTTCACTTCGGTCGGACTTTCCAATCTACTGACTTCTTAATCTTCTTAATGCGATAACATTCGATTTTTTTATCGTTACTTTATTTAGCACATTTACACAGTAGCTTGCAGTTTATGAATTTTCTATCATTATTCTGATATTATTACTACGAGTAGGTATAATAACTTGTAAGTAATATGCATTTTAGTAGCAAATACTTTTAGAACTATTTAAAATAGAGCCAGTTAGTTTACAAATGATGGTGAATGATCGATGATTCCTAAATGCCAAAAAGGCTGTATAATTGACGACAATTATAAAAAGAATGAAGAAATTAAAGGTGACCTCTTAACTTATAATTGTTATTATTTTTACGTTATTTTAAAAGAATCTTAAGTCCATATATCAACCGTCGAGACAGCTAGAGAGCGCGTATAAAAGAAAAATAAATTATTTTGGTTTAGCAACTGTCAACATTCGTTTTTGTATCCATTATAAGATTTTTTTCGAACCGAATAAAATAAAAATATATTACTTTTATAATATATTACAATAAAGCGCATATTTTAAGTAGACAACACATTGTAATCTTCAACTAATTGATACCTATTTTTTTATTGTAAATGTATACAATAACTTTATGATTCGATAATTGCTATAATAGCGACTATTTTGACGTCAGTCGTCATTGGGATACGAAATTGAAGCCTCAAATAAAATTGGATGCAAAAAGCGACCTCCCTGAGTGTTCGTAAAAATGTGTGTTTATATCTGTATACACGACGGACACTTTAATGCGGATTAACACTTATAAAAACGCGATTTGATTGCCGCTGTAAAAATATAAACGAAATATTTAGCTCGAGGAACCGAACGAGTGTCGCCGTTTAATATCATATACGTTTAGTTATGGTTTTTTTTATGATGAAACATAATTATGTGTTGCCATATGTAGACCATAAAATTTAGATTACATGAATAATATTCGTTAAAAGTAAAAATAAAACATAGAAGTTATCAGAAGCAAACTATGTGAAGCTCTTCGTAATTAGTACTTTATAAAGTGATATCGATGATCGTTCTGGCGTAGTGCTCCGAGTAGTCGCCTCAACGACGGCGTTCGCTGGTTCGATTCTCGCTCGATGCAGATATTTGCATTTGTATAAATATTTGTTTTCGGTCTGAGTGTATGTCCTTGTGGGTCTCCCCATCGTGCCTCGGAGAGCACGTAAAGCCGTAGGTCCCGGTTGTTATTGTAGACACCTGATAACGATCGTTACTGGTGGTTGGGAAATTATGCGCCAACCCGCAATGGAGCAGCGTGGTGGATTAAGCTATAACCCTTCTTCTATATGTATTTAGAAGAGGCCTTCGCTCAGCAGTGGGTTGTTTAGAGGCTGATACAATACAGTAAAGTGATGTTAGTTTGTTCCATCTGTACTGTTGTTCCATCGTCGATACTTCATCAATTCAAAATTTTGAAGAGAGGAACTCAGAACGAAGACTCTAGATTATGAAAGTAGCATAGAGTTTCACGTTCACAGTTAATTTATTAGATTTTTTAAAGTTTTCTCTTATTTAAAATGATACCGAGTGTACAAAAAAATATCAATTTCAGCAATTGTGAAAAATATTCACTTGAGCACGACTCGGCTCGGAGTTAGCTCGTGTCCGTCATTATAAGCACAAGGTTTCTACAGACTTGTGTTGTTTTAATGAAAGTTTTCGAAAAATTTGTAATATTTTAATAAAAATGGTATTCAGTTAGGCAGCTCTGTTCCTGTTCTATCAAACGTATTTGTAACAACAAAAAAATCTGACTGACAGACAGACAATGCACATGCACAATCACTGAAGATATATGCTGAGATAGAGATAACATGCTGTGAAATAAACAGATTTAACGTTTTTGAAAAAATAATTTTTTTTTTCTCAAATAAATCTGCGCTATCGGCGATCGATTTATCTAAAAGATATTTTTATTTTAAATACCCACTGTTTTATTTCTTGCGCGGCGACACAGTAATGTACAGTAAATGATTATTACAATGCTACGACAACTTATATTTCACCTCCGCAGTCGTACTCACATCTTAAATAAAAAAGGAGAATTTCTCGGAAGTAATTTCGTTTGCGAGGTAGGACTGGTAGGTACATCCTCCCGTTGGGCCGTCTTAAACCTTATTTTCATAAGAATATGAAACACGAATTTATTATTAACGATAAAGCTGGAAGTCCCGGTGTCGGTCGTGTGAAATGACAGTACATAATATTTGATCTTTTTCTGATAAATTGCAAGTCGAAAAGCTGAACACGCGAGCAGTAATTATTTTTATCAACATCTGTTATATTGATTCTATTGATACATTAAACTTTTGTATTAAAATTGTTTTCTTACCTTCGAGAAAACACTCCGATTTATTTCCACGTAGGTGTCGTTGCGCTAAATTATTTGTTACAAAACTCATCCATTACTTTTAAATCCCTTACAGCTTACTGATAAATAAAAAGTCTCGTTTAAAATATACTTGTTCAATCTCGATCGTTGAACATTTATTGCCTCACTACGTCCACTATTTAATTTGTATAAACTGAATGGAGAAATAATTCTCTGCTCACCTGTTGTTTACTATTTTTACCTGTAAGGATATATGTTGACTTGATACACAAGCTATTACTGTGCCGAATTTAACTAACAGAGTAGTATGTTTCTTATTAAACTGGCGTAAATCGAGAGACAACATTTAGATGACATAGTTACAACATTTAGATACATGTTCTTTTCATTTGTCATATTAAAAGCAAACAATCCCTTATTATCTGGATTTGTTTACAGATGCAATGAATATAATTATGATAAATGAACGTACCAATGGTATTTATTGAAAAAAACGAACGGCTTCACCGGCCTCACATAAATCCTCCAATCATCAGCGACTCGTTGGCGAGCCAACTTCAAAGAGCGAAAGAACAATCGTGTAGTCGCGATCGGGCAGAGCGATGAATTTCAATTTGAAAATAATGAATGTGTTAATTTCGTATCGTCTGAATGACCTACGCTATAAATTATTACGAACGATTATCTTTAGGTATCCTAAATCAAACGGACATAAATCACGGGGTCTTTTAAAAATATATCGCTTTTTTTTTCTTATTTCGCTGCAACTCGTTTTGTTTTCGGCCGCGGATTAGTTTTAACAAACTTTTAATACATTTAAAAACTTGTTTCAGTATATAGTTACCGTACTGTTGTTAATATGCAAGCTAATAAAAATACTATTTGTCTTGGTTATTATATATTAATAATATGATTAATTTAACAAACAAATGTTTGACAAGTTAATAAACCTATCCAGAATTTATACAAATATCCTAAAAATTATATTATTAAAGATTAGGTAAATTAAAAGTTAAGGTTGCTAGTATAGATAACACAAAAATGACATTCAAACGCTAGTTGTATAAAAGCGGTCAAACTTCGAATTATTTTTGAAATATTTAATCTCTAAACGACTAATAAAATAGAACTAAAGAATTAGGAAAACAGTACTTGAGACATTTATAAGTTGACATAAACTGACATACTCTGAATAGTTACACAACTAAAAATTTTAAATATTTTTACTTTATGCATCCAAGCGCCGTTGCATTCATCCTCGAGTACTCGAAAACTCGTGTATCTTTAAAAATATTTTCACGCCTTCAAATTTATGGAGTATCGAGTCCATAAATCCGTCATCGTCACAGATGGACCTCGCGATTTCTATTCGTATATAATCTTCGATCTGGAGTGGGTAGAACAATGCCGTGGTCTAGTATTTTCTGTTTTCAATATTTTTGGCCTCTTTGCCTGGATTCTATTGTCTCGAGATATCATCTTCATACGCTTTTAAAGAAATATGAGACTGGCGATTTTTGTTTCTTCAAAAACGATTGTCTGATGTATTGTTACATTCATGCACATTTCGGAAAATATCATACAGTAATATAATATAAAAAATTTGTTCAAATAATGTCACCAGAGAAAACTATACAATTTTAGAAACGGAGTACTTCACTGTTAAAGTAAGAGGCCAAATAAAAAAAAAAGTTAAAGTAAAAAGTTAGAGAAACTGATAACAGTATAATTTATGTCTTGATGTAATGAGAGCGAATTAAATATCAGAAATGGAATGCTCGTCCTATGAGGATTTGTTGTAATTACAGTCGTGAAGAAGAAAAGAGACTGTGACCATGTTTATAAGCGATTCCTGCGCAACAAATAAAGTTAGGTAACGAGCGATTTATTGATATTACGCATTGAATTAAAGAATTGAGATGAGAGGATTTAAGACAACTCGTAAACCGCTGAATCGACCTTGGTGGTATCACTCACTCTCTCACAAGTCAGTGTTTAGTAGCTTCTGTAACTGCATTTCGTGAGAAAGCTAGAAACCAAAATCTACCTTTTCCATCCTTAGTTTCCATCGTTGCTATGTTTCTGTTATGACTTTTTTCTAAGAGGGTTTTCCGACGGTTGAATTTTTTAATTCAATTAGAGTATTTTAATTTTTCTTAAACAGAAAATTCGATGATCAAATAGAAGAGACATATTTGTATAACTTCCTGGTATTCGTATACCGACAAATTACATTTTATCTATCAGAGTATGTCTAGTTTTCTGCATATTTTCGCTGTGCGCAATAACTTCTTTAATCACCAGTTATAATATTAAGATCAATATATATAACTTTAATATTGTTAAATCTAGGCTTCGATTATATTCTTATCTTCTTGTTGATCTTATTGTTAAATCTAATCTTCGCTTCGAGTATCAGTATACTCGTTCATTTCTCTAATTGTCTTCTCAGTTAACCAGAATAAGTCAAAGTATTTGAAGTCAAATGGTAAAATATTTTAATTTTTTGGGTACCGTTCGGTACCTTTGATCTGCGCACAGAGAGTGTCATCGAGCTAATTGATTTTAGAATATTGTATGTACAATGGACATACATGGCATGGTTACAGAGTCATTTTTGGGTGACAGACGAGTATTTATATTTTCGTAAAGACATCGCAACAATTCCGAACACTTGCAGGCAGTAAATATCGTTTCGTTCGTAGGTCATTCTCCTAGTCCATGTTGCGTGTATTCTAAAACTAAGCCGACAATTTGTCTATGATATGACCCACTCTCGCTCTTGTCGCACTCGTCATAAGAGTACAAATTGCTCACAAGAACCCATTTATTTTTGCCAAGTTTTTATCTATTTCACGTGTGACACTTTTTTTATGATATTATTATTCGGAACATTTGTTCAATTAAACAGTCTAATGACTGAATCCGTAAATGGTGATTGAAATATTTGTGGTCGTGTATCTAGAACTGAGCCTAGTATTTTCATATTATAAATCTAAATTTAGTTCCGAAAGTATTCTAATACTACCTTTTTACGGCACTAGAAAATCTGAGTTTTTATTTCCATTCTATTCCAACCTGCCCTTTTTTTTTTTTTTTTTTTGACGCTGGGAAATACGTTTGCGTATTCCGCCGCCCGAAGGTGACGGGTATGTGGGACTCGCTGACTGCGAAGTCAGAATACCCACTAAAACCCAGCGGTGCCCTCGTCGTCGTACAAGGACGTCACGGGATCGCTGGCGCATGCCACCGTGACGCCCCGACGGTTGGCCCGCCTATGTGGACCGCCTTCGGTCAAAGAGCGCTCGCGGGCACCGTGAGCGCTCTATCTCTGCTGCTCCAGGGACCGGCGAACGGGAGAGACTGCGGCAGGTCATGACGACATAGCCGCAGCCTCCTCCGTGACCTGGAGTATAGGGCTTTGGGGAGCGGCCGGGGTCAGCGACCGCTCTACCGGCTCACTTAATGGGGGGGCGGCACTCCCGTCCCCCCATTAAGTGAGCCGCTGGTTTGCCGGCGGCAGCACACACGGCGCAGCGCAGTGCTCCGGTGCAATTGCAGGCAATGTGCCCTTCCACGCCGCACCGGAAGCACGCGCCGCTGCGATCAATCGCAGCCGGACATGTCGGGCGGGTATGCCCGATTCCCAGACATTTGAAGCAGCGCAAAGGGCGCTGCTCCAATACTTGAACTCTGGCCGAGCTCCACCCGACCAAGAGTCTGCCTGCTTCGGCCAGAGCCTTAGCGGCTGGGATCGGGCATCGCACCACAGTGCATCCCAGCCCACCCGGTCCGACCACGATTGCGCCAGTCTTTATTGGGTTGAAATTTAGAATCGTTTGGCACGAATTTAAGGACGAGAGGGGGTGCGGGGGGAGGGGGGGTGTCCCCTAACCTTCCCCATACCACTCGCAATACAAGGTAATGCACCATTCCTGAAAAAAATGAAAAAGAAATCACATAACCTAACATCACATTTATAGAATTTATCGGCATAATTTCGTTCTGTGACATCTCCAGTGCTGCGGAAACCCTTTGTTCTTGCATTAGAAAACACTAGACACTTGCACTTGGAACAACAAACACCATTGTTAATATTTTTCTAATTTGTGAGAAAAGTGAAAACCTGTTATTGTTATGATATTCAGTTGACATTTACTCTATAGTCTTTGGTTGGTTTATCAAATATCAGAAAGCGTTCATTACGACCATAGATAATACAATAATATAATATAATATTATAATGCTAAAATAAAAACTAATTTCACAGCAATGCAATTTTATTTATTTGTACTCACCATTCCTGAAAAAAAAAAGAAAGAAAAAGAAATCCTATAGACCTAACCTCAAAATTGACCGTTTATCGGCATAATTTCGTTCCGTGACGTCTCCGGCGCTTCGGAAGGTGCAGCCCCTTCGCCCTTGCGCCCTCGGTCCCGCACGTAGCCGCGAGACATGACCACGACACCACGTAGCGGGATTACGAGAGGACGGTGAACGAATAGGGGAAGCCTAGCCGTTCTGTCTGACGGCAGTGTGAGTGCACGTCAGACCCGTCCGTCTCCGTTGCTTCACCGCGCGCGAGCGCAGTGGCACCGAAGCCCCCGAGGAGACGACTGTCCCCTACACGCCATGCGGCCGCTCAACGGGGCAACTCTGCTTGACAGAGAAGTCCCCGGAGCGCTGAATCGCATACCCGGCGTTCCCCCGAGTCGGTCGTTAGCCGTAGGCAGCAGCAATTCCGCAATCGCAACTGTGAAGCTGCTGCTGCCTACGTTTCCAGGGTGCACCACGCGGAGGTCACCGACTGTAGCACCCCATTCCAACCTGCCCTAGATTTTAGATTTTTATGTACTTAAATATGTCTTTGAATAAGTAAGATTATTTATATTTTTAGTTCAATCAAATCTTTTTAATCTTTCAAATTCATGTAATTATTATATTAACACGTTATTCTGATGTCTTCTAATGTCCAAGAATGTGATTTGGGGCCGGAAGATATCGACATACTTGCACCCTAAAACCAACTATCCGGGGCTCATCTCAGATATTCCTGGTACTGATCTTGAGCACGGGCACAGCTTCCTCTTAAACCGACTTTATAAATAGAGATTTTATGTTCAACGTGTCCATTCAACAAGAACTTTATTGATGTCAAGCAATCTCTTGAATGCAGTATTTTGCCTTTTTGTTAAACAGTAAAGTGTTCAAGTTTATTACTTCCTTTTTTATGAAGTAAAGTGAGCGAAATCCGTCTTTACCATGTTTTAATTAAGTCTTGCAATTTAGAAGTTATATATGTTTTAGTAGAGTTAATGTACTCGTAGGTTACTAAATAAAAAATAAAAAAAATAAGAATTATATTGTGAAAGTGAGAGCGTTTTATGACTAGAAGACTAAAATACTAATTTTGATTTTCTTCATAACAGAGTCAATTTGTGTTTTACGTGTCAGATATTATCATAACTTAGCGAAGAGCGTGTGAAAGTTATTCTTAGCTAGTTTTAAGTTAGTCGTTACTTGTACAAGTAACTAAGATGATTGCATGCAAAAAAACATCTACAATTCATTTATCAGTTGAACGTCTTTTAATGCATCTAAATACATATATCTCAAGCAATAGTTAGATCTCGTCTATCGTTCCGACGCGCGGCGGTCGTCGGTGTGATCGAAACACGATGAAATAAAGTACGACGAGTGGCTCTTTGATCCTGACACTGACGTAATTGCACAAAACATCTAATCAGAGTGCTCGTCCGATTGAGGAAAACAATAAATTTCATCTGCGCCGGCGCATCGACGACAGGGAGATCGATCGCACCGCTTAATATAGCAATTTACACCTGCTAACACGCTTCCTGCACTTTATGATAGGCTCGCGTTATGGTGATTGGACCCTTCGGCGATCGATCGCTGTAATTTCGATTGTGATTTGAAAACCCGTTGCGGCGCATTCATCGCGTTCGATTATAATTAATTGTCAATAAGCGATTACGTTTTACAAGTGACAAACGGCTGATGCGCTCGTAACAGCTTCAATTAAGGTAATAAGGAATTAGATTTCTGCTAAAGTATTGTTTTTTACTGTTCCTTTTCCTTAATTTCTTCAAATTTTAGTAAATATTAAACAGTGTTCCGATTTATTTTTGATTGGAAAATCTGGACACATATATCGGAACCGAAAAATGATTACTCAAAGATTAGATGAAATTTCTATTAAAACACAGATCAGTTAATTAATTTGATTAGTTAATGTCTGTTTTAAGCTTTATTTCGGTTATTTTTGTAATGTTTATGAAAAATAAGGATCTACTACCGTTTTACGAGCATTTCAAATTACAGATAAAATGTTCTTAAGATGTAATTGAATGAAATAATAATATAATACGGTAATAATACGGTAATATCATAATACGGTATGGAAAACTGAAGTAATAAACATACGGTAAATATATTATTATCATCATAGATCGAAGAGAGTTCAATGTAGAAATCTCCGCGGCCACCGAGCACCCGACGAGCGCCCGACGAGCGCGACGAGTTCGTTGGTCCACGCGCTTCAGCGAAATCGTTTAACCGTCGCCCGACGAGAATACGTATATTTTGATTATATCGATATTTGGACGCTTTAATGATTAAAAATGCGTAAATGACATCGCGATCCAAAGCGTTCTCGTGTCGTGTCCGTGTTTATTTTGTCAAAGATTATTATTAAATAGATGTGTATCTACCGCTGCTGCTATGTCGTGCCCTACGCTCAAAGGCTGTCTGGAAGAAATAGGTCTTTTAGCGTCATGGTCGCTTTTGTATATCTTTTATTGGGTTAAAATAATATATAACAATAATATCTAAGTTGCTCCAATTAACATCTGTATTTCTATCACATCGTGTAAGTTTCATCTTTACATGAGAAAGTTCAATGTTTTTAATCAACCTCTTAAGGATAGAAACTATAAGTTACTTATATAACTTTATAGGTTTTGTCAATTTTTCATATTTCTAGCTAATTATTTTCTTCTACATAATTACAGAATGGATAAAAATCCCTCTATCTATTGCTATAATATAACTGACTTATTGACTGCTTCGTCATCACCGAGTTTAAACTAGTAGGTAAAGCTAGACATTAATTTTGGTGAGAAGGGCTCTCTTATAATGTAAATAAATAATAAGGAAAGATTTGTGGAAATACTACCTCTAAAGAAGTAAAATAGAATAAAGTTTGTTATTTTAACTCTACATTTGCGGCTTTGATTAAAAATAAAAAGTAGATGTTTTGATAATTCCACCCGTTAATGATTCATGACAGTTTGTATAGAAGCTCTGTTATATTGAAGTTAATTGATATAAAAAATCGACATGTTATCACTTGATATTTTGATAAGAAAACTATAATGTTAATGTATGTAATGTTCTACTTCAGGTTGAGCAAAGTCACGGTAGACAGCTTATATACACTCGTATTTACTAAAGGTTAAAGGTAAAGATAGTCCTCTTAAAATTTAATCGTACTATAAATTAAAGTACAAATGTAATAAAATCTGGGTTAAGTACTTAACATATATGCTATAATTAAAAAAAAAAACAGACGGAAATATTTATAAAAATAGTCGTTTATTAACATACAAATATCGATGGTCCTTATAATTCTTCCTGTAACACCACACACCTACCTCATTTGTATGAGGTGGCTGACCTGCGGTGCCAAAGATGTCCGTCACGCACATAACGAACACACATAACGCGAAGACAGAGCACTAAATACATCACGATATGGTGAATAGCACGAAAGCGATCTGTTTACGAAAACGCGGGAACAATGGCGTCCTAATTACGCGTCAAGTCTCCCGCGTCTCGCGACAGATACAAACAAACAAATGTCAGATCGACACGATCGAATGTTTTGCTCCTGACTGTCGAAGTTACGGCGCGTCTGTGGGTTCGACTCGATTGTGTCTTGAGATCTTGCGAACGTACGAGGCGAGAGAAAAAAAAAATAGTTTCATCATACTTTTTTAATATTGTAGAATTAATATAATTGTAAGTATTTTCATTGCACGTCCATTTAAATAAAGATCTTTAATATTAAAGGATATAAAACGGAGCAATTAATGGTATCGTATCTCATATTTTTATTTGTATATTTTGATCAGTTGTCACTAGATGAAAACTTTCGTATTATTATAAAAAAATATGCCACAACAGGAATCGAGCCTACAAATTTTCGGTATAGCACTAAATTTACTCAACGAATTAAGTATCTCGGCCGAGAGGCCGCAACGGCAGTTTTTCAATATTGGTTGACACTTAAAGTGCGGACTAGTATTTAAATGATTTCAACTATTTTTTTACATACAAATTTGATAACTTAACACGCCTACATTTTTTTTTGTTTTATATAAAATGATTTAATAATTCATGTCAAAGAATAATCATAATCTATTAATATTTAAGTTTTGACACAGATACACGAAATTTCACATGTTCACTATAATATAATGTTATTTCAAACAAAACTCAATGAATTTAAAGTGCAAACATGACATGATTATTTCCCTCCGCGTCACTTCAATGATTAAATCGAATGATCGATACAGAGACAATCGAGTAACTCAACGAGGTTCAATTTGACATTTGATAGCATAAAAATCAGTACAATCAGCTCGACCGGCCGCCGGCACTGACCCTTGGGCTGTCCTCGTTGTCTTGTGTCCCATCAGCGCTCGTAATTACTGGTAATGGTATCGTTGACTGTTATCTGATCGGTAAAAATGATTTGTTTGTCTTTGGAGCAGACGTGTGATTGATAAAGCTTGATTCAAACATGACGAATCGTCTTAGTGACGGTTTAGCAACTGTAATTATAAACCTTGGAATATTTTTAAAATATCATTATAACAAACTAGCTAAATCGACAGACATTCTCATCAAAATTTCCGATATTAAAGCTGATTCGTACTGTTATGCATTACAATAAATTTTATAAATTATTTTTTTTATTAAATATTTCCCGTAAACAACAATTAATTTTATTTCGAAAAAAAAATAGAATTAAAGATAGTCGATTAATAAGAAACATTAATTTTATAATCAACACAATACTAAAACTGATCTCCTGGTTTATTACTTTGTGAAAACTAATTCTGTAAGTACTTAAGCTTATAGTTTAATTAGTTCTAAAAAATCGTTAAACTGCAAAGTTTTAAAACAAATAAACGCGATAAAATCCGATTTAGACTTTTAATTAAATGAGTAAAATTCGCGTAAATTTAAGCTTATAGTATTTATTAAATAATTTCCTATCGCGTCATTTCTGTTTTAAGAGAAACATTATTGTAAATCTGTCATATTAACAGAAGCCGGGTCACGTTGCGTCACGTCGACGACAAATTGACGTTCGTGCTACAACTTCATGTTCGCATTGTGTGCGTTCAGCCTAAACGAACGTCTGTGCGTCTGTGCGTCAAGTGAAACGGTATACCGTCTGACACTCGAGTTGTCTTTGTGAAGCATTTGAGACGGAATAAAAATAGATTTCAGCGACTCTAATAAAGAAACATCTATTTTTAAAAATAAATAATGATAGGAGTCAATTTTTCAATTAATTTAAATATGTGACTAATATTATGCGGCTGTTACTTATTATTAATGTTAAAATGCAGCAAAAAAAGTGTTAGATAATAATTACAAACGTTAAAACATAACCGGAAAATTGTCACGTACTGGGACAAATTAGTTGTCACGCTATGTGTATACTGTTGTCATACTTGTTAATGTTATCGTTGTGAATATCAAAACAAGTTAGACTGATATTGGCGTATTTGGCAATGACCCTGCTTTCTGCTCCAGGGTTGTGGGTTCGATTCCCACCCTGACTCTGGGTATAGTATACATTTATTTATATATGTATTATTTATATGTATATACATATACTTCAAAAAAAGTATATCAGTCGTCTGTTACCTAAAACACAGGCATTAAGTTGCTTACCTTAGGAACAGACGAACTTGCGTGTACGTTAAACATAAAAATAAAACACAAAAATACTATAACAAGAACTCACGTAATTTATAAGGTCATTTAACACGAAAGACAAAATAATGGAATTTTTGTAACTTATCTCCCATTTCGTCATCGCGTAACCCTTTGACATAACAGAAGTTAACCATTGTCTTGTACGTTACAAATTACGAGTAGGTAGGTACTATTCTATAGCGAAACACCTGTAAAAGTCCCACCGCTGGGCAACAAAGGTTTGGCTCAGTGATCACGGCTGCACTAGTAGTCGCGGGTTCGATCCCCGTTCACGACAGACGTTTGTATAGGCCATATAAATGTTTGTTGCCTGGGTGTTTATTTATATTATTTATAATTTATGTATATTTAAGTAAAGGTCTCTCCCTTTAAAGAAAGGAATGATGTATCTACATCCAACATCTCAGATACTCTCCCACGATGAGAGATAGGTTTTTCCGCGACGTTTTCACGAACAAGAGATATGGTAATGGGACATAGTTATGTTATGCTAGTTAGCCCGGTTTTAAGCCCGATTTTGGTTAAGATTCGATTGCGAGTAAAAAATAATTATGATAAAATCAGTTAACTTTATAATATTGTTATTTTATATACAACTAGACTATCCGCGCGTCTTCAGCCGAATTTATAATTATTGATTCGATTTTAAACGATTAGCGGTATTTTATAGCTCAAACAACTTACTTTACTAGTAAAACTTCAGTCAACGTACGTTTATAATTTTGTAAAAATATATATCTCATTTCTGGCGAGCAACATAAAGACAACGAAATGTCGATAAGGATAGGCTTTTTATTCATCTCGTAAGTTGAGTTAACGATTTAATTACAAGAACGTAATTACAGGTGATACGAAGGGTCGAAGGTCAAGCTCGTTACCGAGAGAATCATTAAGTGTCGTTTACGTCAGTTCCGTAAGTTCGTAATGTGATGACTGGCATACATCGTACATTTCAATATTATGATTATACTAGCGGCCTGACCCGGCTGCGCCCGGCTGTTAGTGAAAACCGCATGAAAATCCATGCAGTAGTTTTTAAGTTTATCGCGAACAGAGAGACAGATAGATAAATAGACAGACAGACTCGGTGGAGGACTTTGTTTTATAATATATAGTGATAGTGATAATAAATACTATACCATAAAGTAAGACATTTATTTTGTCATAACGCGTTAATCTCTAATCAAAATCTCAGAAAAAAAACTCTATTAGTTAAGTATTTCGGTCGTTATCGTGACCACATACAGGATCCGCACATACAGACACACGGACGTCCAAGACAGAACTTTTTTTAAACAGTTTTTTAATTAGTTTAAATAGCAAAAATGGCATTCAAAGTATCATGAGTGTTAAAAACTAGTGTTTTTCCTTAATATGTGTGTATACATTATTTTACAAGTTATTATGTTTAAAACGCGTACATACCACGATATAACAAAGTGATTTTATGTCAATATTTCGACCCAGTTGCATGGATCGTGGTCATGGCGGGACTACGGTGTTACGAGGTGTGTAGCTGGAACTGTCAACATAATAATATGTCTTCAAACCGCGAAATAAGTCTTAAATCATTATTTTACAAGTGCAATATATGATAAATAGAGACATTTTAATTTCGAAAAATCACTCGTTTTGCGTGAAGTGAGAGTAGAACCCACCTCAACGCTTCGCTTATGAGGCGTGCGATATATACTCGTAATTCAGATTAACGTTATAAATTGATGACATTCCAATTTTTATCGTAATAGCATTTTGATGTGTTGATAATAACGTCATTTTTTTCAATTTAAATCCAATATCGAAATGTTTATAGAATGCCGAAAAATTATGATATAATTTATTCACCATTAAAATAATTTACATATTTATAGTTGAATTACTTTGAAATATTATTAACACGACATATAAATGAATCGCAAAATAAATTTAAACAATTTTGTTTTAAATATGTATAAATTTGACGATGATATTTAAATATTTTGTACTTATAAACTGCACGATGATTTATTTTTATGACTTTCTTGTTTTTTTTTTTAAATTATTTTTTGTGAATAGTTTTCGTCTATTCTATAATCAAGGAAAGTAAGTGTACGTTGAGATAATGATTAACTTTTCTCGATATTTCTTAAAAGGATTAATGTTTTGATTATTTATTAATAAATTAAGTACAGAGTTAATTAGAGTAATTAATAGAATAACATTTTAATTTATCTTACAGATTTATGAAAACCTTTTATTTTTATTTTTTCTAAATGTATTGTTTTAAGAACAAAATATATAAGAGAAAATAACTAACAATAGTGTACTTAAAAACGGTGTTGACGAAAATTTAAAGAAAAAAGAAAACAAAGTCACTTACGTAATTGACGAAAAAATTTAAAAACACGAAATAAATCGGCTATCCTGTACTAGGCAAAGTTCCAAACGCCGCGCCCTGTCGAACGACACATAAATTTGATAAAATACGGCGCTGCAGTGCCACAGCACTGTGCAGTGTCGCACTCTGCGGCCACTCGATCGCTTTATTTATTTTTAAAAGCTTTATGTTTATCGGTCGATTTAAACGTTATTTATATTAATTTTTATAAAGTAATTTTCGATATGCGTTCTGCTTGAATAAACAGATTAGCATGCCATATTAAATTTCGTAGTTAATTATTTTTTAATGGCAGCGCAAAGTAAAAAAGACAAAAAAATATCCGTAATATTGAATAATTGTGGTCGGAAAGTATTTATGTAATATCATCAACCTAATCTAACTTACGCGAGCAAAACCACGCGTAAAAGCTAGTTTTTGTATAAAATTAATTAAAAATAATAATTACATCACAAAATATCACCAGTGTTGTACTTCTTTAGAACTAGCTAACAGTAATTTATCCGGGTATTTCTCGATCTCTTAGTAATATTGGGATAAAATATAGTATATGTGTTAATAAGTTGTAATATGAAAGAGTTATGAAGTTT
The DNA here is from genome assembly GCA_036937285.1 of Euphydryas editha. NCBI lineage: Eukaryota > Metazoa > Arthropoda > Insecta > Lepidoptera > Nymphalidae > Euphydryas > Euphydryas editha. Next base: position 17,537,978 of record JAUPFZ010000022.1, on the reverse strand, counting down.
TCATTTGCTAGTATTATTAATTTCCATATACATAAGGTCGGTTGTACTTGTATGAGAGACGACGATGTCAAGTCCGCGGCGCGTCTGCGGCGATAGTCTTTGCGGCCTATTACCGCAGGTGCATCGACACCGCCACGCGCAAACTGGTCGGTCGGGTGCGGCGCGCTCGCTAACCAAAAATGATGTACCGCCAAATTGCTCCACAAAAAATCATTCCTCCCCTACCATCGGTTCCTACACGAATGATTACGACTTAATTAACTTATTATTATTAAAAATAAAATTACATATGACTTATAACTATATTCTTTTATTTTTGTTAAGCATATCACTGTTCTCACTTGAAATAATCGCCATGGCTACGAAAGCTTGTGATAGTTTTTTTCTTCTTTTTTATAATATAAAACTAAATAAACATCTGCAACATGTATGAATCATGAATTTTTGCGGTTGTAAGTTGTCGTAAATTGTAGTAATAGACTACAGCTAGTATACGGCTGACTCGACTGTGGTAGTATTACGCTCTTACAAAAAATTGGCGTGAAGTGATTACTGTAGTTCCCATCCATTTTCCATAACCTCAGCTCCTAGTACTCGCTTTCATGCTGTAAGGCATTTGTGGCTCCTCTATTTTTTTACGAACAACGACATCTTAACGTCAGGCGACCCGCCTGCCCTTTTACTGATCATTTTCATATAAACATCATTCAATTATATCTTGTAGGTACTTAATTTAAAACATTTAATATTTATTGTTGCTAATTGAAATTATCTTAAAAATTATATAATATTATTACATTGAAATGTTTTTAATACGATCAATAATAAAAAGTTAATATATTTAAACGTTCCGCGCACTCGTGGTAGGGTCTTCATTAAAGGGATCGTGTAATCTCCGGAATACGACCTTGGATTGCGCTTCTCGCGAAATATGTGTATCGTAACGAGCACTTAACGAACGTTCGTTACGTTTGGTGTATAATTTTAATCTTCTTTTAGTGTGAATTTGCACTTATGATATCGAATTATCATAATTACTACAAGGGTATTATTGAGGGCTTTTGGGCGCACCGAGAGCCTCTTGGAGCTATAGTAAAGTAAGCACCATGCTGTTCAGCTGTCAGTCAGATCTTTATCAGCAGCAAATGATTTCAATAAGACCTTTAAATCCCGATTTGAACCCACAAAAAGAGGGTATTTGGTCTCATCAATTTTAGTCATCTCACGTTCATGATGTTGAGATGAACAACATAATATGATATAATTTAATTATAAATAACAATACAAGCTGTGTTCGAAACACTTAAAAACATTACCAATTATCTTGAAACATGATGATATAAATATACAAAACTTTATTTTTACAACTGTATCAGTCTGTAAACAACCTACTGCTGAGCGAAGGCCTCTTCTTCGTATAGAAGAAGAGTTAGAGCTTAATCAGCCACGCTGATCCACTGTGGATTGGCGGATAATATTCCCTACCATGAGTAACGATCGTAATCAGATGTCTATAATAATAACCGAGACCGACGGCTTTATGCCTCGGAGAGCATCCGAGGCATAGTGGGGAGACCCACAAGGACATACGCCAAGACAAATACAAATATCTGTCCCGAGCGGGAATCGAACCCGCGACCGCCCGGCGCGCTGCATTGAGGTGACTACTTGCACCACTACACCAGAACGGTCGTCAATTTTTACAACAGAACAGACCACCTTAATCAGAATATCCTGACAAATGCGTAGGTAGTGATGCTACGCTACACCGTGTACGTGGACATTTCGAATTTAAATATAGGTATATAAAAAAATCAAAACATTTATGAAAGGTCTTCACTTAAGAGCGACCACTATGACTGATATTTTATTTTGGTGTATCTGATTTTTTAAAATAAGGTTTCCAAATCAAAAGGTAGGAAAAGTTGGAAAATTAGAACGTATTTTTGTAATAAAATCAAACGAAGTGTTATACTAGTAGCAACCATTAATATCGTAAGCTTTCGCTACGACGCGGACGTTACGGCTGGTGCTCACGCGTGGTCATCATTTAACATTCTCGTAATATTCAACTGTATAAATATGTAACAGAATGACGTGACAGCTTCTTATACATACTTTGAAGTAATTATTTTGCTCCGCAGTAGTTAGATGAAGATTACATGCGCTTCAGTTTATTTCCGACCACAAAAACAATTAATTATTAAAATTTAATTACTTATAATAATTTATCACCTAAAGAAATGGGAGAGATTAACCTAGAGTTAAGAAATTTTACTGTCCGAGATAATAATCGTAGATGTGGTTATCGATGGGTTCACGAGCAGCTCGGAGTCCGCGGGCCCGAGGTGTGGAGATGGTTCGCCTGATGGTGACGCATCGCCAGATCGCGTTACCGTGAGAACAAACACAAACACACACTGCTGTCAGTGTGAAGGCTATACTTCAACTCTAACAAGTAAATCCTTCTTTACGGCTATAATTCTATTAATACGCATATTAAGTATACTATCTGTATCAGTCAGAGTATTTTTAATAATCTATACTAATATTATAAAGCTGAAGAGTGTGTTTGTTTGTTTGTTTGAACGCGCTAATTTCAGGAACTACTGATTCGAATTGAAAAATTATTTATAATTGGCTATATAACATCACGCTACGACCAATAGGGGCTGAGCAATAATAAGAAATGTTACAAAAACGGGAAAAAATAATCTTTTTGACAGCTTCTGTTGCGTCCTTTATTATTTCTCTTCTCGAGACATTGTTTAACTGTAGTTCCACTTTTAAAGTAAATATAACATCACTCTTTTAATGAGGATTTTCGAAAAATAAATAATTCAATAATACGTTGAACAACCGCTTGGACGCTTGCAACCAACGACGCGGGCACCTACTTTTAGAGTAATTGTTTAAAAATATTTAAGTACTTTTTTCCCTCAAATTAACGCTGGTGAAACCGCGGGGTACAGCTAGTCGTTTTCTAAGACCCCTTGTAGTTAATCACTCGACTACTGAAGTCGCAATTTTTTTTCATTAATATTGTGCAGATGAGAGTTTCCTTTAAACAGCATTTAAATAACTGCTGTAATTCCATACTTTTCCAAAATGAGTTCAGATATTTATATAAAGACACAGGTGTGGCAATACCAGATACTAATACAATATATTAGAAATCACTTGCTATGCTAATATATGTCCGTCTGTTTATCATTCGACATATTTAAGACTAGCACCGGACAAGTCGGTGAGAGTAATTTTCCTACTAAAAATTAACGGTTATTATGCATCTGATAAGAATCGAGTAATCTTGAGACATGGGACGAGAAGTTAATAAATATCTATGTGACTAGTTCGTTATCTACACTAATATTATGCGTATTCCGTCTGTTTGTTCGATCGCGCTAATGTCGTCATGCTCTACAGATCTGACTTTAAGAAATATAATTTTGTATACTCATAGAACCAGACTAGGTGCCACAAGCGCAGATGTAAACGCCGTCGTTCAACTTATAAGCTATCTTAAAATAAGTGTCGAAGGTTTCACTAACTTACTACTAGTAGGACTTAAAATTTTTGACTTTCATTTTGTGTTCTTTAGCAATAAAAAACTCCCACAGGAATTTTCCGACGCAATTTCTTTATTTTGACACTCTAGAATGAAACCAAATTTTTGTTTTCCTTTTAAAAAGAATAAATAAAAATTAAACTTTGTGATTGTATCTAAGGCTTGTATTTTTCAAAAATCCCTACTAGCACCTTATAAAAAAATAATTTTCCCTTGCTGAACAGTAAAGTTGTATCCTCGGCCTTACGCAGTAAATATATTTAACTTCTCAATCAGACACGATGCGAGCAGCGCTGTCTTCGCTCGCCCTGTTCACGGTAGCAGCGGTTCAGATCACTGACTTAACGATGATTTACTGAGGTCTAGTTCTGCGTCATTGTGTCGCAGACATTTGCTTCGTTACGCGTTTTATTGTACACGAGAGAAGCTGCGACGCGGACAGCAGGCGTGGAGCATCTTTAATCATATTAGTGTATAAATAAATTTTGTTCTATGGTTTGTTGTTTAAAGTGATTTAGTTTTAAAGCATCTAAAAATATACATAATTGAGGATTGAGCTACTGGACAAGTAGGAGACGTGATATCAGACGAGGGTGGATGTCAATCGTGATGACACCGCTGACTTTTCAAATGCTGTATTTAAAATTTGATACTGTGCTTGGCGTTGCTTGTACAAATAAACTGAATATGATATCAATCAATTGGATAGGTTGTGCTTGTGATGTATAATAATTTATTAGTAAACTTGCTTATGTTTTCTTAAGAACGTAATAAAAAGAAAATCGTAACACTTTTATAAAAATTAATTCCCGGATCCTTTGAAAAGAAAATTTACAATGATAATAAATTCAATATAAGTCAAAGTATTCGATCCTTGTATAAATCAGGGGTCTCCCTAAATAGGTATATTTATCCTGTATTTATGGTCGCTGTAAAAAAACTAATTGGAATATCAACGGGCCCCCGGCGCGCGGCGACGACAGTTGACGACTTCATTTGTTAAAGATATACGGAAAAAACGCAAGACGTATGATGCTATTTTAGTTTTCAACCAATTATGTTCAACTAGAGGTTTTTATCGGTATCTGTACCAGGAGGGTCTTCGATGCTTAAATAAGGGCGTGTTTACATTCAACATAAAGAAAAAAAAATTTTTTCTTAATATTTATTTATACTCGTAAATAAAAGTATATAGCCGATATCAAATTTAGTGAAATAAAATTGACGACAACAAAGTTTCCACATTTTAATAAAACATTAACAACGGGCTTCTTTTGAAAGTAGGTATCTATAAAATTCCCGAAGCTGTCATTAAAAATATTTTACATAATTAGTCTCTTTACGGTCGGACTAATGGATTGTAGCTCTTTAACGATAATCAAGTATATTAAGCAACAACTGCATCAACGACTTTGATTTTCATAATACTCTTTTATTTATTGTTTCACCAAGACGTTTTTAGGGGGAAACATATTTACTATAATAATACTATATCTTTGACTGTATCGCATATACCGTATATTGTCGGTACAGACATGATGACACAATTTTAATGCAAATTACTATATAAATTATTTAAGAAAACGTTACAGAATATGTCGTAATCAACCTAGTAGCCCTCGTTCATCATACTCATACATAGGCAGTTATTTAAAACGTGCCATCGGTGTCTCCAATACAACATAACGACGCATATTCAAATTACGGCTTATCCCTTACTCGTCTCCGAAATTTGTAAATAAAATTAATACTTCATTCATGAAGATCAACGGGCGGGTCACCTGATGTTAAGTGATTTTCGCCTTTCGTAGATATTTATAGCATTAGAGGGACCAAAGCTTTGTTATTATTTTAAACGGATATAGAGGAGTAGGAAGGAAGTAAGGATAATGATTTTTAAATCTGGCTCACGCACTCACCAAACGGAGCGTTACTTTATAGTTCCACTTCAAGCAAACTTTCTCGGAGAGTACGATACCAGGCTATTATTAGAAAAGACTATTCTCAATCAATATATAAAATTTACATTGGTACTATAAATCACAGTACAATGCAACTCCTTCAAATGTAAGCATACCCAAACAAATAAACCGCGATAAAACTAAATAAATATATTGTCTAAAAATTATAATACGTAACGTCTACCATATCTATCCATCTATCCATCTGCTTTGTGTATTCTCCATCCATCCACATTGGCAAATTATCTGTACTCTTTTGACACTATTGTAAGTTATTAGTCCAAATGAATGAAAGAGTGAAAATTAAAATAGTCGAGCAGGGAGGTCACCGAGATCAGTGGAAATGTCCTATTTGCGTTGTTATTGGGACACCTCGTCCACCATTGTTCCGGAGAAAATGATCTTTCTTTGTTACGCTCTTCCGTTCCCAAGCAAAATATCTCGGCTCTTTCATTCACTTGATACGTGACAATTGATATGTCAAACTTCTATTCATGTTGAGAATGTTTTTTTTTCTTTATTATCTGCCACATTATTTTATTATACCTACATAGTTAAATTATTTATTTTATCTCAACGAAATCCTTGTGTTTGTGATCAACAAGATTCCAAAAAATATCTGAAAACTCTTTAAACTCTCTAAAGCCACCCTTTAATTTAAGACATGACGAACTAATTGAAGTAAATCATTACTAATAAACCAGGAAGTTATGACACAGAGGCGTTAAGGACAAAACTGATCTCATTGACATTGCTCGAAGCTCATCAATCATAAACTCTATTTATAATCTAGACGGTGACGTGACCTATGCGCAACGAATTAATTTTAACTTATTGATACCTAAATCATTACAGAATTAGACTTCCTGTCAGAGTCTTAATAATTACTGCAGTTGCCACTTAAAATAAAATAAAAATTGTGAAGATTTATATTATATAAAAATTGAAAGAAGCAAGGATGACAAGGCAATAGATGCTACCAGTTATGTTTTTGTTTCAACAAAATTAAAATATTCTCGTAGAATATAAGTGTTTTATTCAAGTAGGATTTTACATCAATTTTCGGATCATCAGTATACGATAAAATATAAAGTGTATCGTATATATAGATTTTTTTTTATTTTTATATTTATCATATTAGCCTCCACTGGTGAGAGGAGGGCTGGTGCATTTTTTGCCCAGAGAATCGGAATTGCGATTCAACGGAGAAATGCTGCTAGTACCTATTCTTAGCACTATTGCACGCGGACATGTTTTATATCAAAACTCTCTGTAAATAATTAGTTTAAGATTTGCATTGTAAATATGTGTAATATTGTAAAATTTCGTCATGAAAATTTCATCATTAAAATTGTAGTTTAATTTAAAAAATATAGCGCCATGTCGATAAGATATCTGCGATAAAACAAATGCAAAACACCGCAATGAGGATAGCAATATAGACATAATATATTAAACGTAGATTGCGGTTTCATCGACATTCCGAAAAATATTTTAATTATTACGTTCTTATAATATACATCTTATATATAACAATAAGTCGGGTTTTCCTTCCTGACGCTATAATTCCAGAACGCACGAACCGATTTCCACGGTTTTGCATTCGTTGGAAAGGTTTCGGGTTCCGTTTATAGCAAACAAAATTAAGGAAAAATTGCAACAGAAAAGCAGGAAAACAGTGAAAATCATTTTTCACATACAGTGCCATCTCTGATACATAGCATGTACTACAAACCAATATGGTTTTGCATGGTGATGGCGCAGATGGCGCCAGTACGTGGTGTGAGTATCCCTCACGAAAATAAGTTGGTGGCGAAACGGAGTTCGCCGGGTTTGCTAGTAGTGTATATAAGTTCCATATCATTATCATCATCACCATTACATCAGCCATTGGACACTGCTTAACGTAGCATATAGCAGGTAAAAAACCTCAATTGTTACTCTAAAAGAAATTAAAAATTACACAGACAAACATAAGATTTAATACTTGTACAAAATTGGATATACATATACGAGTACACGATTTGTATGACAAAGACAATGCACGCGCACGAGCACACACTCGCTTAAGAATTGTTACCGTACTGTTTGAGCCTGTAAACAACCCACTGCTGAGCGAAGGCCTCTTCTCTATATAGAAGAAGGGTTGGAGTTTAATCCACAACGCTGCTCCACTGCGGGTTGGCGGATAATATCATACCATGAGTAACGATCGTTATCAGATGTCCATGATAACAACCGGGGCCGACGGCTTTACGTGGTCTCCGAGGCACAGTGGAGAAACTCACAAGAACATACACCCAGACCGAAAAGAAATATTTGCACAAGTACAAATATCTGTTCCGAGTGGGAATCGAACCCGCGACCGCTGGCATTGAGGTGACTACTCACTGCACCAAAGTTAAGTTATAATAATAAGCTAGACATACTAATGCTCCAGTATTGCCTTGACACGGACTACATAGTATGAATTATTATCTTACAATATAACAAGTACATTGTATTACCGGTAAACGTAACGTTATTACTGGTTTTACGATTACCGGTCACCTGTTAATATACTAATCGTTTAAATTTGAACCTTGAAATGTGGAAATATATTATTATAAAAATATTCTCAGTGTGATTGTCGTATAAGGCGGCGCTGCGCGCTGCGCAGCGAACAATCGCGGTGAGGGTGATTCGGGGGTACCGTACGGTATCGTGGGCTGCAGCTACTGCTCTAGCCGGCGACCCCCCGTGGGAGCTCGTGGCGGAGGTTCTTGCCGAGACCTACTCATACGTCTCGGGTAGGAGGGCTCTTGGTGAGAACCCCACGTTGGACGGGATCCTACGTGTGCGTCGGATAGGGCAGGAAGCGCTAATGCGGAGGTGGGGGAGGACCTGGCGGTGCAGCCATATGGCACACGCGTAACGGCTGCCATTCGCCCGGTCCTTGAGCGGTGGATGCGTCGAAAACGCAAGCCCCTCACCTTCCGTCTGACACAGATTCTCACCGGGCACGGTTGCTTTGGTGACTACCTGTGTCGGACGGCCCAAAGGGAGCCGACGACTGAGTGTCACGATTGTGGCGCAGCGGTGGACTCTGCCCAGCACACCCTCGAGGTGTGCCCGAGATGGGCGGTGCTGCGTCAAGGTCTGACGTCGGTCATCGGCGGGGACTTGTCGCTCCCGAGCGTCATCACCGCGATGCTCGGCGACGACGAGTCCTGGAAGGCGATGGTCTCCTTCTGCGAGACAGTAATGTCCCAGAAGGAGGCCGACGAGCGGATGAGAGAGGAGGCCGCCGACGTGGCCTCCATCCGCGGGCGACGAATGGGGGTGCGTAGGAGGCGCTACTTAATGCGCCTCCTTTAACGCCCTTGTGCCCGTGTCGGGCCGGGATGGGAACCCGGTCCTGCTAGACACGGCGTCGTCGGGACTGTTCAGAGGTTAGCCGGACAGTCCCCATGGAGGAGAAGTCTGGCCTTTTCGCCAAGGCCAGCCTGTCGCTGGAGGGATCCTGTTGCCTGCAGATCCGGGACCCTCCAATTAAAGCGGCTGAAGGCTCCCGCAGGGGTTTAGTACGGTATTGCACTCCCAAAGTGCCGAGTCCGACATAGGTCTAGGACTGCCGACCCGGGCATCCTGGATATCATCCGTAAATGGATTCCCCTGCGTAAAAAAAAAAAAAAAAAAAAAAAAAAAAAAAAAAAAAAAAAAAAAAAAAAAAAAAAAAAAAGTGTGATTGTCGTATTGACTTAAATGTGCTTTGTTTGTATGTGAATATGGTGTTATATACTGTTCTCTTGTATTTACGCGAATTTTACTCTTTAGTACTTTTAGTTAATATTAATTGGAGTTATATATGTTTAAAAAAAAAATAATATTTCAGGACTTCATGTTCTTCGATATCATAATACGAGTACCTACTCTGACATCAATACCATCATCACATTAGCCATTGGATGACCACTACTGAAAGTAACTCAGAAATAATATGTATAAACATTGTAATGAAAAACAAGAATCTCTAGTGGTTATGTTTCTGAAAGAACAACACTTACATATATAAATTAACATTTGATTTAATTTTTAAGATTATAACAGAAAAAAAGACCCCAGTCAAACCAACGGAACTTCTAACAAAACTAATTGCAAGTCCAAGATGTGCAGCCGGATCGATAAGATCCATGCAACGTTCTCCGCGTAAAAAATATATAAACCGATAGAAATCGACTCAAAACCGGTCCAGCCCTCGTTAGACGATCATTAGCTCTTGTTTAAATTTCAAATAGTTGGAAACTCCATCAATTAGTCTCGAAAACGCTAAAAAATAAACTTATTTATATAAACGGGGCCTTTCTATGAAATACCTCGCCGCGAAGTGAACCAGATGGGACGGAGCTAGCTTATGTAATTTACTAGGTACCTACTTACTATTTATTCTTAAGTACGATATCGAATCTCACTCAAAACAAATTTTAACGAATCTGGTAATTGCTAAAGCGAATTCTAAAGTTCAAAATATGTAGTAATTTCAAAATAATAGTAAATCTCATCATATTATTTAAAGTTTATATTTAAGACTTCAATACTCTGGCTCTTTTAAAGACCAGACCTAGAGCTTTAGTCTCAACGTAGACTTAGCAAACGCTGATAAGTGTACCTACATTTCTCAAAATTTTTTATTGTTATGTTTTATATTGTTTGTTGTTTTTTCTTACTATCTAATAAAACCGACAGATTGGACTTTATTACTTTAACTTTAAGAATTGTTCAGAGAATGTCAACAAATCGATTGAGTTTAAAATACATTTATCATAAATATTAATGTGTCGGACAGGTGGCGCCCTCTGTCGGAGCAACGGTACTTTTACTCTTGATAAAAGTAACTGTCACTTAAAACTTAACGTCTCATGTGAAATAACAAATTTACGTATATATATAATTATATATATTTCTAGAGATTTATTCAAAATATTTTTTTTGTATCTAAATAAAATAAAAGTTTTATGTGTTATTTTTGTTTATTGTTTTTGAATGATTAGTGTTCTGTTAGGATCAGTCTGAAATTAAGACGCGTAAACAAGAGTTGGTAGCCACTAAATACGAATTGTGCAGCAACCTTGCTTCCAAAAATTGTCCCACCTGTAAGTTACTGGAATTTTATTAAGTTTTAAGCTCAGTCCACAATAGTGCACATTATTATGACATTAAAAACCGAAACCGGTGAGCGAACAGCCAACGACACTCGGCAATTATTCTCATTTGACAGTTTTATCATCCAATTATATTCGTTTTACACTTAATAATGATTCCTATTTAAATGTTCCTCCAATTAATATTGATTTACAACCGCATTACAGGTTCTCTTCGAATATTCGACTGTACAGTATTTGTACGCTCTGAAAAAAAATATTTATAATGTCACAGACATATTGCTAATTAATTCATTTTAATTGTAAAATGCTTATTTAATATATACGAGTATATGTTAATGCTTTTTTTCTTTTTTTTTTAAGTATTTTATACACAACGGAGTTTAGGATGTTAAATCTAGGTAAGAATGTAACGACGCTTCAATGCATTAACGCTTCTAATGTAAAAATTTAGCACATTTTTTGAGAGAACAAACTTTAAGAAATATACACCCGTTAATCGACAGTAAAGCAGCGTTGCGTACTAAATTTTCCTTCTAAACAGAAGGAATCAAAACCTCTGTCCATCTGCAGTCATGCTCGGAAAGCACATTTATACTACAGTATAGATTACAGAAATTTTCTCGTCCTAGTTATAGTATTACGTGGTTACATCAAGTAACTAAATACGGCGGTTACTGTCGATTCTCGGAATCAGTTTATAGAGGTAGAGTCAGTTGGTCATACTTTAAACAATTAAGACGCTCTCAATAGGCGCAGTTCGCGGTAATCTCGCGAACTATCGAGTTACTGCCGGATCATCTCAGATGAGAGCAAATACTATATTATACTTAGTTACGCGATCTGAAAAAGGGGCCCAACTCACAAAAAAGTTAATATGTCTTTTAGGTAAACATAAAGCAACCGCGTGACACCCTTGATCACGTTAATATGGTCGACTCCCCCTTATGAGTCGTAACGTGAGGTGCTACAGTAAATAAATTTCATAAATAAATAAGCTAACACTAAAACAACACTTCAAATCGACGCTGTAAATCCCTGTAATCTCGAACGCACTAACAACGTCCAAATAGACAAACATACGAAATTCTTACGCTTTATAACAATACGTAGTTTTGTCATTTACGTTCGTTAATTGTAATGTTTTTTATTATGTTTTTTAAGTAGTTACCATCAAAATGAAACAAATAAAGAATTTCGGTAGTTATTTTTAATGCCAAGTCATGTACGTAATAAATAATAGTTTAAAAAAATTTAAAAACAGTCATTAGGTAATACAAACTAAAAAAATTAAAATAATTTTCAATAAATTTAAATTGAGAATAGTGTTTAGTGAATTCACAAAAAGATTTGTTTTATTGTAAAAAAGTGTGGGGTCCTTTTTAATATATTTCCATAATGACAAAGAAATTAAGCCGTGAAGATGTCAGCAAGCGCCCTGATGCTTGACATAAAGACACTACAGGGTATCAGATATGAAAAATCGCTAATCCCGAGTGTCCAGGATAATGGGAGAAATAATTTAAATTATTGCATTGTCATCGGTCCTTGATAAGCGTGCAAAGTTTTAAATGAATTCGATGTTTTGAAGGTATTAAAAACCAAGTTAAAAGATTTTGCTACATAGATACATATCAAAATAATAATAGCGTTAAAAAGTATATATATATGTATATATAGACGATGCTGTAACAAGTATGTTTATTGCCGCGGAAAATTATGAGCGGCGCGCTGTGTGGCCGGTGCGATGCTAATTTAAAAAACGCATTAATTAGTTAATTGACGTTCCAAGTCAATTACGATTTCAATAAAAGTAGATAACATCAAAGAAAACTGCTAATGATGCAAATAAACGGAACTTTATTCTTTTAAATTACAATTATGAATACACTTAAATACATACATATGTAAATATATATTATGTTCTCAGGTGACATCGATTGGAAGAGATTGTGAATATAAAAATATTATTTATATATACACGTATTACTATATTATGTAGTATTGTGTATATACGTGTGTATACCGTTAAGTTGAATAAAATACACTGAATAATTTCATTTTAACAAGTGCACAGACAGACAGTTTCAAAATACCTTATTAAACTTTATTCATCGTATAAAATTTATTCCTAAATTATTTTAATTTGTTAATATTAAAATAAATTTTATTTTAGCATATCAATCATACAACAATTTAAAATATTCTTAATAATATTCAAATTAACTCTTATTCAAATATAAAATAAATCATTCGCCGTTTTGTATATTTAAATTCACTTTAAAAGTTTAAACTATATTATTATGATATAATTATGAGTTTATATGTAATTTGCATACCAACGAGTTAGAAGACATGAGATGTACACGCAGACAGACACCGCATTAAGACTGTACTTTATTATCTGTGAACACTGTGACAGCTGGATGACGTTTGATTAACCCCGCGTCGCAGACAAGCCATAAGATTCAATTAATGTGGGAATTAGCTTTAAAAACAACCAAATATTTATATAACACACCCAAAACCCTGTCTTGTAAAAATATTATAAACCTATATCTATCCCCATCGAGATAGTAACTACGGGCATAATCATGGTTATACAAACCCTTAACAGTCGTACTATATACATATAATACACATGTAAAACATTCATGAAAAAAAAGATATTGAGTTTTCGGTTCCTTTTCGAAAACTATTTTGTCAATTAAAAATTTCCCTTAAGCATCAACTTTTAAGTTTGATGACTTGCATACAACCACAATGTTCACATAGGTGAAGTCATAGTATGAATTCTACACATGAGTATGAAAACTCTTCGTGTGGTCTCAGTGATATCAGCTCCGAAATGTTTTCTTAATTACAACGGTAAATCTTAAAACATACATCTTTAATGTAAATTATTGATAATATTTAATGTTTCCTTACTTACTTACTCAAATGTTCTGATAAACAACATGGCAACGGATGATATACAGTCAAACTCGAGGAGAGTCTACGAACTGGCGTCAAGATTTCAATATTGGTACCAATATATTACCCAAAAGAACATCTGATATTGTTAACACGTTATTGAATTAGTCATTTACGAAAGAATGAATGAATATGAAGAACAATGTTTTAACCAATTTTGTTGCAGAATAAAATAAAAATGAAATAATGTAATTGAATTTGTACATAAAAAAACTGACACACTTTAGTCGAATGCTCAAAGCAGTGAACATTGGTCACAATAATATTTGGCCTAAATACCATGTCCTAATATAAACCGGAATCAATACAACCATTCTTTATCAACAACACAATAACAGAATACAACAGCAATTTTTGTATTACAAATTAAAACTAGAACAAACTGACATACATTGTTGTTTTACTGATAGCCGCCAATGATCAGTGACGTCACTTCAGTAACAATGGGATCGATTTTAAAAGAGAATTTCGCTTAGTGTTCGATACAAGACATATCAAAGAAGGGTCACGTGACAGAAAACAACCTGTAAGAATCTACGCTTTTGCTAAGACTGCCAGAACTTTAATACTTCTGCAGTCACGTACAGAATATTTTTGTACTGCTGTACTGTCGTAGCTTGTAATTTTCCACTGTCTGACGAAAGCCTTTTCCAATATTAAGGAAAGGAGTTAAAGTTCGGAAACTTGCAGGTTTCTTCAAGATGTTTATCTTCATGAAACACGAATGCATTTTTAGGTAATAAATATTTAAAAACCACACGTGTTTTCTACGTAATTCTTTTCATCTTATTTACTTCTATGATACTTCAATAAAAAATAATAAATAAAAAATCCTCTTATTAGAAATTACCTAATTTGAAACACTTTCATACTCATATTTAAAAGGCCGGCAACGCACCTGCTAGTCCTTTAATGTAGCGGGTGTCTATGGATGTCGCTTCGACTTACCACCAGGCGAAAAGACTGTGCGTTTGCCTCCTCTTGCATAAAAAAAAATTGAAAGAAGTAGCGCTAGTGATAAAACTGTGTTCATGTTTTCTTTTTGATGTACGTTTCTCTTATCATTAAACATGTTTCCTAATTATAATATGCATTCGTATTCAAGCCAGGGTCAGTGACACCTCGAATTGTACTGGAATCTTACTATTTCAAGCGTTTTAATTCGATCAATAGACTGAAATTATCATAACTGTCAGAAATTAACACTTCTGCTATAGATAATGACATTTCATTGGGTTATTATTTATTCATTTTGCGCCTCTTGTTTCAAATTTTCGTAATTGAATCCATATTAAACCAGTGTCAGCTGCCCACGTGGTCCGTGTGAAATCCACCAGAACCGTGTTAAATGATAACTCTTATCAGCGTTTCTAATGTTATCATGTGCGTGCAAATTCTAGCAATGGCCGTCTGGGTGGTCACAGCAACAAACAAAATAAGGCTCTATTTTTTAAAAGTTAAGATTAAAAATAGCTCTTGTGTTAAAAATAGCAACTATATTGCAATATTTTACTAGAATAATCAAAAGTTTCACCAACGGTCCGAGGTGAGGATTATCCGCCGATTTTCTTTATTTTTGATGATGTCAGACGATGACGAGTTATTGTAACTGTTTTATAGATAACTATCTACAAACATTCCATTATAGTAAAATGTTTTGAATTCCGCGTTTTAGTGAACGCTCTAGTTATGTGCCCGTAATTTAATTTACAGCGGCCATCTTGCTAATTTCCACGCATTGTTGTGTGGCACGTCGGAGCGCGCCAAACATGGCGACGCAGTCTGTGGCGGTCGTTTTGACAGTTCGGGTGGCGGGAAACACATTGTTTGGTGAAGATACATATTTATTGTTCTCCTGTTGTATAATGGTTTTATTAATATGGCATTTCCTTTTACTAAGTACCGTTAACTAGTATGTTATTTTTTATACAATTATATCACATTATTCACAGAAATTTACACTGCCTTTGAAAAACATAGTTATAGTTATGTTAATATATTTAAGAATAAATAAAATTAGTAATAAAATAAATTAACCTATTTTTAATTAAATTTCCCACCTTAAAGTTCAATATTAAAAAACATGTTTCTTTCTCTCGCGTTATAATCATATCGATCGCGTTCACGCGCGACACAGTTCTGCGCGCGCGCATCCATCACCTTATCTGTTTGCTCAACTAATCTCCCTATTGACGCGTTAGCTTAACCCAATTTCACTTTTTAACACCTTTACGAAAGAAATTTTTTTAGTTTAACATTTTTAAACATATTGATAAAGTTTTTTGACTTTTATTTGAAAGATGTTTTTGGCAATGTCGCACCTGATAACTATTGTACCTGTGCCTACTTAGTGTCCATTGACTTGTCATCGTTTAACATTTTAGCCGTATGTCCACATTTATTTTTATTAAAGTAATAAATTTGAAAGTTAACGTCGAATGAAGTGTAAAAAATAAAGAAAAGAATTGTTTACATTTTATGTACATGGAAAAATGAAAATATTCTTGTTTGGTATATTCTTGATATTTCATTATTTCATTCAAATACAATAATTACAAATTATAAATACGAAAATGCAATAATAGCAAGACAGTAAGTATCATGAGAATACCTGACAGTATCGGAAAAAGATTGAGTTGTGGATTAAGCCAAAACTTTTCCCTAATTCAGGAACATTTTACCCAGCAGCGGACACTAATTGACTTGTTATATTACAGGACAGTTAGAAAAATTATACTAATGTAATCGATATGAAGAAAATCACCGCTGATCCAATATTCAAATATCTACAAAATTAATGAATATTCAAATGAAAGCCTAGTAATGTCGTGTCGTATAACTGCCGACGCCCGGCGACTGCTGCTCATGTTCAGTTCGATAGCTCCGGAGTGATCGCGGATCAGGAGCAATTAACTCGTTCCTCCGTCCAGCTGTCAGCGCGCCTCGCTGGTCGGCACGACAGACGACAGAGTTAGACACTCTCAAACAAATCACCAACTAATTCTCAATGTCAATAATTGAGATTAGCATTAGAGGTGTTACCGTCGACGACTTTCGGAAAACTATTGATAATTAGAATCACAATTACTCCCTTATGATTTCATTGACGACCGTTCTGGTGTAGTGGTGCGAGTAGTCACCTCAATGCCGGCGGTCGCGGGTTCGATTCCCGCCCGGGCTGATGTTTGTATTTGTTGACCGGAAACAAATATTTGTTTCCGGTCTGGGTGTATGCTTTTGTGTGTCTCCCCACCGTGTCTCGGAGAGCAAGTAAAGCCGTCGGTCTCCGTAGTTGTCATAAACACCTGATAGCGATCATTACTCGTGATATGAAAATTATCTGCCAACTCACAGTGGAGCAACGTGGCGGATTATGCTCCAATCCTTCTCTTTTATTAAATGTTCCGAGAGAGGAAATGGATAATAAATTAATCTTGCTAAAATGATGTTTTGAAAATATTATTAGCTCTTAGCTGTGGTTTAATCTCAAAGGTTTTGTTGTATTTGTTTTACACTAGCACTTTCAAAATATTTAATTATTTAAAACTATATGTCTGGCAAACTGGTTAGAACTCCTACAATAATAATTAATGGTAATTCTGAAAGTTTAACAAGTCTCGAATGGTTTGTGTAAATGAAACAATTAATAGAATTAAAAGCAATCAAGTAAATGAAAGTCACTGGTTTCCGCCCGCGGCTCAGGGAGAGCCCGGTGCGTGTTAGCAGCGCTGACGGCCGACAGGTAGCGGAGCTCACATACAAGCGTATCATCTGTTTAATCTGCTCACAGTTATGTTTGCACAAAAATACACCATTCATTATCACCTAGACGGTAAGCTCGGCAGGAAATCTGTTTAGGTAATTCGTTGCATCTTTGATTCTCATCGTCGGTCAATATTAAGTATCGGTATAACAATTACCTACGCGCTTATATACGCGGAACTGCGGATTTGGTTAACCGTTATATATTGAAGAAGCTTACAAATAATGACTTAACTTATTTGAGAGATATATTCTTTAAACGATAAAACATCTGAAAAATATCGATATTTAATGTGAATTGAAAAACCGAGAATGTATTCCGCGAGGATATTAACAAGACTTGAAATAAAACTTATAAGTAGATATGTTAGGCCTCTATCACATTAACGTTCTTTAAGTTACGAGTTTCTGAGACATTTATCCAGCGTGAATTCTACCTGCCTCTAATAAATAGCTAATTTAATTAAAAGTCTAAACCGAATTTAATCGCGTTTATTTACAAAAATCTTTAGTTTTACGATTTTTTTAATTATTTCCCGATGTTTCGGACCCTTTACAGAAAAAAAAACAAAAGTTTTTGTAAATGAACGCGATAAAATCCCGTCTAGATTTTTAATTAAATGAGTAACATTCGCGTAATTATAAGAAAATAGCAAATTTTTAATCGCTAAAATTGAAGACATACCGTCAAACACTCTTCGCACGCTTCACATTTACACTAATAGATAAGCGTAAGAAACGCTAATATGACATTGGTCTTTAGAATTACTACAACTAATTATTATCTAAATCTAACTTTCTAGTAAGTTTGACAGGAAATGTAACCATGTATACACAATACGCAGATCACGAAAATCACCTGTGACATATGCATTTGCATAATCATTTGCATAATCAAAGCATTTGATATTCTCAGGATCGAATACATGACTCTTAGGCAAGAAGTGGCGCTCGGCAATCATTGGGGTAAATTTACTTTAACTTACAACAATGTTGTAAAAAAGGAGAAGTTTTAAAATCTTCCGCTGTTCGTTATGTCTCAGAACGGCTTTGAAAGTTGGAAAACTGTCGTCATCGCAACAAACATGTCGCTTTCAGAAGTTGTCAAATAAAAACAAAAGCAGTTTGAACAACACCTAATTTACTGTTTTTAATTAATAGTTATGTTGTAAAACATTTAGTTGTGGCAAATAAACGTTATTTATTAAATTATAAAAATGATAATAATTGTTCTAGCATATTGTAGCTTACAAAGACTACTAAACATGTCTGGGTATGTTTATCATATTTGGAATATTTGTGTTGTTCTAAGTTTAGGGTGAAATATAAAGGACCCACTAATTCTACGGTCTTAAATTTTATATTAAATATATTAATTTATTATTCTAATTTTACAATACTATACATATTTACAATTCAAAACTTAAAATAATTATTTACAAACAGTTTTGGTATAAATCATGTCCGCGTGGAATGGTGCCAAGAATACTAGCAGCATTTCCCCGTTGAATCGCAATCTAAACCACTGACCAATCTCCTTCGTGTCCTCTCCATTCTATGTCACGTAGAGAAATCATTCGTATCTATTATTTTGACACTATTGAAAGCCATTAATTTATAAGAATGTATGAATAAACGTTATTTACTGATGGATTAAGAAAAAAAAAATTGGTTGTCTGTAAAGTCGGTTTACGGACGATAATTTTTACGTGATAACGTCATAAGAAAACATGAATGGAATTGAATTATTATCACTGAATTATCATTATTTTGTATAATATATATATATATATATATATATATATATATATATATATATATATATATATATATATATATACATATACATATATAAGCTACAGGTAATTAATTGTATTTAATATAAAAGCGAAATAAAGTTAAATACTTTGATATGTAATACAAGAAATAATCAAGTTTAATAAAGAAGCTGAGTTTAATAACTTAGTTAGCAAAACTTATGAAAATTGTAAAAATATACTAAATAAAAACAGTTTACTTTTTATACGATCGTAATTATATGAGTCCTAATAACTTTATAGTCAAAATTGTAATATAACCTAATAATACTGCACTCGACCACCGATTCTACTTATTTTATAATCAAAGAACAAATTAAACAATATGCGATTATATCGCTAATCAGATTCTTAAAATGCAAGAATTAATTACCTTTTTTGCTGTAATTGTTGTTGTAATAAACTATGGTAACCATTTTATGATTTTATTAACTTTTATTATTAACTTTTATATTATTAACTTACATTTATTTACTTATATATTATTAACTTATATTATTCCATTACATTATCAACTTTTCACTGTTTGACATTACTTCAATAATCAATATTGACAAAACAGTTTCCCGCCATTTGCCGCTGTCATTTCTACTCGGACGCGTCGTAAGAAGGCCGACCGCCGTTCGTGAGCCGAACGCTTAGGCCGAGCCGATCGTACCTCTCTACCGCTTGTTCCGCGCTCTCGCTCACTAATTGTGACAATGATGACGTCATCTTCTTCGAACGGGCACCCTATCATCAATTTACTAGACGTTATCACGTCAAAATCTTCAATCTAGTTAAAAAGTACCTAACTTGTACTATACTGTGTTCTCCATACAGAAGAAGGGTTGGAGCTTAATCTACCACGCTACTCCACTGCGGATTGGCGGATAATTTTTCTACCACGACTAACGATCGTTATCAGGTGTCCATGATAACAACCGGAACCGACGGCTTACGTGCTCTCCGAGGCACAATGGGAAGACCCACAAATACAACTATCTACCCCGAGCGGGATCCGATGAGATACCGAGAGCGGATCTACACCAGAACGGTCGTCTGGTAAAGTACTTGACAAAAACAATAATATTAGCTATATCAATAAAATTTATGGCATTTCGGACATTTTTCGGCCTCTGGTAAACAGGTTTACATTTTCCTCAAACGCTGTGCGTGAAGCGAACATTGCATATAACTTTAGCACTTAAAAACTTATTAAGAGCGCCATCATTCGAACTTGTCACCATCGTTTAATTCGTATTCCGTTCACTGCACTATGAACTAGCATTTTAATAATAAATAATAGGAACAAAGTCGTAAAAGAAGTTTAGCCTAGCGAGTCACGATTCCTAGAAGCTCAATTCGTTGGCGCCTCACATGAGCCGATTTATATAGTTTTACTGACCCGAGTGTTAAGTACATACATACAATTTGTTAATAACAGGAGAACTGAATACGTGATATGAGCTGAAATAGACAATAAACTACCCACTACTGAGTAAAATCCTTCTCAATTACAAAGGGGAAGGGAATTATTTTTGTCGGTTAGGTGTAAGGTTAATGTTTTCATTACATACATATTAATTAAATAAATATATATACGAGTATATATGTATAATAAATTATCTCTTATTCTTCAGCGCTCGGACCGCTCTGTAGATTAAAGCTTTTTAAAAGGTTTTATGGTTGAACCATATGGTGTATATTTATACTCTTTATCCATAATTATTATTTATAATAAAATACTTTGCCCAAATTAAAACACTTGAAATTTCTGTTTAGTCTATTAGCGCTCGTTTACTATAGTTTAAATAACGCGTGTTTTGGCTAACGTTGGAAGTCAATTGTTATTATGATAATAAACAAACTAAATGGTTATTTTTTCACTATACATATTAATTTTCCGGTGAGGTTCAAGGCTGGTCGCAGCCACATAACAGATGTTTTACTATCAGAGGAGTCTACGGTTTATATTAGTTAATGTCGGGATAAAATATATGTATATGTATAATGTACTCTTCAATTGCGTTCTTTCGTTTTAAGATTTTTATTATTTAATTTATAGAACTGTTGACATTATTTGTTAATAGCAATATTTATGTGTCATTTTTCAATAGTTTAGTTTTATTGTTCTTTACTTCGACGAGGCAATGTTTTAGTATTTTGAGAACTTGACTATCTTCCTATTTTAAATAAAATATGTTTTATAATATATTGTATTAAAATCATTGTAGTTTCGTAAAAAATATATAAGTACCTATATATTTGATTAATGAGAGGAGTCCGCATTTTAAATATTGTATCATTATTATTATTGTAAGCTTGTTTTCTAATGTAATTACTTCTAGTAGTTTAATAATAATAATGCTACAAATATACTATGGATTACATTTTGTATTTATTTGTACTGAATAACATAGAATTGATGACAAAAACGTAGAATAATAGATAAAAAATATATTATATCGGTACAGTCTACTTCTGAAATATTTCTGTTTATAGCACAGATTCACATTTAACATATTTTTATTAAACATTCAACGGAGTTTAAAAAAATGTATACAATCTATTTTTTGTAATAATATATATGTACAGGTGTGAAGAGTACTCGCCTCGTGTATGGTTGTTTACACGAATGATCCAAGCGGCCATTCTTAACAAAATGTGTATCAAAATCTATTCTTAAAACTATTTGAACACGTGGCAGACTATTTCTCTATTAATGACGTCACTCAAAAACCATTTCATATGTTATCAATTCTTGAAGTTGTATAAAAAAGTTAATGTTTTTTTTTTTATGACAAATAGACAGGCATTTGACCGCTATCTCACCTGATGTTAAGTGACGATGCGGTCGAAGGTGGAGCATGCCTGCCTAATAACAGTCTATTCACTCCGGCCTTGAAGGCACCCAGGTTGTATCGTTCGGGAAACACAGACTGTCTGGTTAGCTTAGTGTTCACAACAACGGACTGTCGCGGTAACGATATCGGGTGTCGATCCCCGGTCATAGCGTTTGTGTTAGTGTTATATGTGTAGTTCCAGTCGACACAGAATTTTCATTCTACTGACAATGAGAGCTGTAGTAAGCCTGAGTTTATTAGTGCTAGATTACATCAAATCAAAAAGCATTCTGGGGAACTTAATCTTTGTGTAAGTTTATTCTAAACGCATACATGTAAACTCGTATATTAATTGTGATTTTGAGGGCAACATTAAGGAAATTTGAAACGTCAGCTTAAACAATAGTAATAGTAGTAATTTTCTTTCAATATTTGGATTTAACCATCTCATACGATGAACTACTGACTCATTGTAGTCCTCGGAAATATCCCCTAAGCAAAGTCGTAAACTCCTCACAGAAGGTCCGACAGTCGACATGTTATGACAGCTAACAATTAAGTCCTGTTGTCCGTCCGTTGACAACGCATTCTTGTTGTGGATATTATAGCGTCGGAACTCCTTTAGATAAACAGCTTATTATAAGATTAGGGTAGGGTTGTCGACATAAAACTTTTAAAAATACATTCGACAATTTCTTATAGACATTTTTTAAATAAATAAAATTATTAAAATTTTTTAATTTTAATCTTTTATATTAGTTTTGTATCTTTTGATTAAAATTTCAATACATAAGCAAATATTAAAATATATAAAATCATTTAAACATAATAATGAATAGTTAAGTTGACTGCGTATAAGTCAAGTAATTTTTTAAATACTAATCTGTTTCAACAATTCGAAATTATCAACTGATCTACTCCCTCAAGTAGAAATATTAAACAATGATAACAAATTGAATTTATTTATATATTTTATTTAAAGTGGCAACCCTAGCTATGACCCAGTAACCTTGACTCCGGGAGTACAATAAAGTTGTTAACTTGTTACTGTTGAGTCTCAAGCCGGTGCCTTCTATGGGAGGCAGGAGACAGCTCCTTGGTGATGATGGTGGTGGATGAATGGCTCAAATTAAACTAGTCCTTGCACGTGGATACGTTCGTTAAATATTACTGAAATTAAGACCAAATTAACTTATATATTAAACAATTAATTTTACCATATATTTATATATCGTTATAGCATTTTTGAATAAGAATAACTCTTTTTCAGTAGTTGAGTTATACTCGTTTATAAATCTTGATATTTACATTCGCATACGGGACGGAACTGGATTGATACTAATACCTCCTAGCCATATTAAAGAAAAGTTAAAGCTTAATCCGTCATAGTCCGTCTTCACGCACTTTTTCTTTCAAGTCGCACAGCGGCTTGGCGGACAATTGCGCTACCATGAATAATCTTTTATACTAGTTTAGTATTTTTTTAAAATATAATATAAGGGATATTTGGCGCGAGCTTGGGGAGGCCTATTTCCAACAGTGGACTGCGATAGGCTGAAACGAAGCGAATAATCTTTATCAGGTGTTAATCATAACAACCGGGACCATCGGCTTAGCGTACACAAAAACAAATATTTGTAAAAATATATATATCTAATTCGAGCGGGAACCGAACACGCGACCGTCGATATTCATAGTACTACACCGCCACTGCGTATGTTTACCTTGAACGATAGCTCGCTAACTCAACTGTGTCAACCGTGTCTGTTTGTTCGTCAGAAGTGTGTCAACGTCGGGTCGGGTCGGGTCGGTACAACAGGTTTATGACTCACAGGGATTCCTTACATTTCGGGACACTGTTTGTGATACAAATATGAAAATATTTTTACTTAATTCTACCTTAAATGACATCAAATATGACGACAGTTCTGGTGTAGTGGTACGTATATTCGCCTCAACACCGGCGGTCGCGGGTTCGATTCCCGTTCGGAGTATATACATATTTGTATTTTTACAAATATTTGTTTCCGGTCTGGGTGTGTGTCTTTGTTGGTCTCCCCACCATGCCTTGGAGAGCACGTAAAGTCGGCGGTCCCGGTTGTTATCATAGATACCTGATAATGATCGTTACTCATGGTAGGGAAATTATCCGCCAACCCGCAGTGGTGCAGCGTGGTGGATTAGGCTCCAACCCCTCTCCTATATGGAGGAAAGGCCTTTGCCCAGCAGTGAGATGTTTACAGGCTGATTCAGTTCAGATATGAAATGTGTTTTAAACGGGATTTTAAAAGAAAATGCTAATTTGACTTTTTAATTATAAGTACTAAGCGGCGATAAGAAATTAAGAAGGTAATTTTTAAATATTTCCCGACACAAAATAAATTACAAACGGAAATACCTAATCTTTTTACGAATTAAGGTTTAATAGTTGTGATATAATAGGTTATTTTAATAACATTTAACAAAAAAATCGGTCAACATTTACTTCAAACTTAAATGCCCATATTTTCAGTACAAGCCTACCACTAGTTATATTGTAAGAATAGGTACTCGAAGATTCTGCGATGGAGCGATTTTTTAATTTTATTATAAAACCTCAACATCCTTGTCCCATTCTACTGACACGAATTCAAGCGAACAGACAAACAAACAACAGATATTAGCATATCACAGGACACTCGATACGATTGTATTTAAAATATCTATAAAAACTTTCTTACTATTCCGAGCGGACGACGTTATTTATAGTATATCAACATTTTTGACCTCCGCTACTTTCCTGTGATAAATAAATGTGTTGGAAATGGCAGTTGTATCTTTCCTGATACACCATAATATGTGCATTACAATTTAATTAAATATTTTTATGTAATAAAACAAATTACTTACAATTAAAAAAAAAAGGTTTAAGTAATATTAATTTAGGAAAAAATTCACAATGGGTACCTTTATTTCTCAGTTTTTGTATACTGAGCTTGTTCTGTACACACATGACATCATAATCTTTTGTGTTATCATAGAAACAAACGTTTTAAATGTTGGAAATTCTGTTGAAAATATAAACTAGAGAACCCTTCAGGCTTTATTTACTTGAGGAGCCTATGAGTCAATACTATATGTGTATATACGTTATGTAATCTGCCTCGTCTGCCTTTCTCAATAAAGTGGCTTTTCTTTACTATAAGAATTTATGAGCTTAGATTGAACTTTATTGGGATCGGCGAGATTAGCTCATTCAAATAAACAAGCAAACTATTTAGAAAACATGTTGTTAACATTATTTTATTTTATATTGTAGAAAATTTTAATGTTTAATGATCGTTCTATTCTTGTATTTTCTGTTCTGTGATCTCCTGATCTAGTGACTTATCACATGTAGGGACGTGTGTTTACTCTGCTCACTTACGATTTTATGTAATTTTTAATTTTCAGATAAATTTGTTTTATTTACTAACGTTTAATTATAAGCTTCGATTTAACACCCACTTTCGAAGGTGTATCCTTACCGATTACTAACCATCTAGGGCTTCTAGGTATTACCATCACCTCTAACCTCAACTTTGGCCAACAAATTGAGTCTATGGCACAATTGGCGTCCAAGAAAATATCAATTCTTTCAAAGGTACGGCGGTACTTCAGCTCTGAACAGCTGCTTAATCTTTACACTGCCCAAGTTCGATCCTGCATGGAGTACTGCAGTCACCTCTTGGACGGTGCAGCCAAATATCATCTGGAAGCTTTGGACTCAGTTGACCGAAGAGCCCGTAGGCTAATTAACAACGAAGAGCTCACAAATAGCAGACTAGACACTCTTGAGCATCGTCGTCGAGTTGCCAGCTTATCGGTTTTTTATAGGATACACTTTGGAGAGTGCTCGAAGGATCTTTTCGAACTGATTGAGCCATCTCCATTCCTTTATCGGACTACTAGGCGCGGACAAAGGTTTCATCCTTACGTTGTTGACATATCTAAAAGTCGAACTAAACGGTTTGGCAGCTCGTTTTTGGTGAGAGTCGCTAAGATTTGGAACGACCTGCCTGGGTCTATTTTTCCAGATAGGTTTAACTCTGGAGCCTTTAAGAGTAGAGTGAACAGGTTTCTTTTGGATGGGCGTGTACCACCTTTGTCTTCATCTACACTTTCCATCAGGTGAGATGAAAGACAAACGCCTATTCCATTACAACTATTAAAAAAAAAAGTATTTATATATTATATATATACATTATATGATATTTGGCGCGAGCTTGGGGAGGCCTATGTCCAGCAGTGGATGTTGTGTATAACATAATAATTCACTTAAAATAAAGTTATTGGAAATCATAATTTTTAATGGAAAACAAATAATTCGTAAGAACAATTGTAATTGTACACGCGGATAACAATGTTAATGCGATTTTAAATTGGCATTTTAATTGTACTGATAATTCTGTTGCTACACTAACAGTAATTGGTAAGTGTAACTCGTTTCACTGTACACTGACAGGTTTTCTTCGAAGTAAAGCGATTTTTGTAAGAAGACACCCACGTAAGCGATATGTTTAACAATCACGATGCAATCGTGAAACGATTAGTGTTGGACGATATGACGAGTACTATGTGGCCAAACCATGAAATGGCGGAGTATTACGCTGTGCCGAGGAATTTCATGATCTGGCTAATTGACGCTCCCTTTTATAACAAATATTTTTATAGACTTTGCAGGTATTTGTTTTTATTTGGGAATTTGTGTTTATTTCCTAGACAGGATTTTTCCCTTACAGTTCCTTCGTTTATTTAAGTATACGGCCAGACGAAGATATTTATATTTAGTAGTTCTCGCTCAATGGAGCCGCGCACACGGTCCGTTGTCAGCTAAGTAAGACGTCCGACTCTCGTTTTCTTCACTTTGTACGTAGTTTATGTCTCCATTTCGCAGAGAAAGCGCTCGATTGTAAATCGTTCCATGTTAACTACGAGACTGCACAGAGATATCCTTTTGTATGATAAACTACTAAATTATTCAATTTAATTATCGTTTTTCTTTCTTCTGAGCGAAGTATATAAACTACTGAATAACGTGTTTTATTAGTCAACAAGTGAGAGTCGAATATAAAGGGTTCCGCACCACCGTGCAATAATTAACATTAATTTTTTATTAATATCTACCTTAAAACGCCGAATACATTTCTTGTGTGATCTTTTAGATACGGAATAATATATAAAAATATGTACTCTCAAATTGTATACACAAAAGCAGATGTTAAAGATACAACACAAAAAAAATCTTATTCGTTATAATTTTGTTTATCACATTATGTTATAAAGCCAATGTGTTGCGATAATTTGTAGGCTTTTAAATATCATAAGTGAGTAAATTAACCAATATCGGTGAAGACGTGAGGAACGCCTAGTGTAATGTAAATTCTCTCACCGTGTCAAACAATAAGTCGTATTACCATAACTATTATGTAATGATTGGTGTTATCTACCGTTATTAACGCGTGACATTCGCTCGAACACACGCTACACAAGTACTTGTACTCGTAATATAGAGTTTCGATATTAAGAGTTATTGCATGTATTTATAAATATTATTTAATAAAATTAGACATTAAAATAATGTTGCATATTCTGTTTAAGAAATAACAGTAAAAATCTTACTAAAATAGTGCTCTTACTACAGAATATTTAATCAAAAAACAAGATATACATAAACGAATCACACTAAACGATCCTCAACAAGATTCGTCATCAGCGGGGAATTCAACCCGCGATCGCATAGCAGTCAGTAAGTTGTTGCAAATTTTTTGCAAACCGATCGTCAAAAATTGGTATTTTGCATGTTAAGATGAAATAAATCAAATATATAAAAAAAACTAAAAAAATAGTCATAAATCTCTTTAAATTAACATTCATATAAAAACAGTTACAACAGTAACGATTTGTACATTTAAAAATTAATTATCAATTACGCTTGTAAAAGCGATCTCGGTAACGGTTCTGCGATTAGTTGTAATTATATGTGTGATCGTGTATTGTATGGCGGTCGTCACTCACACATGTAGACCGATTAAATGTATTAAAAAAATGTACTTAAAACTTATCTTTTAATAAGTCTCTCTGAAAGGAGCACGGGACTCAGACTATGATAGTAGCTCGCCATGTTTTCAAATACATACTGATTATGGGAATATGGAAACAGTCTCGAAGGAGACTCGTCGCTCCCGAGCATCATCACTGCGATGCTCGGCGACGACGAGTCCTGGAAGGCGATGGCCTCCTTCTGCGAGACAGTAATGTCCCAGAAGGAGGCCGACGAGCGGGTGAGAGAGGAGGCCGATGACGTAGCCTCCATCCGCGGGCGATGAATGGGGGTGTGTAGGAGGCGCTACTTAATGCGCCTCCAGTAACGCCCCTGTGCCTGTGTATGGCCGGGATGGGAACCCGATTCTGCTAGACACGGCGTCATCGGGACTGTTCAGAGGTAAGCCGGACAGTCCCCATGGAGGAGAAGACTGGCCTTTTCGCCGAGTATCCTGTTGCCTGCAGATCCGGGACCCTCCAATAAAAGGCTCCCGCAGGGGTTTAGTATGGTATTGACGGCCGGCTGGTCGAGTGGTCAGGCAACTGGACACTTTATGCAGTGGTCGCGGGTTCGAATCCCGCCAGGTGCAGATAATTTGTATGACGCATATAGATGTCTGCTTCGGGTCATGGATGTGTATTTATGTATATATGTATTTATATAAATTTCTTAAATTTATTTCCGTTTCTAGTACCTGTAACACAAGTTCTTACGAACTTAGCACGGGGCTAGGTTAACGTGGTGTGATTGTTGGTTAATATTTATATTTATTTATTTATATTGCATCCCCAAGTGCTGAGTCCGACATACGGTCTTGGACTGTCTACCTGGACGTCCTGGATATCATCCGTAAATGGATTCCCCCGCGACACAAAAACAGTGGATTCAAATTTACCAAAAAATAAATTTTAGAAAAGTTAATGTTTACTATCGATTTTCGGGTTCTGAAGATCAATGATTCCGTTTAATATAAAATTTCATGTTTAGGTTATTACTCAAACCACACATTTTTTTAAATATGACAAATAATGTAAAGTGAATTTCAATAATCGAAAACCAGGAAACCTACTTGCTTTTAAGGATTCATTTCCAGCCATATACACTTGCATCACCAGAGGAGCTGATTATGCGTTGTTGGTTCAAGGGATAGAGGGAAGGTGGAAGATGGGGGTACAAGTACGTTAAGAATGAAAAATAGAAGAGAATATGTTCTTTCGACTCACCGTACGAAATTCAGCTACAGCAGTTAATTCACGACGATTTTATGTGAGAATGTGGTACTTTTTTTTTGTGACGCAGGGGAATCCATTTACGGATGATCATTGTCATTAATCATTGATGTCTCAGTCAATATGTTATTAGTTTATTGTCTGAAAAAATTAAATCAATACTAAAAGTAATTAATATGACATAATCGCGGGACCGGAGCACTGCTCGAACGCTGTCTAG
Source organism: Euphydryas editha (assembly GCA_036937285.1). Lineage (NCBI taxonomy): Eukaryota > Metazoa > Arthropoda > Insecta > Lepidoptera > Nymphalidae > Euphydryas > Euphydryas editha. The sequence continues at coordinate 17,508,418 of JAUPFZ010000022.1, read as the reverse complement.
TTTAAATGTAAATATTTACAACTAAGCGCGCGTCCCGTAGTTCGATGGACGATATTCACAACTCAATCAAGTTTTAAAACTAAAAAAAATAGTACGTTTTCATTGTAAAATTATTGAAAAATTCCATTCGAAAAAACAAAAGATTTTTTTTAATTAATCAATATCATACAACCTTTTTGTAACATGTGTTTCCTAAAAGTTCATTGGCTCCATTTGTTTCGAATATCGTTATTTTAAAGTGTCGACATAAATAGTTCGATCGTCTAATTAAAAAAAAGAGAAAACGTAAAACAAACATGGCTTCCAGTAGCCATAAATCATGATTCGTTAATATTAAATGGTTCACCGCCCTTTTTGATGGCATTACTCGAATATTTCAGGATTTAAGTAATTATCCCAACTAAAAGAGATTTATCGATACAATTTTAATAACTTAGAAGCACGCGAGCGACTGAACGAGCATTTTATTATCTGTGTGCACTTTATGGTATTAAAGATGGCGTTTTGGCGGGAATATAATTAATTGTCAATTCTTATGCGTATTTGTGAACTTTTTGAATTATTTGTATCGTGGGATTTATTTATGTTTTAATTTATATTACTTTTCAATACATACAAGTATTTATAGTTTTACATATATAGAAATGTAAGCAAACAGACAAAAAGCGCCATATTTTACTTATTAAGACTTTTTTGGACATTTACGAAATGTATGTTTTTTATATTATTATCTGTGCTGCGATGTGTGATTGAATAATTCACGCCTTGTAACATTATACGGAAAAGGAAACTGCCATCTTTGACAATGTGATGTTGTGAGTTATTGTTTGAACACGCACAGACAGTCGGCGACACGGAAGGTGTCAGAAACAATAATGCAACTGCTTTTTATAGTGTTCATTTTTACTTTTGTCCAAAAATAAATTATATTATTACTTACAGCCATTGACTGTTTTTTATAATGTAAAATAATTAATAAAAAATAATCAATGTTTTCCACGTTGCACTCACTTAATGAATAATTATTTTTAAGTGTAATCGAATCTGTTTTAGAAGTTTATATAATATGATTAACGCCAAAATTAAACTCATTTATATTTGTAAATGAAAAAAAAACAATACCCTATTTTGAAATTGTTTTTGTGGAATCGACATCAGTTTTTGTAAAACTAAAAGCTATCAATAAAAATTACATTCTTAACAATATTATACACAATTCGCCAACGAACTCGAAGCCCGCGAGGCGTACAACAGATCTATTATCCAAATATTCGATCACGCTATTCCCGGCACCTGCGGGTGAGAGATGACCGCGAGATGAGATACAGCATCAGTGTTTACCTTACTACGAACCGCACCGGTCACTGACACTTACGCTAAACACTTTGTCTATACATAACCGAACTTCCGACTTCGATCGCACTTCTAAAACTAGATTCTAATGTGGACATTAATTTGGGTATTTATTTCCTTCTTGCCTTTCCTTGTCCTATGTACAAATCACAGGATTTATTCCTCAATGTACTATCATTATTTTTTTGGCAGTAGCTAACAAAGATCTGCCTGACATTACAACAGAATTACAAATGCTATGCTGATGTAAAATGATGTAGGATATTGCAAAGTGACGGACTGTTAGCTATCGATTCTCTCAATCGTCGCAACAAATGTAGCTACAGTAGCCATTTACGGATGATTTCTACGAGTGTCTAATACTGACTACGAATATGATCTGCAATCCTGTTGTCATAGACTACAGCCGGCTCTACCGCAATAGTAAGTTTTATTGAAGCGACGGTAAAAATGTGTTACTGTGCACACAAATGGAAAGGAAATGATTATCAAGTCTGTTGATATTTTAATACCACTTAAGATTCGTTTGAATCTAGTGTTCTATTTGTTTTTTATATTCGAGCTAGTTAATTCTCCCGTTATTTTATTGGTTTTCAGTAATAAAATAGTGATGGGATATCGTCGATAACCGCCGAGCCGCGCTCTGGATTCAGTCGATGATCCTCGATTCGGGACTCGTAAAATATTTTATGTGTTCGTTTGTTAAGAACGGCCATTAAGATTGCGATAACTGAATTGATTTAATAAAAATATTATGACAGTACGTTATAAAATGATTGTACGTCCGTGTATTAAGTTCATAATTTTATTTAATTACTCTGTTTTTTATATACTTGCTTTATATTATTTATTTTAGCAGATTGTGATTATAATATTAATTTGTATATAATTCTTCTTTACATGGCATGGTATCTGCTAAACTTTCATTATACTCAAATTCTTGTACCAGCCTTTGAACAGCGTCAGATCTACACCAGATCTACACGCTGTTAACATTACTTGGTACAGTTAAAATTTTTATCAGTGTGAATGACGAATGAATAATTTGAGTTTTCATGAATTAACTTAAAGAAGTATCTATAACAACAAAATAAAAGCATAACAAATATTAATAGAGGTATTATAAAGTTTTTAGACTTTTTGTAACTAACAAAAAGATTATTTACAAAAAGTTTAAAAATGATAATATTATATATATTTTGTTCTCTCCATTCTATGTGATATACGCGAAATCATCCGTGCTATTTTGGCTTTTAGTAAAAGCCATTAACTCCAATTAATGATAATAAATATATTAATAATATATGTTTTTGTAAATATCCAAGTGAGCGGTGTGGTCGAACGAGTGTTATATAATCGTAACATTTCGTTCCCACCATCGGATGCCTACCCTTCATGCCCTCATATGTACATATATAAAGCGAATCCAGGCGAAATTCGAGATTAGGCGGTGGTAGTAAAGATTTTTATGTTCCCAGCCTCCGGTTACTTATCACCGCTCACCAACTCGAATAGCTAATAAAATTTATGCGTTCGTTTGTGTGTCGGTTCGTCTTTATCCTCGATTATCGATTATTTTATGTTTAATTAATTGTGTTTTTATGATCGCCGTACTAATGTTAAGTGCTGTTTAGTAGCCGAATGTCCTGTTGGCATTTCAGTCACACGATTCCCTGGTTTAAGTATGCTCTCAACAGTATTAACTTGTTTTACATTATTTATTGTATTGACGAGTATATTGGTATTAATATTCTACACCATGTCACTTAATTAAAATATTAAATGACGCTTCACGAGGTAAGATCCTTAAAGCTGTTATAATTAATACTTTAAGCGTATTCTTCTTCTGAGATTACTTAAAAGTAATAATATAGAGCATAATAATAAAATATATTAAGACGACGACATTGTAACAAATACTCTTTATTTCAAAATTTTTGTGTTTATTTATATGTAAGTAATTATTTATATGTAAGCAAATACAAGGAATTACAATAATACATTAGATGCCATCGTCGCGAACATAAGTCCACAAGTTATTACCTAATAACTTAGACAAATAACTTATCCAATAATATCTCTATGAATAATAGCTACAAGTAACTGCGGCGGTTAATAATAGGCTAGAGACGACACGCAGTTATTCGAGGAAGCTAAGGTGAGCTTACAGGACAGACACAAGTGTCTATACCGAGTGTCGATGAGCGACAATAAGTGTCCGACATCGACATGTTGTGTCAACGAGCTAAATGTTGATGTAGCCATTTATTGCTATTCCTTTTGTAGACTTCATCATAACTTATTTTGAAAGTTATTTAACTTATTTCAACTGTAACTTAAGCTTCAAATTATTTTACTTTATAACGTTGATGTAATCATTAATATAGTAATGAATAAAAACAATGTACACGAATTTTATCTGAGGAATAATAAAAATATTAAAATATATAAAATTAATATTTTAATTTCATTAACGGAAATAAACCCTCCTCTCACAGGGAGAAGGAAGAGGCCTTTGCCCAGCAGTGGGCTGTTCACAGAATAATTCATTTCAATTCAGTTCAACGAAAATAATTGCTTCAGCATCATCTGATGATTATATGCAATATGTAGGCATGCTACACACATGATATCATCAGAGGCAGCACAAAGTCGATTAGTTGATTAAATTTCACTAAACATTTAAAGTGGAGCCCTTCGATCATTAGCGCGACTCTTAAATCAGGCTCGGAGTGAGGGAGCGAGTCGCCAATTACTCGACCGGTTCACGAAAATCAAGAGTGGTTCGACAGCTTCCGATCGCAGATGATTGCGCTCAGTTACTTTCTTTACGATTGTACGAAATGATGAACGGAATTATCATTTGCAACGCATTTAATCGCAACTTTGTAGGTAATTTCATCACATTTCGTATTTCGTGTATAATAATTGACACCGCTGAGCAAAGGACTCCTCCGCTGCTTGTTTATATGCTTGTAAACATAAAGTAAAATTACCGTACATTGAGATGATATCAATCAATCATTATTTATTGATAGTTTAATATTATATCACTAGTTTGATATTGATATATTATTTTATTAATAATAACAATTTTATCTTGTATCGATAACACTTTTAAACGCTAAAACTATAATGAGTCCATTGATTGCACGTTAAATTCCATTTTTCTTCTTCAGAAGTTTTACTCCAGTCAAATGATCCATGTTGTTTTATTTATCGACAGATATATTATCATTTATCATCTATACCTTTCGGATTTCGTCAATAACTAGTTTCCAACATTTTTCACAGATCAGTTTTGATTTTATTTTTGATATGTTACGTTGTGATGTTATCCAACTGATATGACATCGAAAACAAGTAGGCGATACATTGTATTCATTTAGTTATATTTGTGATAAATATTTAAAGCGAACCGGGGCCAGTGTCTGTGTGTATGTTGTTTTCTATTTAACTACTCGTATGTATATCTATAGGTCTTGTAGACGAGTTTTTATTACAGTGTTTTTCAGACAAAACAATAATATAGTGACTTTTATTATAAAGATTTTTTTTTTTATATATTTCAATATATAAGTTGAAAATATTGAGCTTTAATGTGCCTATAAATATTTACATTAACACCACAATAAATTTTATTCGCTATTCACCAAACTTTTCGTAGTTTGTTTACACTGTATAAGTTTTGTATGTTCTATGTTCAATATGAAAACTATAAGGTTGTTGACTGTTTCACTTGTTCAATATATTCCAGTATCAACTGTTTTACTCTCGTTTCAATATAGTCAAATAGCCGATGTTCTTTCGAAATATGTCTTTCAAATCAATAAAAACCAATTAAAAACCTTACCATTAATTAAAATCACGTAAATCAAAGCAGAACGAACCTCGTGTAAAAACAATAAAAATCCGCTAACGAAGGAAGCCGAAGCCAGCGGTCATACATATTCAATTTCTATCCCCGAAATTAAAATTACTATCGGACCAACAAAACTCTATCTCATCGGCGCAGGCTCACGGGATCTTCGCATGAAACGTGACTCGAATTTATTGCGTGTTCCGTACAAAAAATTCACTCAATTAAAAAAAAATATATACAGCACTGACATTCCGCCCTGGCTTTATCTGTATATTATGAATCTAAAGGGGTTGTTTTCTAAATTAAATTTATTTTTTCCTCAGGTTACGTACAACTTTTACTTTTAAATTATATATTGTTACTTAAACAATGTGTATATTAAATAAAATTGAATATAAAAATTCTGTACTTGTGTTATGGGCCAAGAAATTAATTGCCACTATTGACATAGCGTCTGCTACATTTAAATTAAAAGCCTAATTTTATGATAATTATTAAAAAAAAATTTAAATATTAGAAAGTATTAATAATGAATTTTCAAGCCTTTTTTATACCATTATGTTGGCGAAGAAACGTACGGTCCGTCTTTTGGTAAGAGGTTATCCTATCGTATGGGTGCCTGCAACACCGGGAGCATAAGCGCGTTGGCGACCATAACGGATAGAGATTACTTATTTTACATTACTATAATATTATATCGAAATTTTGAGCCTTACGCTCCTTATTGACAAACAAGACTTAGATTTTGTTTAGGTTATCTTTAGACTTTTAACCGTCAAAAGAAAACAATTTAAAATCACGAGAATATTTACCTAATTTGTTTATTTATTAATCTGATAATTGTTGTCTATTCAATAAGTATTATAATAAAATTAAACGTATTATCCTATTGGAAATACGTTATATAATATGTTGTCAGTCCGGAGATCTCAGTAGTCAGTTGTCCCCGAAATGAGCAGCGTTATCAGACGCTTTTAAGCACTCGCGTCTCACTCTACAAACAAATTTCGTAACAATCAACCGACTAATTTACAGCGGACGTTCCTCGTGAGTGAACATACACACTGAACACTTTATCTATATAAATAAAATGATAGAGTTCTACTGTTATGGAGTACAACAAACATTACTGAAAAGCTACTGGATACTGATTCAATTGAGTCTTCTAAGTTTTTATTATATTTTTTATTTGATATTTTTATTGAATATAAAGTAAATATAGTTTTTAGAAACAGCTCTACGTGTTTAGTAACATATTATATCACATCTTAAAAACTACTGCACGGATTTTCATGCGGTTTTCACCAATAAATAGAGTAATTCTTGCGGATGGTTTAGGTATATATAAACATACTCCGGGAGCAGCTGGGGCGGGCTGCTAATTGAAAATAAATTAAGCAATGCTGATGATGTTGCGGGTAATATCTATTATTATATAATAATGAATGTCTTATAATTATTTGTAAATAAAAATAATGTTTAATCATCATACCAATCTCTTTTTTACTTAACCATCAAATTGTGAAGTCATTGACAGTAAAAATATAGACAACTCAAAATCCCTCGCGGTTTTACTCGTTTTGATATTTATAGTTACATTTCCACTGCTTTAAACTGTAGCGCAATATGATATAGCCTATTTTAATTTTGGACAATTTATCTTTGTAATGATAAAATATTTATTAATGCCGGTCCAGTCATTTCAAGTCAAACTTTATTATAAACTCGTACATTATATATCTGCTGAGAAGAACCAACAAGAAACGCAATAGTAACACTTTTTTTAAACATAGTGATATGCCCCGTATGCCCGCCGTACCAAACTTACCTTCAAATCAATGTAATTTATATAAGAAATATTTTAATACGTATCCACACTATCACACGCTCCTGATGTGAATGTTATCTTGTCGGAAAGGTACCGCTCATTACGAGCACGAACAGTGAGCTAACGAGCCGGTGAGTGGTGGGTGATGACGCGATGAACAGGCGGTGGTGAACACCACGCCTCCTTAATATTATTGATCTTAACTAATATGATAAAGTTTTGATGTGTTGTTTGTTCAAACGAGTCGATCTCTAGAGCTACTTCACTACGAGACTAGTAGATGTACCTACTTGTGTAAAAAAATCTGTTAATAATTTTATAACACTTATGTTTGCGGTAGTTTATTTTTCCCTTTGAAAGGTGCGAAACGAAATAATATGTTTGTTTGAATGGTGTTTCTGTTTTTACGTTATAAGGCCTGTTTATTGAGAAGGCGAAGAGTAAAACATAAAGGTGCGACCTACTTGTAGAGCACTCCCCGTAAATTCAACCGACAACCAAACAACTATTCCGTTCATAGTGTATGTTCTTGTGGGACTTCTCACCGTGCCTCGGAGAGCACGTAAAAGCGTCGGTTCCGGTTGTTATCATGGGAACCTGATAGCGATCCTTACTCATAATAACGAAATCATCCTCCAACCCGGAGTAGAGCGGCGCTTTGAATTAAGCTCCAATCGTTCTCCTATATGAAGAAGAGGCCTTTGCCCAGCAGTGGGACGCTTATAGGCTGATTCAGTTCAGTTCAAACGTAATTTTTTATATTTAACTAGCAAACCCGGCGAACTCCGTTTCGCCACCAACTTATTTTCGTGAGGGATACTCACACCACGTACTGGCGCCATCTGCGCCATCACCATGCAAAACCATATTGGTTTGTAGTACATGCTATGTATCAGAGATGGCGCTGTATGTGAAAAATGATTCTCCCTGTTTTCCTGCTTTTCTGTTGAAATTTTTCCTGAATTTTGTTTGCTATAAACCTCACGGAGCCCGAGACCTTTCCAACGAATTCAAAACCGTGGAAATCGGTTCGTGCGTTCTGGAATTATAGCGTCAGGAAGGAAAACCCGGCTTATTTTTATATTATAGATTAAATCGGCACAGAACGTATAATAATCGCGCACTAAGAATAAATCTCGATCTTCGTCGGAGAAGCGTACACCTAGCCTGTACAGGTGGATGAAATGAATGATCATGATGATGATAGAAACGATACGGAAACTCGTTGATAAAAAATATATTCAAATTATAAATCTGTTGAAGTTCTCTTTAACTTCACCGATTCACATAAAGCTACGTCACGAATCCTTACCCGTAACTTTTGGTATCCCGTCTACGACTGACGACTGACGGCTGACGACTGACGATGGACGCCTGACGACTGACGACTGATTTATTTTACCAACATAAGTTACTTGGAGGAGGTATATATACCCTTTACTCTGAGTTAAAATAACATCCATATTCGAAAATATTTAATTCTCAAGAGAAATCCCTTTCATTCGAATCAATTAAGTTACTAAAATAATAAAAATGTCTTTTGAAATTTATTAAAAAAATCAATTGAGATATTAAAATATTTTATAATATACATTTATTATTTTATTATTATTATTATTATTTTAATATTATGTATTTCCATTTTATTTATATACTTAAATATTAAAAGTCAGTAGCAAATCATACACATGCTTATACTTAAAAATTACAAAAGTAGCAATTTTTTATGTCAATTAATCTCAGTCGCATATAACGCGCGCCACGTCGCGTCGCCGCCCTGTTTGTTCAGCGCGATGATAATCGGCGCACCGACGGACAGCGAATTTTACGTATAATAAAAATATCGCCGGCGGCGGCTGTTCGGAAACGATTTGTAATCGATAATTATTAGCTGCAGCGGCGTTTAGGAGGAAACGCATTTTTCAAATGTACGCTTTTGTGTTACGTAGGAAGGTGCGCTTAGATGTTGTTTTGAATAATAAGCAAGTTTTTTTTACTAACTCTGTGATTTTTATTTTGCTAAAGACAGGTTTGATTGTTGCAGATTTAATAGAGTCTCTTCAGTTTTTAGAGATTCTCGCTCGAGCAAATATTTGTATTTGTATAAATATATGTTTCTGGTCTGTGTGTATGTCCTTGTGGATCTCCCCACCGTGCTTCGGAGAGCACGTAAAGCCGTCGGTCCTGGTTGTTATCGTAGACATCTGATAGCGACTGTTACTCTTGGTAGAGAAATTATCCGCCAACCCGCAATAGAACAGCGTGGTGGATTAAGCTCTAACCCTTCTTCTATATAAAAAAGCGGCCTTCGCTCGGCGTTATCAGTTCATTTCAGTTTAAAAAAATTAAGTAAATGCCTTAATATTTATCGAAATGTGTTAAACACTACCCGTCGTGTTCGCACACAATCATAGATTTTTTTTACCTTCTATTACATCCATACAATAATCATCGGACGCACAAAACATACCTGTATCAACATACATAACGAAAAACATATTTAAAATAGATCAAACATGATATTATAATTAAGTGCACACCCACAATGTGATATAATTCAGAGCGGTGGGTGGCCGCTGCCGGACAGACGGACAAACGAACTTTATGGAGCATTAACAATATAATTCACCCCGTGGACCGCTAATAAATATAAATATCTCCTGATCGTGATTTAATATGCGTCCTTCTGTGCTTCGACTACGACTACGAGTATAGGATGCGCCTTTGTGCCGCGACACGGACACGTGGGTACCGATCTAATAGGCATTATTACATCTGCTTAATGTCCATCAATTATTTTGTTTGTTTAAGAAATAGAAAAAATAATATTCTTTAAAGAAAACTGTTTACTACGACAGGTGTTCAGTATTACGATTATATAGACTGGAATCAAAGGTAATTAAAAAAGTAATAACAAGGAATAAATATAATTATGTAAAGTAAATAAAACATAAGTATTTACTGTATATATTACTATAAAATCGACCTGACGACTCATATTTTTTTCATTATTTTTCGCCCAGAGAGTCGTAATTGCGATTTAACGAAGAAATGTTGACAGCGTTCTTAGCACCATTCCATGCGGACATGATTTAACCACAGTTGTCATTAATTATCAACTGATAATTAGTTTTAAATTTTTGCACTGTTAATATGTATATTATTGTAATTTATATAAACGTCTCCTTATTAAAAAAAAAAAAAAAAAAAAAACCTGTACGATTATAACAAGGTGCCACTTCAGACCATTTTTTTCTCTATTCACTTACGAGGATTAATCTAATGTAAGTGAGATTAAAATTTTTGTTTATTTGTAATCGAGAAACTATCAGTATTTCAAATCGATTTAAACAACTCTTTCACTGTCACAGAGCAACATTATCAAACAGTAACGTAGGCTATATAACATCACACTACCGCACATTAGAATTAAACCAGGGGAGACGTAACCAATAAAAAAAATTGTGAACAATCTTTACAGATGTCACTACTAACAATTCGTTGAACTTCCATCGATATAATACTTTTACATTTTATTAATACATTTTAATTTAATAGTTAGAGAATATCCACACATATCTAGCGAGAGCGACTCTTCCGAAAAATAGTAAGAAGTTAAATGGTATTTATTGGGTTAAATAGTAATATTTAGTTCGGAACTACGAGCGCGGTTACCGTTACTATACAAATACCGATTAACCGATACTTAGGACAAACGGTGCAGTACACGCTCGACTCGTATCGTAATAATATTGCAAATAATAATTTAAAAAAATTCTTTGAATTATAACAATACCTGCGTCTGAAACTGCCGTTCTTTCAAAAATAAAATTTCATACTTATGTCATTTTTTTTTCTTGTATTAATAATTAATTTTAAGCATAAAAATGTTTGTATTTTCTTGATTTCACATTGTATATACCTTCAAAGAGAATGTTCGTTATATAATATAACAAATGTCACCTGAGCATGTAGATACTGACATTGCTACCATTACTAGTGTTAATTTAATAATGAATTAGCTTCTAAACGCTCTACTGCTGGGCAAAGGCTCTCTTCTCTATATATAAAAAGGTTTCGATAATAATCCACAACGCCACTTAACTGTGGGTTTTGCGGATAATTTCCCTACCACTCTGGTCCGGTCCACCCTGCTTGTTCAGAGAAATACCGGGAGCGGCCCAACCACTGAAGTGGAGGGAGAGAGTAAACTCAATCTCCCTCCATCCTGCCTCCTGCGCTTTCGCACCCACTGCTGCTGCTTTTAGTCCGCGGGGATCCGAAGACCACAAGCACTCGTGGTGAGCGACGAGTGGTACCGCCAGCCGAGGACGCGCCCAGTAGAATACCAGCAACTCCTGTGGGTCTATACCATCTCCCAAGGGAACCGCAATCAATTTCGTTGTAATAAGTATCCAGTGTCCAATTTTATAGCATTAACTTAATTCATGCCAAGATTCGTGCGTTAGTATTTGGTACGACGCGCGGTCAAAATACAGACAGACAGAGAAAAAAGAAAAAATCTTTTTGGTTTCAGTATCAATTATATACTATCCTCCATAAACATTTTCAAAATATCTACATACATATACATAGTACATTGAGTGCAAAACCTTGGAACTGTTACAGGTTTATTATAATTGCAGATTCGTTCTAGACGAGTGTGTAGCGACCCTCCGAGCTCCGTCCTACAATAATTAATAGACAATACTAGCTCGGTAAACAAGTATCCAACAGCCGCGACCGGCGTGTCTCAAATATTTATTCCGTTAACTTTAAATACCTGATTATAACTGTACCGTCGGGTTCCCGTCATCTGTATTTAATTTACTTACTACGAAAACTGCTAACAATACAGTTTAAGGAACTTACCAATAAGCGCGTTGAGTTTTCGTCACCCGAATTTTGTGGTCAATTTTACTTACAATTTTGATACTAGATGTAGAGTTACGAGTATATTACAATTTTTATGGACTTCACGTCCAATTATGTTATTATTTACAGATGCGTTGGCGCATTAGTCACAACAACTGATGCGCTAGAGATCGCGGGTTCGATTCCCGCACGTGATATAAATTTATGTATGTCATACAGATGTTTCTCGCTGGAGGGATCCTGTTGCCTGCAGATCCGGGACCCTCCAATTAAAGCGGCTGAAGGCTCCCACAGGGGTTTAGTACGGTATTGCACTCCCAAAGTGCCGAGTCCGACATAGGTCTAGGACTGCCGACGACCCGGGCATCCTGGATATCATCCGTAAATGGATTCCCCTGCGACAAAAAAAAAGGTCATACAGATGTTTGTCATGGTGTGGGCGTTTGTGCTTGTATATTATGTCTGTTACACCCGACACAAGATTCATATCCTACGGGAGAACGTTGAGTGAAATACGTTTATTTATTTATTATTCATATGTTATCAAATTGCGAATAAAATTCATTAATTTTAAAACTAACTAACGGCCCGCCGCGGCTGCGCCTGCGGTATATATATATATATATATATATATATATATATATATATATATATATATATATATATGTACCCAAACCGTCCTAATACATCACTTTATCTATTAGTGAAAACTGCGTGAAAATCTGTGCAGTAGTTTTTGAGTTTAACATGAACAAACAGACGCGGCGGAGGACATTGTTTTATAATTAAAACTAAAGAATGTTCTCCCTCTATATTGGACTGCATTTACTATACAGTGTAAAAATTGTAATTAGTACACTTATGTAATGGAAGAGCGGGTTCTCCTAACACACGTGCTTATGCGTTATTGTAAGATGTTTGAGATACCGAATAAAGATTTTATTTTATTTATTTATTTAGATTTTGTCTGCGTGAATATAAACTTAATATATTATATAAATTGTGCCTTCAGTATTACTAGCACAACGAACAGTAAACTAGAAGGTATTACCGCAATATTAGAAAAGGGCACATTTCAACAGACCGACGACTAAATAGTTTAAATGGATGAAGAACTCGATTCGACATTACGATTCGTGTGCATACGAGACATCTTCGCATATAATGTAACAGTTTTACTACCTAAGTTTAAACGAATCGGGTGTAGACAAAAGATGATCCAATTATGGAAACAATTTATATTTATTCTTAAAATATTAATAATAACTAGTGGTCGCCCAGTGGTCGAAATTCGACTTTATAATTAACAGCATTGTCAACATCATAAAAATATGATTGCGCATAACATGGTGAGCATATGCAGCAGTCATTGAACCTGATCTGTGATAAAAAATTTCGATAAAAAATTCGTTGCAAGACCTGTATTTAAAACCGTGTTGACAATAAACTTTGACAATAAACAAAATTTGTGTATATAATATGTACATTGTACATATGTGTGTGTGCCGTAGTGCGTAGTTTTTTTTTTATTATTAATTAATTAATTAATGTATTTTTGAGCATTATTATAAAAAAATAATATTAGCATTCTGCACTTCTTCTCCATATAAACTTTGACTGTGCCAAATTTCATATTTCTCGGTCCGCGTAATTTCGTAAAAAGGGTACAAAGTTTCTTCTTTACGTATTAATATATATATATATATATATATATATATATATATATATATATATATATATATATATATAGATAATTATTAATTAATTTTCAGAATTAAATTGAATTAGAATCTAAGGGAACGTTCATGGGAATTGCAAAGAAACGTAAACCGTTCTTTACGTTTCTTTGCTTTTACGTTTGTTTTTATATTGTAGTCAGTATCGAGTACAAATTGTATGTATATTTACATTCAATTTATAATTTTATATTGTTGTGGAAGAATATCAATCAATATTTTTGCTTCTTGCAAATGACATTTTAACTTTGATGACGTTAAAATATTCATTTTGAGCTTACTGCTTACAACATACTGGTACAACTAATGATACTCTCAGCGACGTCCTGTCGAGTTGTGATCGCTGTACTATTTACAAGTTGACGTTTAATTAGTACTTAAAGAATATATTCACGATAAGACGGTCGTGAAAAATGGTTTGTTGCAGTGTCACTCTTGGGACTACAGTAATAGTCTGATTCCTTACAAAATTGATAATTTACTTTATCCAACGCTTTAGACGACCGTTCTGGTGTAGTGGTGCGAGTAGCCGCCTCAACTGCGCGGGTTAGATTCCCGCTCGAGGCACATATTTGTATTTGTGCAAATATTTGTTTCCCGTCTTATGGTTTCTGTTATTAGTGTATGTCCTTGTAAGTCTCCCCACCGTGCCTCGAAGAGCACCTAAAGCCGTCGGTCCCGGTTGTTGTCAGACACCTGCTAACGATCGTTACTCATGATATGGTATATTATCCGCTAACCCGCATAGAGCAGCGTGGTGGATTAAGTTCCAACCCTTCTACTACATGGAGAAGAAGCCTTTGCCCACGGGACGTTTATAAGCTGATTCATTCATTTAATCATTCATCCAATGTTAATGTGAATCTATCACTGGATTCAAAATATACATTTTGCTGCGACTATATCACGAGAAACTCAACAGTTACTGTTTTCACTTTCCGCGCTTTTTTCCCGCTCATAACAATATATTGTATGTTATACAAGTATATTTACTATGTATTTTAAAATGTTAATTTGCACGTACTTTAGCGTAAGAGTCGTATATTCTACAATTGCAGATTATTTACTATAGAATTGTTATTTTGACAATTTTTCTATTCTACTAATGACGTCGACACAATCCCTTCGTAACTAAATTACCAAAAAGATTATGACAAATGTAAATTGAAAATTGTAGAATCGGCTTCCGAATTAACTTACTCACACGGTAATCCTCCTCACCTCAGGTTCTCAATCAGTTTGTCAGATCGTCTTACTATGAAAAGCCCCTTTACCGTATGATTTAAAATTTCTATACCTATTTATGCAAAGTTTGAAGACCATCGCGTTGTGTGGCAAATCAATTAAAATATATTGAGTATTTATGAACGCGGACAATCACTAATCATAATTCACTCATAAATTAGAATTACGATTATAATCGAATATGATGAACGTAGTCTGATAGTAAATAATTCTAGAATTAATATGTAAACGATGGTCGTGACACCGATCAGACATGTAATGAAAATTCTAAATCATGTTCTTATAAAAAATAATATTTAGTGTAGTAGTTTTTTACAGAAACACAAACATTGTAAATTTTAATTGGGGTTTTACAAACGTGCCAGTATACTCAACAAGAAAATTACTATTCAAATAAAAAAAATCCAAATCTGAAAGCTACCGGAGTCTAAAAAGTTCCTATACACACATCATTAGCGCCCCACGCCCGCGTCAGTAATGACGGGCTCGCTCGCTGACGTGACTAACTTCGATAACTTGATCGCTCCCAATAAAATTACACAGCGCGAAGATAAACACGGACGAAGGCGAAAGTCGACCGACAATTTTCTCTTACGAAAATTTGATAACTTCATCTCCCCTAATCACAGAGTCCCAACAAAGAGCACAACCAATCGCACGCGAGGATCGGACCCTTTGACGCGCCGCGGGTCACATTTAAAATTCGAATTTCGAACGTACGCTCGATCCGCTATCGACGCGCGCGCACGTTGTTCGCCTGTAATTTGAACAATTTGCGAAACGAGATAGGGCGTCTGTTGATATTAAAATTTCTGTTTCATCTGGCTATGCGAATTCAAATGTCGCTGAACTCGGTGAAAGTACTTGACCGTGTAACGTAATTGAATATTTTATCAGTACGTGTAATCGTGTTAACGGCCACAGAGTACTGCGCGGACAGATCGTTCCCTTCACCCCTTTTATAAAACTATAATATATTTAATATTTTATAAAATTGGGTTTTTCTGAAATAAATTATCTTGACAAAAAACTTTCGTTTGTTATTCGTGATGTAAAACAAAAGTAAGCTTAATAAATAATAACAGAGATAAGTCTAGATGAAATAAAATTCCGCAAATATGTTATATTTTGTTTGACACGATTTAGTTACTAAGCTTATTGAGAAGTGTTACTTACTGTATATTACTTATATTTATACTAATACGGTAAAATCAAATTGAATACATCTTCAATACGTGATCGTCGGCTATTGATTTCAATCACAAAAATAAAAAAATTCCCGGTATTTTAGATAACCTTTTCAGGTCAAAAGGTTATTATTATATTTCAATTTCATAACATAAATAAAAATTAAACGTTAATACCTATAATATATTCATCACTGTTTCAATAAATGTTAGAGAAATCATCTGCACACACATTAGTCTGTGAGTATTGTAATCAAAATGTTCATGAATACAAAAGGGCCGACCGTGCGCTAAACAAAACGCTTACAGAGTGTACGAAACGGTGAAAATTTCCACTTATCTGCGAGCGCGGTTTATAATGCAATTAACTTTTACTGCGGAGCGACCCGCGTTCGTTAACCGGCTAACTTTTAACTGCGTCACGTGACCCCACGGGCTTTACCTTGAAATGATGTCAAAGCCCTACTTTATAAATTTATTAGGTAATAAAAAGACGAAAATGAATTATTGTTTTAGTAAAACTGAAACAATATTTTAACAACATCGCGCACAGAATAGATTAAAAGATTTAGCTTTAAATACATTAGTATCAAAAGAAAATGTAGATTTAAAGACATTTACTATCAAAAGAAAAACTCAATAAGAATTATTGTGAATGATAACCAAAAAATATTATATCCTAATTAAACGCAGTGACATGCACACTATACGAGTACAGTTAGGTACATATAGGAATTTTAGTTATTAGCATAAAGATTATATCATTTTTATTATCTACAAATAATTTCTCACGGAAAATAATATCTTTCGGTAAAAAGTTATACAGTCATCTAGGTACTGTCCCAGTTACATTCACTTTTTAAATCTAACTAAACAGATACCTACACTTATTGTTAATTACTATAATTTGATGAAACAGTCGCACAAACTTTTTTTTAGACATTAAATAAGAAGAAAATAAGCAAAAACTTAAATTTCTATAACCTTTTCTCTTAAGTTAGTAACTTGTATTCATGAATGAATTCTCATATTCGTACTTGTAAACTATATTTACCGACATCTATATTATAATATACCGTACACAAGTCGTTTTGTGTCAAAGTAATTAATTTATTTTTTCAACTTAGTTCGCTTATCCTACGATCACATAAAATAGTATAAATAATTAAAAAACTCGTAAATTTTTTACCGTAACTTGTGCTAATAAGGAAAACTTATCTAATTCTCTCACTCAACCACTTCTGAGATTCGTATATTTAGTTAACAAGTTGTAGCGTTATGATTATAACCCATTTGCAATGCAAAGATGAACACACTCTTGAAATTTATCACGCAATATGTAATTAGTCAAATGATATCTTTTCGATCGAATTTTATAGCTATACAATTGCTTTAAGCGACAATTATGTCATTGGATTGTCTCAATAAATCAGCAATGTACGTCATACATTGCAAATTAATCGTAGTTGTAAATTTAGTAGTAGGAGAAATATTAATTGATGTCAGAGGTCAGCCAAAATGTCAGCGGTATCGCGTCCTTAAGAGTCTGTTTTCATTGATTTTAACGGTTTTACTAGTAACATTGTTGTTATGCTATTTCTAGAATATTGCTTGGTTTTATATTGAACATATTTACAACATTGGAAAGTCAAAAGAGGCTCGTTCTTTCGTTTTCCTTAAGAAAATCACTTAGATATAACTCTTAAACAAATAACTTACATTATAATAACGTAATCTGCGTTTAAAATTAAAAAAAAAAAATATATATATATATATATATATATATATATATATATATATATATATATATATATATATTATTTGATAAGGTATATACTATATATATGTAGACAACAGTTCATCTTGCGTCTCAAGTGAGATTATGATAGTGAAATCAGTGTCGCATTATTAAGAATTAAAATTTACTGAATATACTCTTTAAGATAAAAGTAACTTTACAAATGTGCGTAATTTCTGTGATAGATAAATTTAGAAATTTTAATTTTATATGTATGTATTAAACGCCTAAATATCTTTGTAAATTCGATTCATATTAGTTCAAACGGACACTCCAGTTGCCCATTATATTAAAAATGTATTTTATGTGTTGAGGAATAAACATCAAAAAGTACGGAAGCAACAATACACATTCCTGACAAAGTGTCTTTGTAAAAACACGGCCTGCTTTTAAAAATTGTTGTTTCTAAAAACTTTCATCGTTCATATTAGCCATTGGATGTCCACTGCTGAATGCAGGCCTCTCCTATCGACCTCCATAGCGACCGGCTCGATGCAGGCTTCATTCATCGGCTTCCGGCGACTCCTCTCTGTCATCTGTTATATTAAAATTATATTACAACATTAATAACTTTATATTATATAAAGATATCTCAAAAATTTTCAAGGAGAGAACCAAGTGTCTTAGAAATATAACCTAGGTCTAGGTTATCCAACCAACCTATCCAGTAATTTTCCCGTGATGCGGCACAATGGGCGACCTCTATCATTTTATTATTAATATAGATCACGTATATAATGTAATACATATGCACTCTGTCAGCTACAAGTCTTGCGTAAACAAACCGTAACACGAGACCAGATAAAAATAGAGCTAGGTTTAAAATAGTCGCTAGATTCAATCACCTGTCCTGTAGAGTTCGCGCGGTTTGTGCCTATCTGTCAATATCGAGGGTCTGGCTTCACTCGGTGTTCGGTTACGAGGGACGCGCTGACGAGCGGAGCGGGCGCGACGGCGGGAGCGGGAGCTTTTTATAGTTGTGGAAATATCATCACATAAAGTATTTACTATATTTATGTATGAAAATTATTTTAATATGATTTTGAATATTATAGAAAGTTGTTATAAGACGTTTGGTAGATGTGAACCATCTAAAATAAATTGAATTTTTTTATTTTATATATCGAAGCAAAGTACAAATGTAGCATACATAACGATATATTGTCCAGTAGATATTAATTAAATTTCAAAAACTGAATATTCTAATAAATAAAGTAAATAATAATATAAGCATCGCCAAGTCTCTGTTTTATTAACTGGACAATCATATTTTTATTATGGTGACAAAATAAATCGCTCCGCTCATCACATTGATCCGACTCGAAGCTGTAACACTAACCCCGCCAGTCCATCAAAGACCACTTTCTTCGCCCTTAAACTTGTCTAAAACTAATAAAAGCACAAAGGTTACATTGTGAAAAACTTGCGGAGTTTGTCGTTAGCGAACGCCGTGTTTACATTTTTTACAAGTTTTTATTTCAAGTGTAAAGTGCGTTTTTTTTTTTTTTTTACAATGGAGTTATGTTTCAACAACAACATGTAGTACTAACTATAACTAAATGGCAGATTCTGTCTGTTTGAAAATCCAACAAATGGGTGCCCGCGTTTCTAAGAAACGTATTTCTCATATTATACAGACTCGGATCAAAATATTTTGCTTGTGCTCATATCATATTTTTTTGATTATTCGTTTTTAATTATTGTTAAATAAGTATTTTGAAGTTAAACAAACTAATTGAAATCTTTATAATAAAAAAATAACAAAACATTGAGAAGTACCAGGAGCGTATGATTACAAAAGAGTTTGAAAGAATACTCGTCAAATGAGCGATTCTCTATACAATAGTCCATTGTTGTTACCCGACCTATTTGTACAACTATTCCCCTGCCCCTCCTGCCGCTGCCTACCCCGATAGCTCCGGGATTAACATAATGTCGCCGGGCTATTTAACTAGCTACAAGCAAAACGCGTGGTTCCATACGCCTACTTTATTACCGGGAGCATTATGAAATCGTATTGAAAAAAGAAAGTTCGAACATGTGACAAGAATGTTCTATCGTAATAATCTTGAATTAAAACTGAGTAAATCGTTACTGAATAAACGTTTGACACACCGGTGTTAGTTGAACTAATAAACTGTCCTTGTTCTCCTTCGCTTCTCCTTCTGTATAGCGTGGTGCTATTCACTTCTTTGTATGTCCTTTGTGGAAATTATTTTGTTATAATTATAACGATAGTAAAAACTCGAGTGAACAAATTGTTTATTATTTATCACTCGCTACTACACGCTACCCACACAACAACTGCACCCCACAGATCTTTTACCGACTCTTAAATTGGATTAAAATATAATTTAAAATAAAGCTATTTTAAAAATGAAAACAAAACAAGAATTCTTAGTTTCCTCCAATCTTACTTTACTCTACAGAATTCACAAATTAGATACATATTTTAAATTATTTAAGTTTTTTAAAGTATGAACCCTGAGTTCAAATCGTTTTTGAGTAGTCACTTAATACGTAAATTGTAAAACGTACGTATTTAAGTAATTAGCGTTATCATAAATGACTTAACTAAAATACGTTTAAAGTAATAAAAAATTTGCATTAGACGCGCTTAGCTCGGCGGCCGTGAGTAATCTCTTATCACGTTTTTGGCGCCGCCGCTCGGGGTCAACGTCCTCTTATCAGTGCACTGTTATGTAAGCGTGATTTCGTTGATACACTATTTAGGTTGAATTTATTTGTTATCTGTGAGAAAATGATTTGCTTTTTTTATCTTAATAAATCTGAACAAACTTTATACATTGTAGTGGTTCCGAATTTATCATTTGATTTTTTAACACGAGAAATGCTATAATTGAAATCTATTAAAAATCGACACCACGTCCGATAACGATAATTATAACGTTCATAATCGTGAACATAACTAAGTTATCAAATAAATTAATGAAAATTTGTCGATAAGATATTAAATAAATGCATCGTAAATTTTTGTTAAAAAATTTTTCGCGATTAGGAGCGACTGCAACTAAAACTCGTACCTATAAAAAAATCATAACTGTACGTATTTCTTTATTGTGTACACTAGCCGACCCATTTGGTTCTGCCCGCGTGCTTTAATGTTTTATACGGCTTCAGTTACGATTCGGTATATTGTAACTATTGTTATGCTAAGTTTTATCAACATCAATTATTTTACGTTTCAAATTTTGACTTTTACTTTGTACAAAAAAACTAAAAACACTAAAAACGGTTTGTTTTGGCTACTGTAACTTAAGCATAACACGTAACAATTATTGTTTAAAAACAATTCAATGTAAAGAATTGATCGCAACGATTTAATAATATGTATAAATAATAATAAAATGTTATACTAACAATGAGTGCAGATAACGTTAAAACACTCATAAATAACATCGTTTTACAAAATCAATCACAATTATAAAAACGCATTTACAATTAAGTTCACTGAATGTAATTAATAACATATTTCTATTAATTATTGTTGGTTAACATTTGAAAAATGTTATAAAAATCTACTCATTTAGTGCTATTTCGAAAAACATTGTCTGATTGTTAACAGCGGACAATTCTAGTTACGAGTACAATAAAGTATATATAAATTACGTTTATAGGTACATATATAAATACACAAATATTAAACAGGATTATATGTTTTTGTATGTTAGTTTTTGATGATGTTTATGAGCTACGATAACTATATCCAAGTTAATTTGCGTTTTGTTGTAATATAATTGGTCTATTTTTCATAGATAAATAAATTAATATCGTACGCGATGTACATACTCGTGGTGGCCTTGACGAGGTGAACAGCCGAATTTGTTCAATATGCAAATAGTGACAGCGCAGCGCGTCACTATGCGCTTGTGTTACTTTCTGAAATATTTCCGTACATAAAAACGATATCGTTGTGAGGAACGCGGCGATTTATCAAACTGAACTGAAACAGTGTTTAGACGTCCCACTTCTGCACAAAGCCTCCTCTCTCTATGAAGAGAAGTATGCAGGTTAGAGATAAGGTGCACAATCTTGCGTTACGAAAAGCTTCCCCGAAATAACCTTAAATAAAGATGGCGTAGCTGTATTAGAGCACCGTTTGTACGTTAGATAATTTATTTTACTCGCCAGCCATTTAACTTTAAATTACAACACCTTTACTGACTACTCTAGATTATGCGAATACTTGAAATTATACTAAGTTCCTCTCAGCAAACTTATAGTTATCTTAAATAGTTAAGTTCAGATAATCCCCTCCACTACACCAGCGTTCCCTTTATTTATTGCTATTTTGTAGACGCTTTTTATCAAACAGCCATATGAGTTGGTGCTCCTTACCTGTACCCTCCATAAATAGAAGGGATGGAGTTTAACCCACTTTGAATTGACGGATCATTTCTCTACTAAGAGTAGTGATAGTTAATAAATGTTTATACCTACTAATAGCTTGCGTCGGTCCTTACTTTTTCCCCTTGAAGGAGAGAGGCCTTCATAGAGCACTAGGACGTTAACGGGCCGTTATTCACGGTACAGTACAATAATCTAAATATTAAATTTAATCGCAAGATATTTAGTAGAAAATTAGAGTAGTTTGAAATTATCATATTAATTTTATTATTTTATAACACAACAAATTCAACTGTTTATTAATATGTTTTTAACGAATTATTTTATCTGTTTCAGGTAAGTTCTAAAAACAACGGAGTAAGTACCGACCATACTTTTAATTGTTTTAAAAAAAGTCGGTTTATGGACGATAATTTTTCGTGAAAATGTCATAAGAAAACATTGATAAAAAATTACATACTTTTATGAATTGAATTGAATTATTATCACTGATTTATAATTATTTTGTATAATACAAAGAATGAGTTAGTTCAATTAATTACAATTTTTTTGATAAATTAATATTTATGTGCACTGGTTAATTTAAATATTTTATTACTTAAATTATACAGAGTAATTACAAGTAACAATGTGCTATTACCAATTTATTTACAACTTATATAAATGTGTGATATTTAAGATCCATCGATCTATGATATTGTTTTCATTCACAAGCTGAACGCTCAGGCCGATCGTGCCTCTCTATCGTTTGTTTCGCGCTCTCTCTCGCGAAACGTGACAATAGTTCGTGCGGTGCAGCCGGCATTCATCGATGTACAAGACGTTATCACGTCAAAAAAAGAAGCAAGTTTTAAACTTTTTTTTTAAATGTGCAAATAGAAGGAAAACTTCATGAACAAAACAAAACGTCCCAGTTTGAAAGTAAATATAAAAGCTTCATAAAGAACTTTCAGATTTTTCTCAACAATAATCTTAGGTAAACATAAAATAAGTTTTCTATGAACTCTAATAAGGATTCTATATAAATTTAATTGCTCTCATAAACATTGCGTTGTGCTTTAGTGTTGCGTACACTCGTCGGATATTACTTTAGGACATAATTGTGTTGGTAAATTTATAATAAATTTATTACCACATGCGCTGTAGTTACAATTATTATTTATAGAAATATTATGAAATTTGAACAAAGATACACTGTACTACCTACATCAAAAGAAACCAAGTATATATAGTATACATACAGGAAACATATTATAAGTAATAGATAATAGTACCCAGAAAAACTGTATTTGAAATACATAAAAATAAATATATAAATTGTCAGTTCCATTTCAGTTTATAAATTTAAATAAAAAGTGACTAATAAAGAATACTAAATAAAGAGTTTGAAATATTTTCAATTTTATCACCAATTTTAATTTCAACTACCACCTTTTAAAATTCAATTGGTTTTTAATCGACGGAAATTCAAACTTGCACATTCCGGTGAAGATACAAATGTATTCATATATATTTAATATATCGTATCGTTCCCGTGTCGTGTAAACAGGAGCATCATTAACACCGCAACATGGTTATTATGTAAATCGCGCGACAAACAGACTCGTGTACGAGTATTTACAGAATCATTTACTGTTCCTCGTATAATATGGAATTAAATACCTATATTTATTGGGGCTGTCGCAGATCCGGATGTCACCTAGTTTTTACACTATTTAGACTGATCGACGACCGTTCTGGTGTACTAGTGCGAGTAGTCGCATCAAGCCACACGCCGTCGGTTGCGGGTTCGATTCCTGCACGGGACAGATATTTGTATTTGTACAAATATTTGTTTTCGGTCTGGGTGTATGTCCTTGTGGGTCTCCTCACCGTGCTTCGGAGAGCACATGAAGCCGTCGGTCTCGGTTGTTATCATAGACATCTGATAGCGACCGTTGTTCAGAGTAAGGATATTCCAACCCACAGTGGAGCAGAGTGGTGGATTAAGCTCTAAACCTTATTCTATATAAAAAGAGACTTCGCCCAGCAGTGGGACGCTTACAGGCTAAATCAGTTCAGTTTAGTTATGAGAGAAATAGACGTCGGTACAATTATTTTTAGTTTTTTCGTTTATCTGTCAGTATATTTGTTCCCACATCATGCAAAATCCCTATGAAATTCGACGCAGTTTTCACAGTTGTGGTGCTTGAGGTCTAACTTAAAATCTGATGTAGATTGAATCTTAATACACTGTCTAGAAGTAAAGTGATTACTCTGTAGCGACATCTATGTCGCCACATACGAAAACTGACGTATCCAACATCGCGCTATCTCATCATATAAGTATCTATCATCTATATAAGTTATACGAGCGATTGAATATATATGTACAATAACCCGACAACAACCGTAGGGGGCAGTAGCCCATCAGACACAACACCCGTCTAGTCGGAGGATCATCCAATGGTGGATGAGGAACTTCACACCCTGTTCCTCACTCCCCCAAAACTATTAACAATTTTAGTGAAATCTTAGCGTAGTAACGTCGAAGCGTACGAACTTGAGGGTATCAGGTATATGTTTTTTATGTTTAACATAATACACAAGGTCGTCTGTTCCTAAGGTAGGTAACTTAATGCCTGTGTTTTAGGTAACAGCCGACTGATATACATTTTTTTAATAAAATATACCTACATATAAATAATACATATATAAATAAACATATATTACACCCAGACTCGGGGCGGGAATCGAACCCACAACCCTTGGAGTAGAAAACAGGGTCACTGCAAACTGCGCCAACGGGTCAGTCAATTTATGTTAAAAACATAGCTGCCCGTGTCAATCAACAGATGTGTCTCAAATACCAATGTTATATAGAACCTCAAGATATTCAGGAGTAGCGTTTTCCACAGTTTACCACAGGCACATTTGGCACGCTTTTGAAAGATGTCACCTACAACTGCACAAGCATATTTTAAGTTGATCATTGTTTTACCTTCCATGACACTTATGTTAGTCCTAAATGAAGGTTGGGAATATTGAAGAAATGTCTTAAATCCGATCAGTAGTTTTAGAGATAATAATTATATGTTTTTTTTAATATAAATTAGTGATTATGTTTAATTTATCTATTTCATTGAATGTATCTATTCTTTTTTTAATCTTTTTTAAATTCTTTAGACGGTTACTCAAGTGAAGAATGATCAGTTCCCATAAGACATAGTAGTCCCTTAAAATACCTATACTCTTTAAAAAAAAAAACAAATATTTAAAAAAAAACTACCGGTATATTGAACAAAGTAAATCTTTAACTTTAATAATAAAAATAGATTTATCAAAATACTAATAAAACTTATAAATAAGAAGTGGCGACGGAGCATCAAAGTATAGCACGGAGAGGAAATCTATTCGTTTGACGGAAATCATTTTACGACTTTTCTTGAAAACTGACAGAATATCACATTTCGGTTTCAAATGATACGGACGTCGGCGAAAAACGATTTATTTGACATTTTGATGTGAAACACTTCATACTTAATATTATAAATGCGAAAGTAAGTTTGTTTGTTATGCTTTCACGCGAAAACCACTTAACCGCTTATCATGAAACTTTGTACACATATTCTTGGAGGTAAGTAACATAGGATACTTTTTTTGGTCGCGATAACTGACATCCACGTGGGCGAAACCGCAAGCAGAAGCTAGTATTTTATAAACCATTAGTTTTTCTCATGACTTCGCGTGCGTGGGCGCCTTAACACCATATTAGTTACGTTAAGCCATCAACAAGTAGTCGATTACATTGAATATTCAATGAATATTTAAATCGATAGAAGCTGTTTTATTACTAAAATTGTTTTTTTTTTTTTAATATTTTTTATTAATATTTTAAAACGGTAGAGTCTATTTGTTGTAACGCGTTCATAGGAGGATCTACAGTGCCTATATTAATATTATTATTATATGACAGCCTGTTTACTGAAGAAGTCTGTAGGCTATATAAAATCACGCTGTGGCTCACAGTTGGAGAGAATTAATCAAGTATATTAACACGTTATCAAATATACATAACTAATAAAAATAGTAAAACCTCACGATCCCACTTAAATAGCACATTATTTATGTAAACGACCTGAACGATCGGCCGTCTGTATATATATTTATAGTATGTGATGTCAAAAACGTTCTAATAGTCACATAATACGGCCATACGTTCACGATATAGCATTAATATATTAAATTAATTTAAACTATTACGCGCTTTGATATATTAGTATTTTATTAAGGGTTAGTTTGGTTATTTTTTTTTCTTCTTTTTCTAAAACATGTATATTCATCCGCCGTAGAGCGTGACGGACTTAGCTATACAGCTACATACGTACAATCCTAATAATATTACAAACTCTGATATATTTTTTAAACGGGTGGATGGATTTATGATATTTGTGATCAATTCTCACAGAAAAACAAATAATAAATGGGATTTTAAAAATACATTATAGTTATTACGGCCGACGTACTAGAATGTCATATAGTTGGTCAATTATATATGTATATGTTAAATAATGCCGTGCGGTGATCGACAGAGAAGTATAGTCCCGACCTCCTTGCCGAGGTATCGTAAAAGGTAACTAAGGCCATAGTTGTGCGAACAACTGTACACCAACCAGGATGGTGATGGGCAGCAGCGTCACCATATCCTATCACATCACACTGCGCTCCTAATGCTCCTCCTGCGCTAATTCGACTGCCAAGCGTGGCGACTATTGGCTAACCCCCCCAGAGATCATGGGGGAGGCCTACGTTCAGCAGTGGACATCCAACGGCTATGTGATGATATGTGTATAAAGATTTCTATTTCATCATTTGTAAAATATCCTCTCGTAATACCTAATTGTCTAATATATTTTTGTTTAAATACATTTATTTACTACTAGCAAACCCGGCGAACTCCGTTTCACCACCAGATGGCTTCGTTTTTTGTAACATTTCGTTTGGGGATTAAACCACCATGCAAAACCATATTGGTTTGTAGTACATGCTATGTCCCTGTTTTCCTGATTTCCTGTTGAAATTTTTCCTAAATTTTGTTTGCTATAAACCTCACGGAGCCCAAGACCTTCCCAACGAATGCAAAACCGTGGAAATCGGTTCGTGCGTTCTGGAATTATAGCGTCAGGAAGGAAAACCCGACTTATTTTTATATTATAGATTATGACTTTTCGTGTAAAATGTCAAGCTCCTTAACTTAATGAACGCCAGTTTTTTGTCAGTCATTCGTTATTTTCATTCAATAGTTCCTACTTCACTAAATAACAACTAAATAACATAACAATGTTACAAACTTAGTGGGTTGTTTACAGGCTGATACAGTTACAAATTATTGTTTTTAATGATTACATATATCCGTAATTGACATCTTGGCTCAAAGAAATACTTTCAAAAAGTTTTAAGAAGTGTCCTGAATCTCGAAGATGTGTAAATATTTTCAAACAGTTTCTCCTTAAAAACATATTTGGCGGATGTCCAAGATAACTAAACAATATGGGATTGTGTTGACCACGATAACGTCAGTCCAAGGCCTGTCTTTGAACTCAATGTGATCCACAAATATTTGCCAGTGATTCTGTGTGCCAGCGTTCGATTAGTCATTACTGTGCTGTCAGACATGCGAACTTCGCGTATTAGGCTGAACTAAACGGAACTGTTCAGCTTGTAAATGTCCCACTGCAGGACAAAGGCCTCTTCATCACATAGGTGAAGGGTTAAAGTTTAATCCACCACGTTGCTTCACTGTGGGTTAGCCGATAATTTTCTACCATGAGTAAAGATCACTATCTGGTGTCCATGATAACAACCAGGACCAACGGATTTACGTGATCTCCAAGGCACGGCGGAGAGAGCCAAAAAGACATACACCCAGACCGGAAACAAATATCTGCTCCGAGTGGAAATCGCCGCCGCCATCAATGCGACTACTCGCACCACTACACCAGATCGGTGGTAACGTATTAGTCGTTACAATAAATTCGTCATCCGTCACCGGATGGCGAATCGTCCGTCACACCAGAAGACTAACCTCCTTAAAGGGAGTGGTATTACTTACCTATCATATTTGTAAAAATTGAGATCGACTTATTAACTATAGACACTATGAATGATTTTAATAAACAATATTTTAATTATACTAACAGTACAGAAATATCGCTTACCTACAATACTTTTCAAATTATATATTTAAACTAAATAGTAAAAATGTGTAACATTGTATTATACTTTTAACATATTAATAGAACAAATTTTACTACTTTTAACATATTAATAGAACAAATTTGAATAAAAAAAAATATAAGAAGAAAGCTTCTTATATTTTTTTTTTTTGTTAAAATTTGCTAAAAAGCAGTACAAGAAGTTTGCGCGTATGTGTGGCGCCAGATTTAAGAGTTACATAAATGATGACTAGGTGACTATTTTTATAGGCTATTATTAGTTCTTAGTCACGGCTTGATCGCTAAGATTTCATCACAATTGACCAATCGATAAGCGCTTCTTGGACGCTCTTAATCTGTGAAATTCCTCCAATTATCTGCATTGAACGGCTTTAATTTTCTAAATAATTCTAATTTTTATGGTCACTGACATTGTTTTCTTTTAGTTTTTTTTTAATATTGCTAAAAAACTATATATTTATTCAAATAATATTTCAAAAAGTTTGAACAGACTCATCGAGACGGCAACCGTGTGAGGTGTGTGGGGCTGCAGGCAGTCAGTCATACATTCACTTGAGACACGCTATTCAAATATATAAAACAATAAAGCTTAAAATATAAAAATACTTTTCTATTTATTTATTTTTACCCGACTGCGACAGAAGGAGGGTTATGTTTTTCGAGTGTATGTATATATGTATAGTGTAGTAGTATAGTGTATGTATGTATGTATGTATGTATGTATGTATGTATGTATGTATGTATGTATGTATGTATGTATGTATGTATGTATGTATGTATGTATGTATGTATGTATGTATGTATGTATGTATGTATGTATGTCCATTTCTTTGGCACGCCCTACAGCCCAAACGGCTTGACGGTTTTTGACATATGAGGTGTCGTTGGATCTGTCTAAATTGTAGTAGTGACATAGGCTACATAAATTTTCAAAATGGCGCCCGCAAATGGCGGAATGAGGGGGGGGGAGTTGAATTTTTTTTCTTACTGTAGCAATATGGGTATCAAATGAAAGCTAGTAAATTGTTTTATTCTTTTTAGTTTATAATAAGAGTATTTTACGCAGTCGGGTTTTTGATTTTGTTAATTAAGCGTACTCGTTTTATTGATATGATTAATTGTATTTTATTTTATTAAAAATTTGAGTGTGTTTGACCTCTATCTTGTCTGATGGTAAACAAGGATGAAGTCTAAGGTGAAGCACGCAAACTCAAATAATGCCTGTTCACTCTTGCCTTAAAAATGCCTAGGTTGTACGCATCGGGAAACAGTGACGCAGGACTAGAATGCCATTTCTTTGAGTTCTAATAATGAAAGATGATGCGAACCGCGAGGTACGAACCGGAGGAATGTCGACCACGTATGGATGGAACCCCTGCCCACGTCGAGTTGTCCGATGGTGGAATGGTGCTGGGGGAATTAATTGATACAATTCCTGCGCACACTCACCGAAATTCAACCTGTAGAAGACACACAGACTAGCAACCAGTCGGCGATGTTCGAGGCTCTGGAGCTGTTTTGAAGTAAACATCTCATCGCCAATGAGTTTCCTGGCACGCCTGTCGATAGCTTCCAGGGCTTCGAGCTGGTACTGGGCGGAACCATCCCACAGATGGCAACAGTACTCCATGCAGGAGCGGACTTGAGCTGTATAAAGCTTTAACAGCTGGTCCGGTGTGAAATAATGACGGACCTTGGAGAGGATGCCCAGTTTTTTTGAAGCAGTCTTAGCCCTGGATTCGATATAGTTTCCAAAATTGAGTTTGAGGATAAGTCTATACCGAGTAGTTCAAGGTGGTTAGTGACTGGAACAGGTACACCCCGGAAAGTGGGAGCCAAGTTAAACAGGCTCTTTTTAGCGGAGAAGAGTCTATTCCGCACATGTCGATTTTGTAATTTTAAGTATTATTTCTAGTTTACTATTCTTACAATATTTTTAAATTAAGAACATCTCTATGATGATGTTAAACGACGGTGAACGCTCGTCTAGAGACGGGCTCGCGGGCTCCGCTGAACTAATAAATCAATCATAATTTCGGTAACGAAAACACATGACATCACCTCATTGAGACACGATGAGTTAAATTAATTAAATGCGAATATCATCGGTTCCTATGCGGAGCGGAGTCGTTGTCGGCGCTACTGGCGACACCGCCGACTCTTGCGAGTACGGACCACAGAGTATAGAGTTTGTATGTAAAGAAGTACTTTTAAAAAAATGTAGTACCTATGTAATTTACTTCAGATTTTATATTAGTGTATAAAAAATCTTTCATATGTCACTATGTATATTTTTGTATATAAATGTCAACAAACACGAAATAGAATTTTCAAATTACAACTAATATAGAGATGTTAAAATATTTTAATTGGATCGGGTGCTCTTAGGATTCGAACGTTCAAACAAACATTATAATATAAGCATTACACACTCACGTACATTGTTAATAATTATCTTTATTTTACTTATTATAATATAGACTTCATGTCCAACTTCATGTTCAGCTAACTAGCGACTCGTTCACTGCAATAATTTTAATACGAAAAAGTAAGAAATTTAACCAAACAATATCGTTCCACAAAATATATTTATTTTTTGCTAAAGTAATTTATACGCGTTCGTGAGATCGATTCTTACTCATGTCAAATATTACTCGGTATTCTCGTCCAGTAAGACGATTAGTACATTTTGGATATTTCCTACTGACTGTACCGAGTATGACTAATTGAAGAATTACTAAAACAATTATTTCTATTAAAACAGTTAAATATATTAGAACAAGCCGCAATCGAGTTCAATGGGTACAAATGAGCATCGTGTCAGTTTGTACATAAATTGACGAAATTAATTGACGCGCCGCAACTTGTGGACGAACTTTAATAAGGAGTAAGAACAGCGAGCTGTTGACACAATCACACTATTAAATGCGCGCGATGTGGCCTTCTTGTGCTGGCGCCGGGTTAAGTGACGGTCACTGAGGGTGATGCGTGGATGGATGGAGGGTAAAAAAAAACGAAACGTCTAAAATTGTTGTCTTTGCGCGAAAATATCCTCTTCTGATTAGCAAACAAATATATCTCAGTATTTTTCTTGAGGTGTGCAGGTTTCCTTAGGCTATATTTAAACAATTTTGCTCTTAAAAATTCACCAGCACTAACATGAATTTGTACCCTGCATTTCGGCTAAACTTATACACTTATTTTGATTACAATACAGAGAACAAAACTAAAACAAATAATTAAAATAATGAGAATTACATCTTTCTCATCATCATCATATCATGTCAGCCATTGGATGTCCACTGTTGAACGTAGGCCTCCCCCATCGACCTCCAGAGCGACCGGTTCGAGTCAGCCTCCATTCAATGGCTTCCCACGACTCTCCTCAAATCGTCTGTCCATCTTTCTATCGACGGTAAAACAAATTATTACAGCACTAACACACCTATCCCTATTTGTAAAAACACTTTTCATAAATGGATTTTAAACCTAAGACATCTCTGCAGAATCTACATTCCGAATCGGTGGTAGTTTTATTTTTACAAAATAATAATAATTTAAAGTATTAATTTGTAAATGACGATTCGAACGTGCTCGTGGGGCCTATTTGAATAAAGTGAATTTTGATTTTGATTTTGATTTTATCGTCCGTATCAATTGCATCAAACATAAACATAGTTAATAACGATAATAAAGTCAATACATTATCCATATTAAATAAAACTTAATATTAATCGATCGTAACAATTAACTTATAATTCATTAGCAAGCGATCCGTGTAAAACGATCACTTATTGCCTTGTAAATGACATGTAATTACCTATATATGTGCACGAGTGGCAGACACGGGTGTCGAACCGGCGCCCGTCGTCGTTACGCAAATTAAACGACCATTATGCGCGAACCGACGATAATTCCATGCACATTTATAATTGCAATTAATTAATTATCTGTTATTACAATAGTTTAACTCTCGTTAAACTACTTTTATGGAATATATGTATAAATTATTTGTAATTTCAATCGACGTTAAAATTCAGGAGGCTCGCAATTCAATGAGATTGGATTCTAATACTCTCTAAACATAAATCAGTGGAATTTCACTAATTTTAAGCGACTATTCACTTTTTTTAATGTGACAATTGTACCACGCAGAATTAGTGACTATTCTAATTAGTGACTATGGATGAATATGTGAATATCAGAGTCCACTGATTTGATCATTGAATATGTGTATGTGGGTTTTCACTAATTTGTTATTGAAATTCACTGATATATAGTGAATATAGTTTCACTAACGTAATTAGTGAAAATTACACTGGTTCATGTTTAGATAGTAAATGTTTTTATTTAATGTTTTACATATCAAGGATAGTCTCAAGGAGACCTCGAACGCGGGACCAGACGCGTAACTCTAAAAAAATCTACTCCAGTATTTTATATTGTGGATAAATCTTTTGTAACCCGACTACTCCAACGGATTGTACTATTTTTCGAACTATTAAAATGGTCTACAGTTAAATCTTATTGCACACTATTAGACTTTTCTATTATTTTATTTTTTTCTTAATTCCACCGTGACACGATACACTCTGCGTATTCAAAATTTTGAATACAAATATCTTATAATAAAGCAAGCTTAAAAGCTTGGTGAATTTTAACTTATAAAGTGTCGTAAGATTTCTCTTTCAACGATGTATCATTTTAACTAAACTAACAAACGAAATAATAACACCTAAAACATTATGGAACGTATACTAGGTGACCCGCCTAGTTTTACGTGCGTTTTCTGTTTTTTTACCGCAGCTCTTTTACTGTATATTCTTATGTAAATAACACAAGTTAATATTACTATTAATTTTATAGTAATACACAATATGATAAATTGGTCATATACTTAAGATAGAGTCGTGTGAACCAGTCAGTTTCATTCTGATTGAGTTATTAATTAGCGAGTTAACAGCTAAGCCCGACAACGCTCTGACGTTAAGCCTCCCGCGATCCCGTCGGACGCGGCGCGGCGGGTGCGAATAAATGCCAGCCTGAGAAATTAATCTTAGAGACTCCGTGTTAATAAACTGTAAACACGGTTTGTTTTCGTCTTTTTACGCGACTGCGCGAGAAAATTGTGTTATGTATTGAAAAATTATTTATTTGTACCGTATTTCAATATATTGATATAACGAGCGTCCTAACTACCTACAATTATCTAATTCTAAGTTATAAGTATAATATAATTGTGTTTGTATTTTTTGTATTGTATTGTATCAGCCTGTAAAGCACCCACTACTAAGTAAAGGCCTCTTCTTTGTATAGAAGAAGGGTTAGAGCTTAATCCACGACACTGTTCATCAGTAAAATATCAAGGGGTCTCCACTCCTTTGTTGCCTCCAGACCTTCAAATCCGGCCTTGGTGACAGCTTGTATCAAATATACTCGTGTTTCAAGTAACACTAACGTACAAAATGATCTAAATATTATTATATTAGAGACTATCAAAACCGGCGAACTCCGTTTCACCACCAGATGGCTTCGTTTTTTGTAACATTTCGTTTGGGGATTAAACCACCATGCAAAACCATATTGGTTTGTAGTAGGGGAGAGTGGGGTAATTGCGGCCCCCTAAGGAAACCTTTAAATAAAATCCAAAATTTACTTATTAATCAGTCTCATTATTATTATCATTAAACTTTGGTTTCTACCTTATAAATTTAGCATAACACTTGTCTTATTACTAATCAACAACACTATTTATTTTTAAAAAAACATAACTTTTCCTGTCCGTATTTACCCAGTACATTATGGGTAAATACGGACCCTCATTGGGGTAATTACGGATCAAATATATATCCACTCAATGAAGAACCACTTGTAAAACTTTCATGAGCCTATCGTTGGCGTCCTACACAAAGGATCCAGTCTTCCGCAGGTGGGTCAAAATACTTCTCATTACAAAAAATACACCAATATTCTTCTTCTGAATCTTTTTCAAATTTTTTAGATTTTTTACTCCTTTCTTGGAGTTTGTATTAATCCTTTTTGATTATGATTACCAGTCTTTTTTTCTCTTATTATATATATTTTTGAACTAGTTACATATCAGTCTTTTTTTTCTCTTCTTGAAATTGTTTCATCAAAAGTGGATTCATTCGCTTTCTCTTGAAAATAAAGAAAGGTGCCACATAACCACAAGCAGCGCTGCATGGATTGATAACCATACCCACTTGTTTTAAGCCTTTGGGAGCCAGAATTCTGGAGTATTTTTGCACTGTACTAATGACAGTTTCATCAACATTATATATAACATCTGATCCAAAATGCTATTTTACCATTAACTGGGTTAAGTTGTCAAAGAAAATGTCGGTCTTGACTTTATTAAATGCTGTTATTCTGCTTAAATATGTAGCTTCTGGTCTGCGAATCGATATTTCAGGATGCCTTGCCATAAAAGAGTAGTATGAATCCATTCTGGCCATTTTACTTTGTTTATCAAACCTGTGCTTAAAACTTTTTGCGTTAGCAAATTTATTTTTTTTATATTTTTTTTTAATGACATATGCAATTTTTCTAAGCGTAGGTATAGTTATACCGTAATAATTTCTGCATACTTTCAAAATATGTTGCACAAGTTCTTGCTCTTGCGATTCGTTAAAAATAGGCTTGGTCCCACGTTTTGGATCAGTAATATCATCAGCTCCATATTTTTTGATTTGGTCAAACAGAGTAGCTCTTCTCTTCTGCTTGCCGAAAACTGATTTTTTTATCTTGTATGTCCCGAACAGCTATTTTTAATGTGTCTAGGTTATACTTTTTTCTGTTTTTCTTTTATACCTACGAGGCATCTGAAACAAAAAAATATTAATCTGTGTTAATATTTTGATGGGGTAAATGCGGACGTCCGAGTTTACCCCGAGCGTTCCGTCCGCAATTAACCAAAAAGCATATTGTCTGTAAAAAACTCAAGTTTGCAGGTTATGTGACCCTCAGCAATTTCGTTACTTTACCGTTTGCTGGATGAATTCCAGACGAATTCTTACAGAAAACATCAAAACTGTCACTCATATATAGCTTCGTAAACACGACAATGTTATGAGATAAAAATTATAAAAAAAGGACTTAAAATGTTTAATAGAACATACCTTGTAACCAATGCGCGGCCTTCCGTCTTGACAACTTACTGCGTACTAAAGATGGTGGACGCTACCTATTCACCGCACCTGAGTTGCGCGGTCGGGGTTAGATTTTGTCAGACAACGGTGTCCGGGATTACCCGGTGTCCGGGAATACCCCACTCTCCCCTACATGCTATGTCCCTGTTTTCCTGATTTTCTGTTGAAATTTTTCCTAAATTTTGTTTGCTATAAACCTCACTGAGCCCGAGACCTTCCCAACGAATGCAAAACCGTGGAAATCGGTTCGTGCGTTCTGGAATTATAGCGTCAGGAAGGAAAACCCGACTTATTTTTATATTATAGATTAAAATGATTCGACAAGTTAAAACAAAATGAAACGAGACACATGTCACAGCGGCGCTGCTCAGTCCGCTCTCACTGTTTGAGCAACTTACGACAATAAACCGATTAATGTCCACTAAAAAGACACCGCGTTTTAAATGTTAGCTGGTAATTAGTAAGGGCTTACACCCACTGAGGCGCTAGTACGAAGCTTATACAAAACTTTATTTATTTTATACAAAAAAAAAAAAAACATACAGTTAAGTTATACAATATAAGAACTAAGCACAACAGCTGGAGGTTTTTTTTTAAATCTTTATTTAAAGAGCTTGGTCACAAAAAAAATGACTATGAAACAGCTGGACTTATTGCTAAAGAACAGTCTCTTTCAAACAGCCAAGATGGAGGATGTGATGTAAAAGTAGCGAACTGTACAATACTAACTACAATAATATAAAACAATGTATCACATAGATAGTACACGTACATAACACACTCTTATATAAATATATTAATTACGCGAACATAGACACCGAATGACTTAAAGCTTCTTAGAAGTTCAATGACTATACTGAATCTGTTTGTAAATAATCGACATTTGAACAAAGATCTTGCATTAAGAAGGGAATGAACGTTATTTTTGTTCAATTTGCACAAAAAACTAATCAATTTAAACTATACATAATATGTAGTAACAACTCTCATCGCTCGTCCAATGGTTACTTAGCTTTATTTCGGCACAAACTGCTAGCAAATCATACACTTCGTCGATAATATGTGAAAAAATGTAATTTGTACGCGGATTACACTAATTGGATTAAATTTTAGTGACGTATCATTTATTAACATTTGACAGGCAATTTTAAACAAGTTCCTTTTTTCTATTCAAGGCTGTTTTTAAAATTAAAACTCTTCCGGCTACGTGAGTGATATTTGTACACTCTAATTAGTTGTTAATTTAATATCTCAACTTAAAATGGATCAATTATAAAATTATCCAAATCAGAAAGACCATTTGTTACATAACCTGTAGTTAGAACGTCCCTAACGATGTTAACAACTTCAATATGGCTATTTCATAAATAAATAATTATGCATAAATCATAAGAGTATTTTAAAAACCATCTTTCGAGTCATTTGTTTAAGATTGTCAGCTAATTAGATTTCATAGTATAAAATCGGTACACAATCAGCACGAGGTCCTTAAAACTAATGATAATACAGCGACAATATTTTCGAAAACTACTAGGAACATTGTAATCGTAGGACTTTAAGATCTTAAACCTAATACAGATATATACTATCTATAATTTTATTGATCAAACAATTCGAGTATATTTGGAGATATCACCTATTTGGAGAAGAAGTCCTCGCCCAACACGGGTAAGTTTACAGACTGATTCATAACTAAAATGTTCACCATTCCATTCATCTGATAAACATAATAGTCGCAGATTCGAACTCCGGTTATAAACTGTCATAGCTTACATATATGTTTATCTTGGAGACAAGCACGAGTTTCTGGTGTTTGGTTTTCCGAAATTCCAACACAAAATTACACTTAGGAGTATTGAGTGTGTGGTGTTTATTTACTTAACATATTTTATATGCAAAGACTACACGGGTTGTTTAAATAGACGAAACATACATTCTTACGTTATTAATCATAATTTATACATTCAAACTCTAAATATGAAAAACATGTTTTGTATTATTTGGGTATGTTTTGTGTGAATTAATCTCATAACAAATACATACACGCGGTGATCAGGTGGCGCGTTGGCTGGAAAAACTTCTAATTGAGACATCACGTCACGGTGGGATCGGCTGCCGGGATGAGTGTCGGATGATGTGATTAGTGAAGTTTTTGCAGGCTCCGGGTGCGTGGCGCAAGTTGAAGACGCTGGCGATTTGTTTTTATAAATTACTATAAATTCCTTACTGCGACATTTATTATTACTGTTTTATAGCCTGGGGAATTTCTGATATAATGTAAGTTTTCAATGTTAAAATAGTATATTGTGTCACAAGGCACGAAACTACTACTTTCTGTCCCACATGTGAAATTGTCACCCGAGTTGAAGGCGAGGGTGGCAAATATTTGGGAAAGGATGTAGTACTTTGGTCCCGTGTTGAACATAATTTTTTTTCCTATTTAAAACTACCAGTAGGTAATATTTTAAAACAATAAACGTCGACTATTATAAATATCTTTTTATTTAAAGTTTGAAAAATATTACCTATTTTTCAAACTTTAGATTTAAAAAATATTTCAAAATTACACACGAACCGTTAAAATTTAAAACAATATATAGCCTACGCTTATAAATTGTATGAAATATCTCCTAACATAAATAATACGATATTTATAATAGTCGACGTCACTCTTACCACTCGTACCAACATGAACTTTTTGTTTTATCGCGAACACAATATTTAATCTTACCGCTAAAAATAACTTATTTATCCCTTCGGAAGTTTGTTAATCTTTTAAAAATGTGCAAAGATGTGAACATAACGTTTCGTTCAGATAACAACCGGACAGCGATAATGCTGTCACACTCCATGGAATGCGGGTCCGACACACTTTGCAAAAAATATTTACTTCAAATTGTCCTAGATCTAGATTTTTCTAAGAATTCATTAAACACTTAATTAATGTTGTAACCACATTCGGTAATATTACCTCGATATAAATAAAACTAGTTTTCAGCTATATTTACTAATAAACAGCTTACAAATTTGTTTGTTCGTTTGAACCCACAAATCTCACGATCTACCAGTTTCAATATTATTTCTCTTCGATAATCTAAGTCTCTTAAAAAGATCACACAACAATACATCAAGTAGAGCAGAAAAATATCAATAGACGAGTATCGAAACACGGGCAAAACCGCGGAAGTTATCTAGCACTATATGAAATGTCGTGTCATATCTGTCTTAGAATAACGGTTAACTTATATAATATGATATTCTTAAGAAGAA
The DNA here is from genome assembly GCA_036937285.1 of Euphydryas editha. Classification (NCBI taxonomy): domain Eukaryota; kingdom Metazoa; phylum Arthropoda; class Insecta; order Lepidoptera; family Nymphalidae; genus Euphydryas; species Euphydryas editha. Next base: position 17,469,512 of record JAUPFZ010000022.1, on the reverse strand, counting down.
CACTTGACGTCAATTAACAATTTCCGTAATTTATAACAAAATGTTTTAAAAAATTAAAATTTAAGATCATTGTAATAATAAATCTATTAAAAATAACTTTACTACAACTAACAAACTCCATTAGTATATTTATATTTATATATTCGTATATATTTCGAGCAACGCCTTATCATAATATCTAATGAATTCTGATTAAAAAATGAAGTCATTACGGGCTTCACGCGATGTGGACCAACAGAGCGCTTAGAATTCCTCGCGGTAATGACACCTCAATTATCGTATCATTGCTGCTTCTGGTCTATCAGCGATCATAAAATCACCATAAATAACACCTTGCGTTGTAACAGCTACCGTGATTTATAAATAGTTAACTTGTTTGTTAATTTTATTATATATAAGAATAAGTGACAAACCACATTTACTTAAAACAATGAGCCAAGATAGCATTTCTATATCTAAATAAAAAATTTAGAGTTTGTCCCGTTAAATTCGATAATCTCAGTAATATAATCTAATTCAGTAAATATAATTTTTGCAATAGAAAATCTACTTATTGAGAAAAATTTAAGCGTCTAGTATCTAATACTACAAAATACTCTGTGCGAAGACGTTAACATTTTAGTTTTTTTTTTGTGGTGTTGATTTATATTTCAATAAAAAATCGCTTTTAATATATAAAAAGCTTTGAATAGAATAGGTACGATTTAAAACAAATATTTACAAGATTATTATAACGTTACAGGGTTCGCTCATCAAGCTGTGTGGTGAAAATCAAGTTCTCGATATCATGCTTTCTGAGATGAATTAGAATTTAGAACGTAAGGACGGACGCTCGAGGCGTTGCGTTTGATATGATAACTATACTAATACTGTAAGGAGGAAAGTTTGTTCGTTTGTTTATAATCTAAAAACTATAAGAAATGAATCAGTTTTATTAATTCTTATGACGTCGTGTTCTGATCACTACACACTATTAACACATTTGATAGTTGGGGTTTGGTTTACACTTTACAGCATTACCCCTATAATGGCTTTAGCGTTTAAATTAAATATGTTAGATATTCACAATTGTATTTTTATTAAAATCATCAAAAAACGTGTCTCTCTAGTCTCTGTCAAAATCCTGATCATGCGCTGTGAGCTCTTTCTAGATTGTTCCATCTCCAAATTTAAATCTGTATAAAAATCACGAGTGAAAGAGTTAATGTCATAAACTTTGTATACTACGAGTATCGCGCGGATATGCTTGTTTAATAAATATATATAAAATATTATTTTATAAATTAAATATTAATAGTTAATAAATATGTAATATAAATAAATGATAAATGCTAGGTAGCCTACAATGGCTATACTTAGGTATGATCAAATATATATATTTTTAATGTCATTATTTAAAAAGACCGCGAAAATCTCGTCAACATAATCTTTTACATCTGGTTAAAAATATCATAATTCAGAAATACTCGGTCTTTTACAGTCGGAATATCAAAGTAATTGACTATTTTTTTCTGAAACGACTGGACTAATTACTAAGTTACAGTATCCAAATGTAGTATAGGCCGTAAAAAATCGCGTTACGACGCGTAGAAGTAGAGCAGTAAAAAGTGTGAATCTTATGAACGTCAAAACCATGAAGATCTTTTAGAAACAGATGAAAAGAACACGATTTCCCATAAAATTATTTACAAGAAAGAAATCAATTACACCGTTAACGTTGTACGTTAAAGATCTTGTTATAATTTAATATTCTCTTCGAAATAAACCGACGGATGCTCGAGGGGTTTCGTTTGTAGATATTTAATATAATGGTCGTGATTTCAAGTTATTGCTGAGATAGAAATTACTTATCATAAGCGTCAAGTTAGTGCATCGCAGACGCCAGCGGAACCGAGACGTTTTAATAACGGATCGGTTTTATTTTGATAGAATTAAATCTAGATCTTTTTTGGTATATCTGACTTTAAAGCTTAGATTAAATTGATTTTGTTGCATTCTTTTAACTGAAACCTATATAGTTAAGTTTATTTTGTTAGTGTTTTTTTAAATGCTACTTTGAAACGATTTATCTTTTTACAAATTAATTGAATTAAACTGATTTTACAAACTTAATGTTTGCGATAATTTATTATTTCCTAGTGTTTTTGTTTTACTGAATTTTATTTAATGAAATATTCGATTATTTAAAATGTACGTATTTCGTAGAATTTCTTAAATTATATAATGTTTGAGATGAACGGTTAAATCCCATCCCCTTTTGATCTTCGCTCACCCTTAGAATACCTAATCCTTCCATATTTATAATTAATACGAAAACTTCAAGTTATCTTTGATGTGATGTAAAGCGAAATGTAAATAATTAACAAACCGTGTTCCGGACAAGTGTCGTCGAGGGATCATTGCGTCATCCTTATACAAGTTTGCGTATTACTCCGTAACAATAAATCGTTGAAATTAATTTGACACGCGTTTACTTCGCCTCAACTCGCTTTGTACTGATAACAGTGTTGATGTGTTCCGTATGTTTTACAAGAGTTTAAAACATCGGTCACTGACCTATAATTACGCTATAAGATATTCAACTATGACTCTTGTGGAATGGTAAACTTTAAGGTCATTTTAGTAAAAAGTGAAATTAACGTTGTCAAAACCACGGCACCAAACTAGTTCAGTAGAGTTGCGCTAAATATCGCCGGTAAAAAGTTTTAAGATTTCGAAAAAACAATAAATAATTATAGTATCAAATACGTTTTAAGGAATTCTTAAAAATATATACAATTAAAACTGAACTGAAATGTATCAGCCTGTCTCACTGCTGGGCAAAGGCCTCCTCTCCATATTGGAGAAGGGTTGGAGCTTTATTCACCACGCTGCTCCACTTCGAGCTGGCGGATATTTTCCCTTTCATGTGTAACGACAGCTATCAGATGTCTATTATAAAAACGGGAATCGATGGCTTTACATGCTCTGCGAGACACGGTGGGGAGAACCTAGAACAGAAACCAATATTTGTACAAAAAATATCTGACCCGAACGAGAATCAAAACCGCGACTGGCAGCGTTGAGATGACTATTCGCACCAGCATTACAAGTTTTTAATTAAAAAAAATCCATTCGCTCTGTGAACCCTAAAACAATCTAATAAGTTACAAAAATATTTTTAATTAAACTTACTGAGAGTAATGTGTCAATTTGTTACGGAACAGAGCGACGTGCGTTCATAACCGTCGGCAGCAGTGAGCGGTGACTTATTTGAAAGATGTGTGAACTAATATCTTAATGCCATTGTTTTCTATAATGCTAGGTACTACCAGAGACTAATTTTGATTTTGATTAGATTATATTACAAGTGTTGCCCGTGACTTTGTTCCCGTTTATACGTTTTGACTTTCATCCCATTTAGTACTTTCTAAAAATGAATCAATGAAATTTTCATTAATTACGTTAGTGAAGCTATATTCAATAAATATCAATTTAAATAACAAGATAGTGAATACTCACTTATTTTACATTTACATATTAATACATTGATAAAAAGAACACAGGAATTCAATAAATCCGCTCTTACCTAACTTCACCTCCTAATTTTTTCACCCCTTTAAGTCATTGACACTTTTACGTGCTGCTTTTTTTCTGACAGCGTGATTTAACATCAGATTAGTCGTCTGTTCGTCTGCTTGTGAGCATAATACTTTTTTAAATGATAAAATATAAAAATACTCTTAAAAAAAAAACAGAGAAATAAAATTCCCAAGAAATATACATTTCGTAATCCGTAATCATTAATTGAAATGTTTAATAGATATCTTAATGAAGGGAACAAATAAAAGAGAGTGATCGTCGTAGTGCAGTGTGACGTCTTCACGTCTCCGAGCTGTCAATCAGTTGCAATTAGAGGCTGCGTCCGTCCGTCCCGTGTTCACACGCGATACTTTACATGTACGGGGAGATGTCCACTTATGTCTTGATATATATACTAAAATAATAAAATTAATTAGCAGAGAATAATATAAAATATTTAGAAATATAGGAAATATCTCATGTTTCGTATTTATAATAAATAAATTATTACCATTACACCACTAATAACTTGTGACAGATTGAGCATTATTCAAGTAAACATATTTATGTATCACAATGAATTAAAATGTATTTTATTTTACAATTATGAAACTATTAAATATATATAGGAACTAGCGGCCCGCCCCGGCTGCGTCCGGGGTGTGTATACGTACTTTAACTTTCCTCTTGAATCACTCTATCTATTGGTGAAAACTGCATGAAAATCCGTGCAATAGTATTTGAGTTTATCGCGAACAGACAGACGCGCCTGAGGACTTTGTTTTATAATATATAGTGATGATAACTACTATTCATAATACGTTTAATTTTTACTGCGTTTGAAAATGTGAAATATTTTTGTCGCTATAATATCGCACAATTCTTTAAACAAAGTCGTATTTTATTAATAATTCAACGAGCGCCGGCGCCACGAGTGCGCATAATGTCAATAATATAGATATTTCTGCTGTCACGCTGACGTCTCGTTACGATTCGTTAAAAAACTGGACAAGTGCGAGGCGGAATAGCACTGGGTTGGATTCCGTACCACCGCAAAAGATTTAATTATCTTTAATTTTATTCTATGGATATTAAAGTTTTTGACTTTATTTTATTTTTTATTATATGTCATGATATAACAATATAATTATATTCTGTGACATGTCAAGCTATAGTGGTTTCAGAGATGTAGATAGATAAATTATAGTCTACTTGTGTCAGTGTCTCAGATAAATAAATTTATGCCTAACACTCAACATCCCAAAGTAGGTTGAGAATTCTGTGTCGGAGTCCAGAATCACACAACGCAAGCTCAAACATCCATAAACCGATAGCATACTACTTCCTACACAAATTATATTTGCCGTGCGCGGAAATCGAACACGACCGCTAGCGCATGGTCTAACTGCTTTTACTACTGTGCCAAACCAACATCAAATAATAGTTATAAAGAGATAAAGGGCACCGTGGTGGACCGTTTGCCCGTACTGTGTCAGCCTGTAAACAACCCACTACTGAGCGAAGGCCTCTTCTCCATATAGAAGAAGGGTTGGTGCTTAATCCACAACGCTGCTTCACTGCGGGTTTGCGGATAATTTCCCTCCCATGAGTAACGATCGTCATTAGGTGTCTATGATAACAACCGGGACCGACGGCTTTACATGTTCTCCGAGGCACGGTGGGGGACCCACAAAGACCTGTTATCCAGACCGGAAACAAATATTTATACAAATACAAATATATGACCCGAAGGGGAATCGAACCCGCGACCGCCGGCGCGCGGCTTGAGGTGACTACTCGCACCACTACACCAGAACGCTTGAACTTTTGCCTACGGAACCCTAATAACAAAACGGCGCCAGGTATTATGTAGGAACGTAGCGAATTGTTGATCACGTCGAGATATTATCATTGTTATATCTGATCGGTATCTTGTTAATTGTTAATTTACGTAAACAATATCTTGTTTATTAATAATATTTATAACATGTCTGTAATGTCGTTAGCTTGAATATTAATATTTTATAAATGCATATTGAGTTATGTTTAATTAGGGTGTCTTTAATGCACCGCCGGATGTGCCGGATGGGTAAAGGACTTTTTTCCATATAGACTAAGGTTAGAGTTTAATCCGCCAAATGTTTCACTTTTGTTTGGCGAATAATTTCCCTACTAATAATAATGATCGTTATCAGGTGCCAATGTCACCCAGGAGGAGGGAAGTGGTTATCATAAACAACTTAAAAACAATAATCAAATATTTGTACGTACGTCGAAGTCGAATCTTCGTCAGTCGGCGCTTATGAACTCTTCGTCATCAGTGCACAAGAACCAGGAGCAATTTGTTTGTTTGTTTCAATTTTTATTAACAAACAAGGTAACTGAATGATACTGTGGCGAAGGCAGTAACCAAAAATACCTATCTGTAAAAGAGGGCTGTTGCGTGTGACGCCTAGTGTAACATAAAATTTGACATAATAAATTTGATTCAATATTCTGTTTTCAACAAATTAAATCAATATATTGATATTATAATATATGTTAATACATTATACTTATACATAAATACATTTTACATAACGCCAAGTACATAAGTAATCCACCAGCCGCTTCTCAAGAGGGATTACAAGCGCCCGTCAAGTTCCCGCATCTCAAGGTAGCTATTTGAATACAAATTTATCGATCTTGGCGATAACATTGTTAGATCTAGCTTAGATCCAGCTCACCTGACTAGTCTGGATTTATGCCTGCCTAACATGCGACCTGATTTATGAGTAAGGAAGAGCGCAGACGGACACACATGTCCGACACGATCGGGAATGTAGGAATCGAGTAAATTCCAGATCTGTGCATTGGAAATGTATATTTAGTTTAAATTGCATTCGTTATTTATTTTCAACTTACATACATTAATATGTACATATACAATTACCTATTTACCTTTAATTACTAAACTATTTTGTTTATACTATATTTATATTGTTGACATTTTTTTTTTCGATAATTTTTTCCAGTCTACTAATAATGTTACTAGTCAAAATAAACTGATATGTAATTTTCACCGGTAATTGTTATTAAAAAATATATTATTACAATTGTTTGTGTTATCTATATACTTATAATTATTTATTAGTGTTGTAAAAAGATGTTATATTTTAATAAAATAAATAGTTGTACTTAATCTTTCATATCTACATTAAAACAACTAAACAAAGATTTTTTTTTAATTTCTAATTGGACTGGTTACTCGATATTACTGGTTTAAAACAAACAAACTCTTTAATTTAATATAAGTATAGATAAAAATAATCTATTCGATAAATCGATTTACAAAATCGATATAAATAATCGTTAACGTAACACGAAATTACGTATTTTATCTACATTGTCGTCAATGTAACTATTCTTTGATGCTCTGTCGTAATAATGAGATCATGGAGATAGAATTAAATACATATTAAATTGTTGAAACTTTTGATTTCCATAATTAATTTGATTAAGCTATTATTATAATTATACGATTTTTGCCCGCGGCTCCGCGTGGACGTCCGATCATTTAAAGAGAAAGTATAGGAGTATCTTAGTAGTTAAAAAACACTGTTTCAACATAAAAGTTTTAAATTACAAGATCATTGAACTATACTCAATTTTTCATTTAACTTAACTAAACATTCCCCGTGGATTCACCTGTGTAAATGTTTACTACTACTTCATAAGACGTAGCGCAATTTTTGTCCTATCAACTTCTTCTCTAAAAATTCCTTCAAACAAAAAAAAAAAAAACATTTTAATCTTCCTCATAAATACTGAGCTTAGTCCTTTCAAATAAACACGGAAACAAAATATTTTCGCCTAGGATATTTTCATTGTAATCAAAATTAATATACTTATATATATATCCGTTACAAAAAAGTATATATACTTATGTACATATATTTTATAACATATCTTTAGAAGCCCTTATCTGCAAGTGGAACAGTGTTTGTAGATCCGTCCGTCCGTCACAAGAATTTATGTGTACCGTGCTCTGAATGTCGTTAATATTGATATCTATTGAAAATAAATAGCTAATAGATAGTAAATAGTTACATAAAAATATAATATTTCTGCTGTTTGTTTATAAAATTAAAAGAAATATTTTGAACCTTTTGTACGATCCGACTTACTTTGACTAGCCCGTTGGCGCAGTTGGCAGTGACCCTGCTTTCTGCTCCAGGATTGTGGGTTCGATTCCCTCCCCGAGTCTGGGTGTAATATATATTTATTTATATATGATTTGTATGTTTGTATATTACAAAAAAAAGCATATCAGTCGGCTGTTACCTAAAACACAATTATTAAGTTGCCTACCTTAGGAACGACGACCGTGTCTGTATATAAAAAAACTCTAGCAACTGGCTAGTGAGCTAGCGGTCCCGGGGTCGAACCCCGCTCGTGATACATTTTTAACTTTTTATATAGATCAAATAGACATTTTTCGGTGTCGTGTCGGCTTCTGTGTTGCTGTGTGTTTCCGGAATGGACACAGGACATTTCATCCTACTAGAGCCGTTTCGACGACCGTTCTGGTGTAGGGGTGCGAGTAGTTGTCTCAACACCGTGCGCCGACGGTCGCGGGTTCGATTCCCGCTCGGGACAGATATTTATTTATTTATTTATTTATTACAACTTTATTGCACAATACATCAAACAATTGTACAAAAGGCGGGCTTAATGCTAAAAGCATTCTCTACCAGCCAACCTTAGGACGAACAAGAGCGAACGTTTGTAGGTGTGCAAAATTGAGAATAAATAAAATTCACTTTAAGAGAAAAAAAGAAAAGATGGAAAAATAAGATAACGTTAATGACAATCGTTATATTAGATATCGGTTTTTACACAAATATTTGTTTCCCGGTCTGGGTGTATATCCTTGTGCGTCTCCCCGCCATGCCTCGGAGAGTACGTAAATCCGTCGGTCTCGGTTGTCATCATAGACACCTGATAACGATCGTTACACATGGTAGGGAAATTATCCACCAACCCGCAGTGGAGCAGCGTGGCGGATTAAGCTCTAACCCTTCTTCTATGTGCAGTAGAGGCCTCCGCTCAGCAATGGGTGGTTTACAGATTGATACAATACAGTACAGGGCCGTTTAGTATGAAGCGTTGATTATTTTTGCAATAACTCAAAAAGTAAAAAAAAAAAGACTATAATTGCACGCATTACATTCTGTATGTGTGTACAACTGTATCATTAAGCGTATTGTTCTTGGAAATTAAGTTTACATAGTCGAGGTCAACGTCACGATGACGTCACGATTTTATATTCAAGCACGAGCAAAAAATTGATGTTGTTTTAAGGAAAGCCAACAAAAAGCGATCTTACTTGAAATCCATGGATCCTGGTGATTTAAAGGCGGACCCATGCTTTTGTTGAAGCCTTAAAACATGAGGAGCACAGTGGTTATAACTCGTGCAGTTAATTAGAAGTCACTGGATCAGTTAGTCGTGATCAATCTTTGAGATTATATGACCAATTTTAATGAGTAGAATTGCGTTTCAAAGTCCGAATATTTTAGGAAGATACTTGCTGTTAGTCATCACACCATAATCGCATGATCAGAGCTGATACAGGTGAAACCGCAATATTCGACTAGTGCACAAAATTTATTAAAGAAATTTTCCAGTATTATACATATTTACAATTCGAAACTTAAAATAATTATTTACAAACCGTTTTAGTATAAATCATGTCCGCGTGGAATGGTGCCAAGAATACTAGCAGCATTTCCCCGTTGAATCGCAAAAAATATTAAGATAATTTAATTGCTTTAATTGCTTTCATATCACAAACATACTTATAACACACATAAAATCTATGCTAGATATCGTGTTTTAGTGTGGTGGCTTATTAACTTAGAATTATTCAAGACTAAGCCGTTTTAGAGACACTAAGAGCTGCACAAAAACAATTAAATCAATTTTACTATCACTATTTATATCCCGATGCTGACATTAACGGTATCCTAATACATTTCATACGTTGGAGACACGGAACAGCGAACATTCGAGAAATACTGCAAACAAAACAAAAAATAATATCGTTTGCATCTGTTTTTGTTATAAATTGGTAAAATTGTCTATAATACAATTAATATAATTTTTAACTTCACCTCAATACTTCAGCAGTATGCGTTATTTATTTATTTATTTTTATAGGACAACTTACAAAACATACACTAGGTAATATTGACTTAACAAAGGCGCTTACAATTACCTGCTACGTGTTGTTTTATTTAAAAGCCGTCACGGCATGGTATTTTTGGTGATTGTTGTGTGTTGGTTATTTAGTGATATATAGAGATTAAAACTATTTTTTCATAAAACCTTATATTAAAAAATCTTCTCTTAGTACAGCTTAGTACCTACGATATACAAGATTATCTTAATTACAGTTATGAAAAGACATACGACTTATTAGGTTAGTTTAGGTTTTCTGATAAAATAAAATTAAAAACACAAATTTATACTGGTTTCAACGAATACTACCAATTTTCCTGCCGCCTCTTCTCGCTAGAGACTAAAATTGGCAAACCAATCGAACAGAGCATTTGAGTTCGGGATTGCCATGCTACCATCTCATCCGAGTCCCAGCTCTTTAATCAGTGCAGCCGTGATATGCAGCTCATTACAAGATAGTAATCGTGTAATCTGTCACGTGCGGCGAGACCGTTGCAATTAATTAAAGCTCGAGTACCGCAACGATCGCTATCAAATAATTGATTATTAGTTATTAATAAGAGATATTGATTCTGTTGACTGGTCAGTTGACTCACTTTGGTCAGAATCTCTGGCACAAAAAGCTTTAATCTTACCCCGTCCGAAGTTCCTTATGCCGTTAATTGATTTTTAGAAAAGGCGGCCAACGTTTCGAGTATATATTTCTATAATTTAACATATGAATTGAAAGCGTTGAGTGCGGATTAAAATTCATGATCTAACTAACACTTTTCGAGAGAAATTCGCAAATCCGCAAGTCTAAATAATAATATCAAAGATTAAATTATTGCCTTAATTACTTCCGCAAGTACTGTTTCCGCGAAGCCAATCCGCAAAGGACCAGAATTGTTTACGGTCTAAAACATCTCAAAAGGAGTGAAAGTCTTTCACCACAAGTGGATTTTTAAAGGGTATTTACAACAACTCCATATTTTAATCAGTTTTTTTAAGTCAGAATTATTGGAATGGTAACTAGAAAAAAAGGACGACAGGACAAAATTTTACAAACGTATATATTTAGTAGAGGTATATTGTTAGTAGTAATGAATTCGCTGGCGTACTGATCTTAATAATCTCAACAACAGGGTCCTCGTATTGCCCAAAAATATAGAAACTATTTATAATTTAAATTCAAACAAATGCTTCAAGACACATGTGACAACAATAGACACCCAATACGAGGTAATTGTGAAAGCTCGCCCGATCCCACGGCCCAGACCACACGCTACCGATGTAACTCCGAATGAATGTCATAGAGTGGTGTAATTATAACCGAGGATAACGGTGCATGTAAATGAAACTCCAATAAATCTCCCTTCGAATGCTCGTTGTAAATTAAATACCTAGAGATTATCTAGGGCGTTCATTAGGCGCTATTAAATGAGGCAGGCTTTCCTTTCACAATCTAACTGAATTACGTACATTAATTCAGATGAAAGTTCGAAAAATTGTACATTTTAATTGAACTCGCTTTCGATGGCTTTTTACCGATGACGCTGTTAAAGTGTTTAATGGATTTGCTTTTAACATTAATCAGTGATAAAGAGTATTTATTAATATTAAATAAGATACCATTAGCGCTGTAAATGTATTAGTTAACTTAGTGATATTAATTGTGATTAAGAAATAGGAAAGAATTTTTAAGAGGTTGAAAGGAGGTTTTATATGTTACGTAAAAATTAACTCCGCAGACAATAAAGAAAAAAAATATTTATCATAATTCTGTATTATTTCTGTATTTTTCTAAATATTATTTGTGTATATATATAATATTCAGTTTTACATAAAATGTCAATCATTATTACAGTTGGGCTTTAGAATTGTATAAACATGACTAACGTATCTTAAAGGACATTGCTTAAGCACTAAGATCGCTTAGGAGATACGAGCGAGTGAAATTAGACTCACAGTATATCCCAGTCGACAAGTAATGGGAAATCGGCGATCAAACGATGTATTGTAATTGAGAGATAACGCTTAATTACTCTGAGGACCGTTCACAACATCACGTAACGACAGATTTCAATCTTAGAGAGTTTAATTTACGATTCCCTTACGCCTAGTTATACTAGTAGTGTAGTGGTGCCAGAAATTGCCTTAACGCCGAAATGTCGTGGATTCGATTCCTGCTCAGGACAAATATTTGCATTTATATAAATATGTGTTTCTGGTCTGTTGTACTATATATATATGTTATTGTGGATTTCCCCACCGTCCCTCGAAGAGCATGTTAGTAGAGCCATTGGTTCTGTTTATCATAGATACCTGATAGCGGTCGTTACTCGTCGTATATAAAATATCCGCCAACCCGCAGTGGCGGATTAAACTCCAACCTTTCTCATGTGTAGAGTAGGAGGTCATCGCCCAACTGTGGGACGTTAACGGACTGTTTCAGTTGAGTTCAGTTACAGTAACTTAAACAACACTTATTCAGTTAATTATAAACATTCGATCATGTTCATTCAATTTTTTTTTATTAAAAGATAGCTTTGCTTTCAATATGTAATCTGTGTACCTTTCTAATTAACAATATCTCATAACGGATACAATATCGCCCTGTTTAACAAGCTTCCGCCGCCTACTTAATCTTTTCAGAGCTTTAAGTTACATAAACGCTATCTCATTACTCTCGTACACTTAATTACCTCTAACTTGTAACTCGTGCCAAATTAATTAACTTCTTAATAACTGTTCTGACTTCTAATTCAAACAATAACGGTCCTCATTGGGTGTGCGATCGCAGGATTGTGGGTAGGATGAAAATTCTGTATCCGATATCCAGAAACACAAGTAATATAAAGTCAAATGCCAAGAAATTACACTTACAGACCTATGCCTCATATTTGTCATTTGTCATGATCGAACGCGACTAGCACAAGAGCCAGTCACTACGACCACTGTGTTAATACGTACCTACACCGAATACATAAAATAATATTGTTTAGTTTCAAATTATAGATTTTTTCTTTCTTGTAATTATTGTATGATTATAGATTAAATAATATAAACGTAGAAAATTTATGATTATGATTTATGATTTCGATATACTATTTATAATTTTTTTAGTGGCCGTAGCGATGAGGTGTAAACTGGTCCCGGTCGAGACGCGTGTGATATCATCTATAAACTTTATCTAAGCAGTATCTGCTTCACGCCTATTATAGCTGCTAATGATAGCGAGCTCGCCGAGCCCTTGGAGCTCTTCCAGATGGACACAGAACTGAGAGTGATGAAAATTGTATCACTCGGAAATTATAAATATTGTGTGAACTAGAAAGTCATAGAAACTATTATAACTGGACTGAACTATTGTAAATAAGCCGGTAAATGTTCCACTACTGGACAAAGGCCTCTTCTCCATATAGGAGAAGTGTTGGAGCATAATCCGCCACGCTGCTCCACTGCGGGTCGGCAGATAATTTTTCCTATCATGAGTAACAAATGCTATCAGGTGCTTTTGATAACAACCGGGACCGACAGCTTTACGTGTTCTCCGAGGCACGGTGAAACAAATATTCGTACAAATACAAATATCTGCCCCGAGCGGGAATCGAACCCCCGAACATCAACGTTGAAGCGACTGCTCGCAGCACTACGCCAGAATGGTCGTCAAGTACTAATTTTCTTTGTAATTGTCTTGAATATTTATTAAGCTCTGGAAAGGGTAATGTCGAGTGTATTGGCTACAGCCGAAAATTCAATCAACAGTTCATTCAAATGAAACATTTATTCAATTTTTCTACAATACAGCCTTATAACAATATCCAAGAATTACCTTAGCTATCCAGGACATGTTGACCGTTTGCGCTCCGTCCAGATAATGATCCCCAGCTCACAGTATCTGTCCTGATATTCCTTCACCCGGAAACATCGTTTCCGGTATAATAAATCCGAATTACATAATTATAAATAACCTACAAAATTTAAACAATAATAAATCGTTTACAATATACCATTGATTAAACAATTCGTCATGTTCAAAATTGTACATTTGACATACGCCGTGTTCCCACTACGCCAGACCGGCGAAATCGTCGGAAACCGGATCCCGGAACAGCTCGTTAACATTGCACCGGATCGGCAAAAACACCTTACAAAACACCGCATCCGGTGTTTTCGCCGGAACCGGATAAACGTAAACAGCTTCAAATAAAATGTATGGTAACTACCCTCTCCGACAGTTTCACCAATCCGGCGTCCGTCGTAGTTGGAACGAGACCATACAAAACATAAAATGACTACCGGAAACAGTAACAAAGCACAAAAGATTACAGAAATTATTAATTTAATGCAATAACTAACAAGTGTAAAGTTGTCGCTGTATCAACAGTAAAAGTAAAGTGACACATTCCCACTTTGAGCAATTATTGCATTTATATACATATTTGTCTTTGGTCTGAGTATTTGTCCTCGTGGGTCTCCCCACCGTGCCTCGGAGAGCACGTAAAGCCATGGTCATGGATTCCGGTTGTTATATACACCTGATAACGATCTTATTAGTAAAATTATCACCCAACCCGCAGAAGCCATTTCTGTTTATCTATTCTTAGTTCCGTATGTAATGTCGCGCCGACAGTTGAACGTACGATTAGTATGAACACAGCAGTTTAATATGAATCCTATCTCGGCATCTTAATTAGATGCTCTCAACTTTTATAAGCGTGTGTGTTTGTTTATTGAACTAATTGTGTCGTTACTTGTAATAAAATTCAAATACTGCAATAATTTAGCAATAGAATTATTTAATTTCTATATAGAAGTATCTTTTAATGTATTATATAATTGGAGAAGAGGATTATTTATTTATATTTAAGTACTTAATTTATATATTTCTAATCAATTGACAATTCGCTTGCTTGGTGTTTTAAGGTAAGTTTTGTCAACGCGGATGGTCCTGTGTTCGATTCCCGCTCTTCCTAACCCGGGACTATTACGTAACTTGCGCGATTGCGAGAAATCTCTTTGGTGTCGAATCTCAACACTAATTGAGGCTCAGCTAGAATTGAAATTCGACACCACAGCGATTTCTCACGATCGCACAAGTTACGTAATAGCCGAACCGAGTGAATTGTATTTGTATTCGTCCTAATCTGATGAGATACGCAGATTTCATCGACATTTTCCTTCACTACCATATTTAGCATTTTAAAATTTACCGACTCTAGCTCGGATTTGAACCAGAAATATTTTGACTAATATACACATGACATCCAATTGTCTATAAAATGTTTTCATATACACTTTTTGTATAAAACAAAACGAATTCACAATCACGAGCAAACGCTCGTTTGAAATAAACAATTATTTAAAAATATAGTTTCAATATGAAGATGAAATTAAAACATTATGTTCGTCTATCCCATAATAGAGCCGGTCTTGGATATTATCACACGCGAACACGCAGACCGCGCTTGTGCTTCAAGTAATTACTTTAATATAAACCAACGAGCGAAGTATTGTAGTGAAGTTATTTATTATTTAATTAGAATACTTGATATATCTTTGTTAAATTAATTATTTAATTCATTTTTAAATTCTAAATCTAGATTATAATAATACAGGTACTTTTCTGTATATTGAAAATATATTAAATTATTTTTAAATCATTTTATAATTGATACTAAAAGCCAATACTGTATTTTTTTTTGTCTGTCTCTCTGCATCACGAAAAAACTACTGAATGGATATGAATGAAACTTGGAAATGGATATGAAAACGTACTATGTATCAACTGAAACAATACCAAGACACTGTTAATATTTTATCCCGGAATTCAGCACGATTGCCTTCGCAGAGGCCATGAAATTCAAATCGTATTATCTCAAACATTTACATGACGTATTTTTTGCATTTTATCGTAATATTAAAAATATAGAACATAATAAATTAAATTTCCTTTTATAAATAAGTAATTTCACGATGTATAGCTTTAAATTAATGTTTAATATAAAACACTTAATGTTAAAAGAAAATTAAATATTAAATTAAATATTTCTAAACTAATATAATGAAGCGAAATAAATTGTTTCCCTGGACGTGCCACTCTCGAGATTTACAAGATTCTTTTTTGTTTTTGAAAGCCTACTTTTAAAAGTTAGTTGTAGGCGTATAATACTTTAACGTGAAAGTTAAATACGGGTAAACAACGAAGACAGTAATTACAGCAACTGTCTTCCACTAGCGGTATGGTTCGAATCCCGCTCATGACAATTGTTTGTACATGTCATACAGATCTTTTTCATTCACAGAAATAGTAATAAATTACTATTTCTGTGTTTTCATTGTGTCAGTGTTTATGTGTGGGTGTGTGTGTGTTGGGACACAGGATTTTATTGAATGTGAGGCGTTTATTGATTAATTAAAATAGCTACATAGCTACTAAGAGTCAAGCGACAGTGGTTGTCAACAAAACAAGGAACTAAGTGGCTGGTACTCAGCCGTCACATAAAGGTCCAGCGCAATATGCCTACAATTTCCTTTCAATTACGATTGGCGGATCGCTGCAGTTAACACCCACGCAGACCCTTCCTTATGGGCGCCCTACCATCGTTACTCGTCATATTCTCGTTAGAGAACTTCGACATAAACAAAATAATCTTTATTGGAACAGAAAAGAAAATTTACATATAAAGTATTTTATTTGATAACGGCTACATTACATTAAAACTATGTTGAAACACTCAGTATTTAGTATTATTCATTTATTTACTTGTATTAAGTATTAATACCTTTAAATAATATTTAGAACTGATCCAACTTTTATAAAATTGTTATTATGAAAGCTCGAATTGACACATTGATAATTCTTAAAAAATTGCATAATTGTCGGATATTATGGAATGAAAATATGTACCTATTGTAAAAATTCTTACAGTTAAAGAAATAACGAAATACTTGAAAAATATATTTAACTTGACCTTAACGATATACTAATTATACTATACCGTACAACAAGCTTATTAATAACCCCACTGCTGGACATTGGGCTTTACTTCTGTTAAGGATAAAGATTGGAATATAATTCGCCATGTTATTACAGCGCGTATCGGTGAATATTCAAGTCACGACTTTCTTCCGAATCATACAAGTTTCTTTTTTCTAAATATAATCCTGCGACCTTACGATTCATGTGTGATAACTCACTCAGCAAGACATTATACATTATAATATCATTAGTCGAAACCTAATTGACCTTGATAAGAGTCTACTACCTACTTTATAATAATATGCGGAAATGTCGGTAATGATGCAGTCCTGCTCCTCAGTAGATCTCGTTTGGAGATAACCTCCGTTAGATGCGAAACTAATTAAAACCACTCTACTTACTATGCTTGCTATTTGTCTTATCCCAGTGCTTGTAAACCGTTTTAAATTAAACTATTACTGTTTTTATTTTTATTTTTTATAGGTACAAAACAAGTTATTATAATATAATTGGAGGCTAAATTATTACAAAGAGCAACAAACCTTAAATCTATATAAATAAAATGATAGAGGTCTGTCGTTCTGTGCGCATCGCGGAAAATTATTGGATAGATTTTTTGTTTAAGAAATAACGATTTTTATTTATTTATTTAAACACTTTATTGACCAACAATGGTAAAAAAACAGTTAGAACAAAAGGCGGACTTAACGCCTAGTGGCATTCTCTCCCAGTCAATCTTTAGGCCAAACTATTTTTTTTTTTAATAAAAACTATTTGTTTTTCGAGAGAAATTTTGTAAAGAAAGTATGTTTCTCCTTCTGATGTTTTCTTATGTTTTTCCTCTGTCCAAAAATTGCATTGTTACTATAGCAAACAACGAAGACGAATTGGCGGTTATCTTCTAGTACCTATACAAAAATAGATAAAAGTTTATATTGATTTTATTTTATGAACTTACGTTTATAGTTAAAATACATTATTATAAAATAATATTTAATCTATTTATATATCAAATACTCGTGTAAAACTACCCGCTATTTTATTTATTAAGTAAAAGTTTTTATAAGCTTAAACGTCACTAACTTAAGCTTGTTTATTTAATGCGACAATATTTTTATCGCAAAATATTAAACTGTTCGTCCGTACCCCGCTGTTTGTTAGTAATTGGACGTCTTTGTAAATAAATTTAACTATTGCATGACGATAATTTACTTTACTCAGTCGACATTACTCGAGGATTTTTAAATTATTGATAACTTTTAAATTGATAGCGAGAAATCGATAAAAAATTATTCGAGTAACTTTGTTGAATAAAGATATATCAATTTTAAAAATAGATAAACTGCATTCAATAAATTTTGATATTTGATTATAATTTTATTTATATGTGTTCTCATGGTAATCCCACAATAATGCTGAATGACTTATGACTTACAGTGAATTATTTAACGGAACGATACATGATCGGTCTACTATAAGTGAACTTAATCCCACTTAATATACATTTATAAGTATAACTTATAACCAACTTATCATTTCAAACAATTAGTCAATTATTTCATTAAAATTTCGACACTATTATAATGTTATCAATTACTACTGTTATAAGTGCGAAACTTTGAATTTGTATGATATTTGGTACAGATATAGATCAAAGTCTGTAACAACAAAAGGCTGTTTTGTATCTCAGAAAAATGTGTGTTTCCATTGGGATAAATTTCCATGCAAACGAACTCACGGGCAAAAACAAGTTTGTTATAAAACTGACCAATAATTGTCAATTATTTGTCAGTTTATGTCAGAAAACTTAAAATCACGTAATTTTACAACGTTAAGATTGAGTTTTATGAATATTAACTGTAGATTAACTGAGCCGAAACCATAAAACAGTAATATAATGCTCGTTCTAGTTCATTGTTATGAATTTAAATACAAGTGAAACAGTTTTATTAGAAACCCATAGCAAAAGTCATTCAATTATCTTTTAATAAATAATAACTAGTAATACTTTAAAAAAATAAGTACAGTAGTAACATTCTTAATAGACTTTTTAAAAAAATCAACTAAAAGTTACAAAAATATGTATGATACATATTTTTTAACTTCTAATGAAAAAAGTCTGGAAAAAAAATAAAAACATAAAAACCCGTTATTAATAAAATTAGAAGATTTATTTAATTTATATGTAAGTATTTTCTACAGAGCAGAGTAATTTGTTCAAAGGGACGAGTATAAGCTCCGGCTGTTATATTATTTTTAGTAGCGCCACTTATGCAATCTCGCTTAGCTGGATCGGTGATATTGATACTTAGATGTATCGTTATCGTTATATAATATATTATCAAAAATTTTCTTTGACTGGCCCGTTGGCGCTGTTGACAGTGTTTTCTAAATTCTACTCTAGGGTTGTCAGTTTGGTTCTCGCCCCGAGTCTGGGTGTAATATATATTTATTTATATGTATATTTATAAAATAAAAAAAGTATACCAATCGGCTTAGGGATAGATGGTCTATGTAAAAAAAAAAATTGTAACTCAAATGGTCAGAAGGCAAAAAAAACAGTTTCGTTTTGAAATATCTTATGACAATCAAATACATCAGAAATTATAAATCTATTAACTAAACTAGTTAAGTAAATTAATTACTTTATTATAACAAGTTCTAAACTCTTTCAAGTTAATTTTAAAAACATTAATCAATCCCCACAATATGTTAAGTTCACTTACTTTATAAAACGAGTAGCTAAAATTAAGAACCCATTTCGTATTATATGTGTATAATAATGGATAATAGTAACTAATATCGGTAGTGTTTCTGTGAGGCGATAAGTAGTCAAATACGTGTAGTGGCTCTACATCTAACGACTTCTTAACAGACGCGTGTTTGTTGTCAAGTGGCTTGTGGAGTTGTTCGAGCGTTCTTCAAGTAACGCGCTCAAAACATTAGATCATCTTAATATCCTCTACTAAGTATGATATTATAAGATTTAAAACATTTTTGTTTTATCTTATGTTTAAAAAAATATATAACAGTTTGTCTAAGTTAAACATAAAACTTATGTAAACTCAGAAATAATTAAGCAATTTAATGCATCTATTAGATTTGTTTTCAATAAATTATATACGTTTTTTATAGAGGTACATAAGTTATTAATTTTTATTTTAAACGCTGTTATTATAATAAAATATTAGTATTATAGCATTTTTATAGCAAAAGCAATTCTACTACACAACAGTAATTATAAATGAAATTCAACGTGATTTAATAATAGTAATTATTGCAATAGTTTTAATTAGACAAACTGTTAACAAATATCAAGAACATTTATTCGCACTATTTCCTCACGCACCCTCGCGCGTGCCCGGACCATAAACACTAAACAGAATAAAATAAATCATAAATTAATTACCTCCTCGCTCACCCGCTTAATTAAATTATTCATTAATAACCCTTTAACACCCATAACGTCGCGATGATTTCTTAGAGTATTAGTCTTTTCGTTTTTAATTATGATCGTTGTTCGTCAGCGCCATGTTTTTTGGTGCTATCTTTCGATATGTCAATCTTGGCGCGCTTTTACTGGAGAAGATTTTTTTTTTACATTTCAGTCGTTATTTAAGTAATTTCAATGACGATATATTTTATAAATAGTGTCTTTCAAGAAAAACGTGAACAGTTGTATGATATGATTGAAATAAACACTAACAAAATGGAATACATCATTTTATAATTTTCAAATATTTTAAAAGTGAAAATAATTAAATTATTATAACTACTAATGGTGAAACTACATATACGAAGTAGATACAAATTCGTCAAACGCTAAATGACAGAGAAAGAGACTTTGTATTTTTTTTTTACCATAGTTACACTTCATGTAAAATTCACACTTAAAGAAAATAGATTTAAAAGTCATAAGCAATGAAATATTAACTAGCGTTGCTTCAAACGGACGACAAAGCGATTTAATTTATATAGTCAGTGGATATTAAAATTTTATTAACCGGTAGCCGAGATATCAATCCTCTTTACTGTTACACCTCACCGTCATAAACTATTACCACGGCTACGGTCGAATTAAAATCAATTACCATCATAAATTATCTATATCTACGAATAGGTAAACAGTGTTTGTACGTTGAAAATTTCTTTATGAGTATAATTTAAAAGATTTTTTTTTCTAATTTTTCTTTCTTCTATGTTTGCATTACTATGGAAAAATTATGGGACTAACATAATTGAAATCCGAAATAGATCTAAACAATTCCATAGTATACTTTTAACTGTCAATAATTTTAATTTTCAAGGAAATAAAAAAAAAGTTTCACATACAAAGTCTGAACAGTCTAAGCTTATATTATACTAAAAATATATATATTTACATACATCTTGTTATATAGGTAGAAAAAAAAATGCATAGCTATAAAAATGCAGACAGAGTCCCGAGCAATCTAAACTATACCAATATCTTATAAACTATTAATATTCATGGCATTTCATGAAAACGCCGTGAAATAAATTCTAAGGAGATAGAACGCTCCTTACAGAGTGGAAAATGTTTTAGTCTATCTTATCTATTAAAAAGGCTTATTCGTAACTTGAGCCGAGATCGTATTTATTGAATTACTTAATTTATGCAACACTAACTGCTGCTCGCGATTTCGTTTACGTGGAAGTTTTAATGTGTGGGAACCGTGGATTTATCTGAGATCAAGTACGTAAGTCATTCTCTGACCTTTAAACTGCTACTAAGCAAATAATCATATGGATTCTCTGTAAGAAAAAAATATGCTATCTCACGGGAATCGTACGTTTTCCGGGATAAAAAGTAGTCTTGTGCTTCCAGATTGTTACCAATCTCTGTGCTTGTCATCCAGGTCCCTTCAGCCGCTCTCCCGTGATTGAAAAACAAAAATCCAAACCATTACGTTTTTAGTACTTGTGATATTCATATTCATTGCTTTAGTTTATTGTTATTACTAATAATATAGAAGTACGAATAGAGAAATGTCCCGCTGTGTTGTTCCGATTGTAGCTGTTCTATTTGGGAAAATGTCCCGCGTTTGTTGAGACTCAAAGTAAATGTCATGCAAGCAGTTTAAAAGCAAATATGGCATTAAATATTTAGTGTTATTTCCAGGTAAATATCTAACAAAATTTATTAGTAAGATTTAATGTTTATTGTAAAATTTATTTATACATTATTCAGAAGGTAGAAAAATATTTAAGATACAATTTATGAGTGAAATATTTATGAATATAACAAGTTTGACAAAAACTTCATTAATTTTCAGAGTCAAATCGATCTATCAGTGGTCAAGAATTTTTCTCTATAATTTTAATTAAAACTAAATCTTACTTGAAGATTTATTGAAACCAAAAAGCTTAATTATTAATTAATTATAATGGTAAATTATTAAGCATTAAAGCTTACAATGGACATTACATAAAGCTTAAGTAGTAGGTACCTACAATTTCAGTTATTGTAAGCTTAACATTGATGGTAAGAATATTACAAATGATGAACCTGTGTTACAGTTTATTTTTTTATCATTTAATTTTTATTTTTTTTATGAGCTTTTTTTGTGAGCTTAATATTGTATTACTAAATTTATACTATAATGATAAAAGTTCATTCATAGCTGAGACTGAGAGAATAAAAGTTTATTCCATGCAGTTCCTTTAGTTAGACGAATAAAAGTCATCCCATCATCGGAATGTGATGAGAAACAATACCCCATACAAAATCTATTTCGAAGGCGACATTACGTTAGCGAACTTAACCCACAACATCACGCAATTTCCGTTAAATATAAATCGGAACAGCTATTTACAATTAGGCTAACAATAACAAAACGCCGGGCACCTAGTTACCGCGTAAAATAACACTTTTCCGCTAAGTGGAAACACTAGTGCTGCGAAACAAATGTCGATAGAACTGTATAATTTTATTTTGATATATTTTACGATTATTATTGACAACGTTTTAGCGGCTTCGTGATAAACGATCCGATATCGGTTTGCGTTTAAAGTAATTGTAACGTTTCACTTCGACTCGATATTGTTTAGCTTGTGATAGCAGTTCGAACGGTATTCTCAGTTAAAAGACGGTTGGTCTCTTAAAGTATGAAATCTAATCTTCAAAGTTATAGTGCGTTATAAGAAACTGGCTATTATATCGGCCTCGTCCTCAATAGCTTAATCTTTAATGACTGATAATCATGTGATATATTTGTCTGTGATTTTTTGTCTAATTTTGGTTAAAATCGTGTCACGTTTATTGTTTAAGTCTGCAATCGTAAAAAATCAACTGTAGTACGGTTGTGATTTGCATAGATTTTCCGAGATTAAAGGTAGGCCTTTTTGGAGTCCTATGTTACTTGCATGCCGAGATTCATCACGTTTGCTCAAGAAACAGGGAAAAACTCACAAACAGGGTTTCAGATTTATAATATTAATAATGATAAATTACAATTTTTACGTTGATACTAGACATGTCTTTCTTGTAACAGATATATAACGAAACCATGTCTACATTACATAGATACTTAAAAATATTCCATAAGTACTTAACAAAGAAAAAATTAAAAAAAAAACTTAATATGAATTAATTTTACGCAACAAATGCAAGTATTATAAGTATTTCGTTAACTTTTAATTATTAACTAACCACAATAACAACTAACAACACTAGCAGCAGTTAAGTTTTAACGCATTTAAATAATATTTAATATTTATACAACACATGACGTAAGTTTTAGTCCCGCGATTGATTTGTCGATGTTTCTCAGTACAACACTATTTGTTTAGAAAGAACATTTCGCAAATCTAGTATTTATTTGAAACCGATTCTCAGTAAGGTTTTTCATCCAATATCTAAGCTAATACTCTTTGTATAGACTTTAAAGCTTATAAAAAATATGAGAATACTATCTACTACATATTTTGGACCTCTAAAGTCACAAGGTTATGAATAGTAACAGGAATTACTATAGAATGAGGAGGATATTTAGCCAGCTACCCTGTACTGGTTGAACGTGAAGAAAAACACATCCTGAAGACACGACAAAAACGTTGTAGCTGTAAGAGTATGTACGCCGTCGCGGGTTTGATTTCCGCTAGGGGCAAATCTTTGTATTTGTATAAATATTTGCTTTTGGTCTGGGTATATGCCCTGGTGAGTCTCCCCGTGCCTCGGAGAGCACGTGAAGCCGTTGGTCCCGGTTATAATCATAGAAATCTGATAGCGATCGCTACTCAAGGTAAGGAAATTATACGCCAATCCGCAATGGATCAGCGAAGTGGATTAAGCTCCATCCCTTCTCCTATATGAAAAAAGAGAAAAAAGAAGTTTTTGTTCAACAATGGGGCGATTACAGGCTGACTCGGTTCAGTAAAAATTTAAACAACGTAGGTAACCTTAATACTAAGTTGATCTACACATACATTTCATACAAAGCACAGGCTTATTTAACTAGTTGTACTCGTGATATCGTTCGTAATTACATATTTTGATTTTCATCCCTCCTCCCGAGGAAAGAGAGGGTAAAGAATTTCGGGATAAAAACTACCCAGTGTCCTAGCTCGTAGTGTTTAATTATATCATATCAGGTGTAATTTAAATCCATTCCGTAGTTAGAGCGAGGTGCGCGCCAAAAATACAGATAGACAGACAGGCAAAAAAGAAAAATAAGACGCAGTTATGTCTTAATTTTCAATATCAAGTATAAAAATATTTTCAATGTACAGAGTTGGACCTGATACGGTTTTTAATTAGCATATTTGCCCCTTTATTTTCCACATAAACGAATTGAAATAATAAATATAAATTACTACGCGTTCGTAGTACATCTTAAGCCGCTACAGACGCACTTTCACTATCACAAAACCATTACAGATAGACTTATCTACTGTCATATTAATAAATACTTATATACAAGAATAAGAAATGAATTCATTGGAAGCCGTGGCTTAGAAAATCCTTTTATTTCCATAAAAAGCGTTTTAAATTTGATGAGATATGTTTTAATTTGTTCTTAATGTTTTATTTTTTATGTGAACTCTAATAAAATCAAGCGAATGACGTTTGTCTCTCCGTCTGTCTTGTAAAAAATTATATTTATTAAACACGTCTTGTGTCATTACAGGATTGTCGTGGGATAAGGGCTGTGAAAAATAACTTAAAGTGTAGAAAGAAAGAGACAAAACTTAGAAGAGTAGTATTTTATATAATTTATTTTAAAATTGTGTTATTTTATTTAATTTAAGGATCTACAAAATAAAAAGCTTTATTCAAACTATTCCTATGACTAAATAGAAGTTGATTCAATCATGAGGAATGTTCATCAATTATGAGGATTACACAAGAATAATAATTTACTTATAAGACACGAACAAATATTTTTGTTTTCAATTAATTAACAAAAAAAAAATACAATGTTTATAACTAACAATAAGACATTACAATAATTACTAAAAGAATAACATGATTTAAATAAAGTTAATTAATAATTCTCTCGATACCCCGCAACCCTACCCGAGTGAGATCTAAAAAGAGTGACAAGTTCACAGTTTTAAATAATACCCTCAAAAACATCTGATAACCACAACGAAGCGACAAAGAGACGAGCGCCCGAATATAAATAACGGAAAAATTATATGTAACCATAGAGATCCTAATTTATTAAGATGTTACTGACGATATAGAAAATTTATGAAACGGTCCCGCCGCCATTAGAAAGATAATGTGTGTCGATAAAATTCTGTCGATACGATCCTGAGACAACACTACGGTAGGCGTTGTAGTAACTTGATGCTTCCTCATATCTTGTATAGTTGTAAGTTTTGTACCTACTCGATGTAAATAAGATTAATGTATGTAATGTATGTTATACAATTTTATAGAAAATACGATAGTATATTAAAAAAAAATTGATATTAATCGACGCCCCCGGGGAACAAAGTCGTAATAGAGAAAAGTAAATTTTACAGGAAGAGCAAAAAACCGTTTTTCTGTCATATCGCGTGTCCTAAACGGGCTATAATATTGTATTATACATCATTATTTTCAGCATTTTTAACGTAATATGTAGTTATAAAAATAAATTAAATATCACGTATATTTTTAAAGACATTGCCAAAAATGTGTAATACTGATTTTTATATTTAGGTGTATACTAAGTAACGGCACATAACCATTTTATTCCCGTGAACTTGTAATGTAATAAAAACTATTTGCATGCATTACGATACTCTTTTACACGAATAAAATGAAAGTGTATTAAACTAATACAATTTTGTCCTTGTAAAAGTTACCACCAACTTTTTTAGTATAGCTCTATAACAACTATGTTTATTGAATTAGTAAAATGGTATATAGGCTTACCAGCTTATTAAGATAGATGTTCGTTCCATATTTTATGATTACGATATTATTATGGGTTATAATTGTGATATGATTTCCGGAGAATAAAAATGTAAATTGTTATAACTTCATGGATTTTTTGAAAAAAAATCTAAAAAAAAATCAGAAGATGTATTATGACCTATAGATGCCGAAAATGCAAAAACATTAAAAAGGTGGTAATAGCACTTTACGACTTTATTCCCCGGGGGCGTCGTAATATTGATTGAAAAATTAATCAGACAAATTTTAATGTATTTTTTCCTTGAGACTCAGAATCAGAAATCAGAATTGCGATTCAACGGCTGGCGGAAAAAGGGCTCCATCTAGTTAGCACCCCAAATAGTGAAATTCGACCTCTTAAAAATTGTCCAAAATGGTCACGAAATGGTCATTATTGGTCAGTTATTTTTAGTAATTGGTCAATACTTTGACAATAGTTACAGAGGGGTAAAAATTTCAAGGACATCGAAAAATTTTTGGCACCCCAAATAAATCCTACAAATTGGTTCTAAAATTATTTCAATTCATCTCAAAATAGTCATAATTGGTCGATTGATTTTTATAATTGGTCAACGTTTTTTTATATAAAAATTAAAAAAATAATAAAAAATTAAATTAGCTTCATCTATTTAGCGGCCCAAATGATGCAATTTGACCTCTTAATAAGTAGTCCAAATTGGTCACGAAATGGTCACAATTGGTCAGTGATTTTTAGTGATTGGTCAATACTTTGAAAATAGTTACAGAGGGGTAAAAATTTCGAGGACATTGAAAAATTTTTGGCACCCCAAACTATTCCTACAATTTAGTTCTAAAATTATCTCAATACATCTCAAAATAGTCATAATTGGTCAATAAATTTTAATAATTGGTCAACGTTATTTAACTAATTATTAATAAATAATAATAAATAATACTACTTTCATAAATCGCGGGGTGAATAGGAATAAAACTGGAAGTTTCACTATTTTATGTCTATTTTATTTATTATTTTTAGGTTTAACCGAAGTATATCGATAGTTTTGATGTGTCGGAAGTACACACGAAAGAAAATGGTCATCGCTTCAACTTATCGATATACATATCGGAAAGAATACTATACTACTCGATAAATATCGAATGAACTATATCGATACTACTCGATATATAATCGGATGAAATATATAGATACTACTCGATGATTATGAAATGAAGATATATTGGTATATCGCACATTCCTAACTATTAGTCAGTGCGAGGGTTGCCAACTTTTTTTGACAAAATAAAAACGTACAAAATCGTTTCAATAATAAAAAAAGAAGTATTTCGAAGAAAAAAAAAGTATTTTTCAAATTTTATGTTTTTATTACCATAAAAACGTATTTTTGTGTGCTTTTAGCACATGCTAATAATTTTTTGCTATTTTTAAATGTTTCAAAGTTTTTTTAACAATCAAAATTTAATCTTTTTTAATAATCAAAATTATTTTTTTTACCCGACTGCGACAGAAGGAGGGTTAAGTTTTTCGAGTGTATGTATGTATGTATGTATGTATTTATGTATATATGTATGTATGTCCATTTCTTTGGCACGCCCTACAGCCCAATCGGCTGGACGGTTTTTGACATATGAGGTGTCGTTGGATTTGTCTAAATTGTAGTAGTGACATAGGCTATATAAATTTTCAAAATGGCGCTCGCAAATGGCGGAATGAGGGGGGGGAGTTGATTTTTTTTTTCTTACTGTAGCAATATAGATATCAAATGAAAGCTAGTAAATCGTTTTATTCTTTTTAGTTTATAATAAGAGTATTTTACGCAGTCGGATTTTTTTGATTTTTTTTTTAATTAAGCATACTTGTTTTAAACAATTATTATTTAATCTTAATTTATTTAATTTATTTCTTCATCCATATTAATATTTAATTTGACCTTAGTAATTACCATTTCAAAATCTTCACATTTAACCTAATTTTGCAAAGATATGTAACGAAGTGCCATTTTGAAGAAGTTATCTTCGCTAAAATCAAACAATTTTGTCATATAATTTAAGCTCATATCAATAAAAAGTGAAAAATTACTGGTAACATAACTGTATTAAGTATTTCGGGTGATGATTTGTCAAATTTTTTTAATCCTATTTTTGATTCATGTGATTGATGTGTTTGATGATGAACAGCTAAATACTAAGTAACCATAATGAGTGTTTTGTTTTATGCATCACGGTAAAGATTGAAAATAAAGTACTTTATTTATTTGCAAAAGTATAAACTATAATTACCAAAAATAAAGTAGGATACGTTATTATAAAGTATGTTTGGCAACCCTAGGTCCCAGTAATGACGCGCCATGGCTGGGGGACACAGCCATGGCTGGTAACACTGCTATAATAATAAGAGGAGGGGACTCCCCTTAATATTATAGCAGTGTTACCAACTTAATAGTTTTCATATTTTGTTAGTGGGACTGGTTTGGTTTTCTGGATTTCTATTTTTTTGGACTACTTTTTAGTGGTTAGTAGTTTTTTAGTTGCTTAATTTTAATATTTAAATTTTTTAACTCATAATAAATATTATTTTGGTTTAAAAAAATCCGATGAAGATCTCTAACACAATCATCAAGGACGTCTGCCCTCACGTGTCACTCATAGTTAGGTGCGTGCGATATAAATCGAAAATTCGTAAATACTTCATATATGCATTCGATAATTATCGATATAAATATCGATATATTTGTAAATTTTCAGTGGGTCAGTTATACATATTCATTCGATATAAACATCGAGTAGTATTCATCTGATAGTTATCTAGTATTCGTATCGATATATATCGAGTAGTATAGTATTTCAGTCGATATAAATCGAGTAGCATAGTATTATATCCGATTTATATCGATATACGTAGATGCGACGACCTTGTTTATTTTTAGAAGTACGCGGAATTTAGAATCGATATAAATTGGATACGTAGAGGTGATGACTTTTTTTTTAGGAATACACATAGCCGAGAGATCTAAATATCGATACGGGGTCGGGATGCCTTTTTTTTCCTGTTCACTTCCGAGACATCAAAAATATTAATATATTCATCTGAATTATCGAAAATTATCGATATATTTATTGGATAATTATCGAAACATTAATCCGATATATCGGATTGCAAAAATTATCGATATATATTTTCATACAATATAATATCGCAAAGTGTCGATATAACGATACGATATATTATATCGATAAAAATATCGATACTTTTTTACATGAATTACAAGTTTCTGCCATTGCGCACCAAAAAGAATCGCGCGGAGTTATACAAAGAGGGCGACATCTAATTATCATAGATGCAGAGTCATTAATTTGTGGATTTCCCTTATAAAATAAAAATAAAAATCAATTTTAATATCTTGAGAAATAAATAATTATAAAATCCAAAATATTTAAGTACTATATAGAAGGAACATTTATCAATAATGTAATTATATTTTTTCTAAGTATGCACTTATTTTACAAACATCATTGCGATGATTAGGTACATACTTTTAGTTTTTTTTTTTTTAATTAAATGTTAAATTATACCTACTGAGCTGTTTCTGAATTACAATTGTCAATAAAGTAAAATATAGAAAAACCCTATTATATTTCACGAAATTATAATTTGTAATTTGTAAAAAAAAAATCGAAAGATCCGTAATTTGGGCCGCTAAATAGATGAAGCTAGTAGTTTCTTCCAGTTTTGTTCCTATTCACCCCGCTATTTATGAAAGTTTTGTTATTTTGTATTATTTATTAATAATTTGTTAATTAAAAATACTAAGCTATAGACATTGATCTGCCCTTTAATTCTACCTATGATTTTGAGTTTGCCCTCTTTTTCTCACAATAAATAAATAATTTAAATATCATTCCAACTTTAAATAACCGTATCTCTTTAGCCAAAACGTTTCTGAAAATCTAATAAACGCTTAAAAATTTGCATTTACGTCGATTTTAATTGCACTTCGGTTAAACCTAAAAATAAGAGATAAAATAGACATAAAATAGTGAAACTTCCAGTTTTGTTCCTAATCACCCCGCGATTTATGAAAGTTGCATTATTTTTTATTATTTATTAATAATTAGTTAAAAAACGTTGACCAATTATTAAAATTAATTGACCAATTATGACTATTTTGAGATGTATTATAATAATTTTAGAACCAAATTGTAGGATTAATTTGGGGTGCCAAAATTTTTTCAATGTCCTTGAAATTTTTACCCCTCTGTTATTATTGTCAAAGTATTGACCAATTACTAAAAATCACTGACCAATTGTGACCATTTCGTGACCAATTTGGACCACTTATTAAGTGGTCAAATTTCATCATTTGGGCCGCTAAATAGATGAAGCTAGTAGTTTCTTTAAGTTTAGTTTCCATTCACCCCGCTATTTATGAAAGTTTTGTTATTTTGTATTATTTATTAATAATTTGTTAATTAAAAATACTAAACTATAAACATTAATCTGCCCTTTAATTCTACCTATGATTTTGAGTTTGCCCTCTTTTTCTCACAATAAATAAATAAATAGTTTCAATGTCATTCCAACTTTAAATAATCGTAGGTAGGTAGGTAGGTATCTCTTTAACCAAAACGTTTCTGAAAATCTAATAAACGCTTAAAAATTTGCATTTACGTCGATTTTAATTGCCCTTCGGTTAAACCTAAAAATAATAGATAAAATAGACATAAAATAGTGAAACTTCCAGTTTTATTCCTATTCACCCCGCGATTTATGAAAGTAGTATTATTTATTATTATTTATTAATAATTAGTTAAATAACGTTGACCAATTATTAAAATTTATTGACCAATTATGACTATTTTGAGATGTATTGAGATAATTTTAGAACCAAATTGTAGGAATAGTTTGGGGTGCCAAAAATTTTTCAATGTCCTTGAAATTTTTACCCCTCTGTAACTATTTTCAAAGTATTGACCAATCACTAAAAATCACTGACCAATTGTGACCATTTCGTGACCAATTTGGACTACTTATTAAGAGGTCAAATTGCATCATTTGGGCCGCTAAATAGATGAAGCTAATTTAATTTTTTATTATTTTTTTAATTTTTATATAAAAAAACGTTGACCAATTATTAAAATCAATCGACCAATTATGACTATTTTGAGATGAATTGAAATAATTTTAGAACCAATTTGTAGGATTAATTTGGGGTGCCAAAAATTTTTCGATGTCCTTGAAATTTTTACCCCTCTGTAACTATTGTCAAAGTATTGACCAATTACTAAAAATAACTGACCTATAATGACCATTTCGTGACCAATTTGGACAATTTTTTAAATTTTTTTTTCACTATTTGGGGTGCTAACTAGATGGAGCCCGGAAAAAGCTGGCAATATTATTGCCATTATTCGGTGCAGATGTCATTTATGCAACAGTTATCTATAAATATAATTATTTTTTTAAACTTTGCATTGTATGTATATCCTGGGCCTACCCCAACATAGTAAACAATAATATTAAAATATTTTGACACTCACGTTTCTTAAAATTGAAACAAATATTTGTAACTCTTGTAATGTAATATTGATTAGTTAGAAACATCTTATAATAATAATATATTAATAAGTCGTTTCTATTCAAATAAGGTAAACGAATTATCTCGTTCTTATAACATTCCGTAGATGCTTACAATCGAGACACGAGACCAAATACTTACAGTGTAATAAACCTTTTGTTCCACTGGACAGTAGAGCTATATGAGAGATATATTGTATCACCATCAATATAAAATGTAATAGAACAGTTCATCACTTTCTATGTAGGTAAAACTTTTTTGGTAATTATATATTATAGAGAGAAAAAAAAACGCAACCTAAATAATCAAGTAATAGAAGGCAATTTTTTTTTTATAATAAACATTTAATTTTAATACGCTTTAATAGTTATAAAGAAACATATTTGAGCGACATACACACGAATAAATAAAATATCCTAATTTAAGTACAAGCAAATTTATTAGTTTTACCTGAGTTGAATCTCTCAGAATCTCTCCTTTCTTCCTATTGTGTCATAATATGATGTGTCATAAACAAACTATCTGCCGTAAAAATAATAGTTTTTATCGATTTGTAAATTATGACATAAACGCTTTCAAACAAATAAATAATTTATCTTTATAATATTACTATAGGTAGTTCATGATATAACAAAACGATTTAGGTATTTAAAACCAAGCTATAAATCGCAACAAGTGGATAGCAGCCTGTAATCAGTTTAAAGATTCAAAATTCACGACAAAGATAGGTACTAGAAACGACTAAAACTGGTCTAGACCTTCTAGTGCTTGGACTATCGCGAAAGCACTGAACAGCTTCCTCGATTAAGGAGATGGAATCAGTCATTTTCAATATAATAGCGAGACGCCCCGTCGGATAAATTGATTCACTTAATATTGCGACATTCTTCCGTGGAAACTGGATTTAAATCAATTTAGAGCGTTATATCCTCTCAGTGTTTAATTGATATTGTAAATTTAGAATTTATGTGTTCGTGCTCGCTAACTTGATACTTCTGTCTCCCGTGTAACTTGAAATCTTTTATAAATATATGTCTCATAAGTAGACATCGGATTATATGCATTTGCATGTTTGCATATTCAAAAGCATATAATTCTATTTTTATAGCGTTATTGCATATTTTGAGACTTTTTCATATACGTGTTAGGCGTGTTGTATTATGCCTTCGACACATCCAATTTACGACTGATGGCACTATCATTTTCTGCAAAGTTTGTGAAAAGGGAATATCTTCATCAAAAAAATATCAAATCGATCAACATGTGAGTCCTGCTTCCCATTTAGCTGTAAGACTTCAGAAACCTACAAGAAGTCGACAACAATTACTGCCTCATATTTCGTCCTCTAATTCGGATACTACGAACAAAATAGTATTCAACAAAGATTTATGTGAATTATTTGTTGCTTGCAATATTCCTTTCCACCAATTAAATAACGAAGTATGCCGAAAATTACTTAAGAAGTATTTAATTAATCAGATAATTTGTAAAGAATCCATAATTCGAAAAAAGTATCTGTCCATTTTTTTTTTAATCACTCGAATGATCTAAAATGGATATCAGCTGATGAAACGACAGATTCATGTGGACGATAATTGTCACAAGAATTATTCAAATAAATTGAAATAAATAAGTATAATTTTTGTGTATAATTTATAGTTTATTATGTAAGTAAAGTATATTTTATACTTCCAATGTTAGTGATCTTTCCCTCTGGACATAAAATGCATTGTTAACATAATAAGTAAAGCGTATATCAAATAAAGGGAAAGTTAAATTCAAATAGATTAAATTAGCAACTGTCAAGAGTTCACGACATTTGACAGTCGGGGGATAGGCGGGGGCTTGTCGAATTAACTCGTCAGCTGTCGACTGCCGCCGGCCAACATTAATAATAATCCGTCAAGAGGCGACGAGCCCTTAAAATATGATTGATACTTGTCACTCGTACAATGATTATAATTTGGTTTCGATTCACTCGTTTGTAATGCTGTGATATTTGTTTGTAAACACTTAAGTATGATCCGATAATCAGTCAAATCAAATCAATTCAAAATTGTTCTCAATCGAGTGGGCATTAATATTTTCAATCTTTTGACTCCTTGAGCACGTTGTGTAGTCAAAAATTCTTAATGTATTTTCGTAACGTGTTAATACAAACAATTATAATTATTATCAATATAAAAGAAAAACATCTTTAGTTTTGTAACACATAAGATGTTAACAAAGTTGAACAGCTTGTTTCTGTGTTTGAACAAGATAATCGTGGAAACTAAAATTCTATTAAAACAACACGTTTGTAATATGTCCTATAAATAATGTACGTATGAATAAATCGTAATGATATATAACTAAAAACCTTATAAAATAAAATAAATTCTATAATAACAACAAAATATCCAGTTTTTTATGAACTACTCGCAAAACATAGCGATAAGAACACGTGCTGCTCGTACGACGGCTAAAGCATCAATGGCACGCAAATCAAAGTTGCGTATTTAAAAGAGCACGCACACATACTAGTAGGTACTGAACAATGTATAATCTAAATAATATCAGCGGGTTGCTTATATTATAAGTACTAATAAGTTATCTACACGATTTGTCTAATACAACAAGACAGACTCATTATGAACACAAATTGATTCTTTAATTAAGTTAATAGCTTATCTATGCTTAGGGTTACAGATTAAAATTATTTCAATAAGAACTTTTTTATAAATTTTTAAGGTGTACTAAATCATCAAAAGTAAGTTTTTTTGTTAATCATATATATCTTTATATAAGAGAATGTAGGTAATATGTAAAAAAAAAATTAGGGATTAGCAATCTTCCTAATAAACTGTACATACATATAAATATATATTCATATTTAATATCATTTCATTATAAATCAATTATTATTTAATTTTACTGGTAACCCTATCTCATAATTTCGAAAATCTTATAGCGTTCTCTTGTTTTGGTAATATCACTAGAAGCTTTAACGTAATATAAAAATGAGTAAAGTAGAATTTTGATGGTTTTTAAATTTATTTGTGGAAACTAATTCCACCGACATACCTACTGATGAATTAAATGGAACTCCTAGATTTAATGGAAATGATAGGTCAGACTTCCATACGAAGTGTTCTGTACCACATCAACGTTTAATAATAATATAATTATGCTCGTTGATCGAGCTGAAAGAAATGTCGTTCCTTGTATGAGGACCACCTTTAATTTTCTCTTGAATTTTCTCTTGAATTTAATTTTTTCTTTCCCGTTACTACCAAAAGGACTGACAAGATTTTTTTTAACCCGTTCTTGTGACTATAGTTTGACTGTTATAAGACATGACCTATATACATATATTTTCATATAATATCATATTATATAGTTTTTTCTTAAAAAATATACTGTACTATTTATCACTACACATTATAAAACAAAATTCTCCGCCGCGTTTGTCTGGCTGTCTGTCTGTTTACGACAAACTCCTTCACGGATTTTCATGCGGTTTTCACCAATAGATAGAGTGCTTCATGAGGAAGGCTTAGGTACATATACATACCCCATGATGATGATGAGTCGAGGCGGGCCGCCCAGTATTATAATAATTCGTAAATAGATCGATGCCATTTTTATAGCGTTATACATTCTTGGACGAATTAAGATCGAGAGGTGAACGACCGGATGATAATATTGTTATCTGAAACGAAGAGGCGTATTCTTTGATATTTTACGTTCTTAATAGTTTTGTTTACCCAATAGGTATTTTTTTCCATTGAAGTAAATTAAAGTTGATGAATTACTAAACACACACACTCAAACCTAACCTAAATCTAAGTTGAAATATCTTGCATTACAATCTTTTTTACGATTTTTTATGTTCACAAGAATATTTTTTTTTTACTTCTTTATTTCGTTCTATACTTCGTAATTCGTTTAAACACGTCTATAGATAGATTGAGCAGTAAAAAGTTAAAAGATAAAGATAGTTTTGTGTCTTTAAAGTGTTGCGTTAATTTAATGTGTGTTGTCTTAGAAAGTTATTAAGAAAAACTTGAAATAAAGTGAATTATTTAATAAAACTCCATATCCAAATGTCATCGGTCATTATCTGTTTGTATAAAATATTACGCCTTAACCTTGTAATATCCACTGACCTGAGTATCATAACGAATAATTTCACTTACGCAGCAGATTTACCAATCAATTCGCACGAATTTATAAAGAGGAAAATAGTGTTGTGATACTTATCGATATATTTTTTGAAATTTAAAGTGTAATAAATATTTAAAGAAAAATTAAGGATTATACTTTGATAATTATACTCTCTTAAATACAGTGGCTACACTACATATTAAACATTATGCTGCTATATATGCTATAATATTAAGCCTCAAAAAACAATAATATTATTGTTTATTGAGGCTAAATATTATATAAATATATAATAAAATAAACAATAATAGTTTTTGATACCAGACAGTTACCTACCTGTAAAATTAGCGCGTCTAAATGACAGAACCGCTTAAGTTTTAATTTTTTATATATTTTATCAATACGTTTTATCTATATTTCTAGTAACGGTGATGCACTAACGGCTGTTTAAAATGTTAAAGTTTTCCCAGAAAATATCGATTCGTGATGTGATTCGAGCCGCCTCATTTTTTGTCGTCCACCGAAT
Organism: Euphydryas editha; assembly: GCA_036937285.1. NCBI lineage: Eukaryota > Metazoa > Arthropoda > Insecta > Lepidoptera > Nymphalidae > Euphydryas > Euphydryas editha. Next base: position 17,433,132 of record JAUPFZ010000022.1, on the reverse strand, counting down.
TGTTAACAACCGGACATTGTGGGTTAAACTTCTTAAATTCTATTGTTAACCTTTTACGCTTGTCTACAATATTAAAGTTTGTCTAACTAGGAACTTATTTGACGAATTATCTTTGCTTTAAACGATTTATTTATCATCTGATTTAATCAGTTTTTTATCTATGTTATATAATATATTCTATTCTTACGCGCAAATTACGTAAATCAATCACGAAAGTAGACTATTTGCGTTTGTTAAAACATACGCTTCTACCCTTATGTACATTAATGATTATGCGGATGAATCCGCGTAGGTTGTCTAGTTAAATTATACTCGTATTTACCTATAAAAATTTACTTGGAAAATAATTATTTTTAATCCTTAAGGTTTTCTTTAAGTTAGGAAGTTGAAGTGAAAACTTATGTTAATAGAAATAAAAATATTATGTAGTATCGATAACAATATTTGACTTATCAGTTCTATCGTCTTTCTGTACGTTCGTAATTAAGTTCCCGAAGTACATTAACATCGATCATTTGAAAGTAGTTACGGGGTTAGACTTAAATTACTTTGGCGCGGTTCCACTCATTAGAGATTCGCTTAAAATAGATTTCTACGAGGTTTTGGAAACCCGGTTCTTGTCACGTGAGTTTCAAAAATAAATTAAGAAGAAAAGGCACAATGTTTATATCTTTAATAGGGATTAAAGATATAAACGTAAAAAATAAGTTTATAAATAAAGCTATACTTTTATGGGCAAGAAAAAGTATTAGGACTTAATCCAGTACGCCAGTCCACTGCGAATTGAGGTATAAACATCTTAAATGGCTTCTTCAGACATCGAACCTCAATCATCAATGGTCAATTAAAATCTCGAATTAAAACTCGCTCCTAATGAGAGCTTTCTCACCTAGCCTATCTATGTATTTAATATTTAAGCTTTTCTTTTACTTCAAATTACTCTTAATCGCAACTAGATAAATTTTAAGTAAAAAACAAATTGAAACATTACTTTTTTATACATTTTTTTCAAGAATATATAATAGGTATTTAAATGCTTCACGAGTGACGTCATCCATGGAGAACATGACCACGTATTAAAAATTAAGACTTGAATTGTAGTAAACATTTAACATTAAGAAGAGTATACTCGACACCTGTGCATATATTTATTTATTTGTTTATTTATATATACTTTATTGTACACCACTTTACACACATTACTTAAATAAACAAAGTATTTAAACAAAGGCGGTCTTATCGCTAAGTAGCGATTTCTTCCAGACAACCCGGACTATACGGAATATGCATGGAAAAGGTAGGTGGTGTACCGTTGTTACCTTCATGCTATATCCATAAAATACATTTATATGAAATATATATATATTTCATTTGTGTATAAAAATATATATCATATTATCAAAAAATAATATAATTAATTCGATCTTTCGTTTACGATGTTTGTTACATTTAGGGATGCAAACGATACATCGATTTTTCTCAAACATCGATGACATGACATATATTTATGAACGATATATCGATATGTTTATAACATCGATGTTTCACTTTTAACAATATCGACGTCCGAATATCGATATTTTTATGAACAATTTTTTCTATTTGCTTATCATGGCAACTTCGGTACCCACTGAGCGGTTATTCTCAGAAGCTGGAGCTACCATCGTCCAAGAGCGTAAACTGGGCAACAGGTTGTCCAAACTATTATTTTTAAATTCTGTATTAAAGAAATAAAAATATATGTTTAATTAGTACTATAATTCAATAAAAATAAATGTATAATAATATAAATTAAGATAGTGTTCCATTTCTGTTAAAATATAATATCTACATATATATTAACTGGCACGATTGTGCAATTAGTAGTCTGATTGTTGTAATATAGTTTAATTGTCTGTTATTATGTATATCAGTCTCAATACTTATTTAAATGGTGATGACAACATCGATGTATCGTTCATAAACATCGATGATTTTAACTTCGATGTTTTTTACATCGAATTTTAACTTTTAAAAAATATCGATGTTCTAATATCGATGTTTTTATGAGCGATGTTGCATCCCTAGTTACATTACCAACCACTAGACCATTGACCAAAAAGTTTGACCAAAATTAAATAATTTATAATAAATATATACAGTTATGAATATAATATGCGGCTATGGTGTACTCTGACTTGGTAATTTTTTTTCATTACTAGGGGTAAACGACCTTAACATTTCCGCATATCAAATTTTATAGCAAGTTTTGGTACTATCTCGAGGGTTATTTTACACCTATTAAACGTATTGGTCGTATATTTTATTGCTACATTTTTATAGTATGCTTTTAGGAGGTGTTTACAGCTTCCAGAGCTCTCGTTGTGATGGTGGCCGCGCGTTCGAGATATTTCTTCGATAGATGTTAATAAATAAATAAATAAATATTAACCAACAATCACACCACGTTAACCTAGCCCCGTGGTAAGTTCGTAAGAACTTGTGTTACAGGTACTAGGAACGGAAATAAATTTAAGATATAAATACATATATACATAAATACACATCCATGACCCGGTGCAGACATCTATATTCGTCATACAAATTATCTGCAGCTGGCGGGATTCGAACCCGCGACCGCTGCGTAAAATGTCCAGTTGCCTGACCACTCGACCAGCCCGCCGTCAAAAATAAAAGCATTTATGTACTCTACTAATACTTTAAATATAAAAACCTAACCTATATACATATATATTATTACAGTTAACTAGTAGATATTGTTGTGGGGATAGTTATATATTTTTAATTCGAATGACTTAAATTGTGATAATATAATGGTTTAAAGCCTCTCTATAAGCTCGTCTGGACTGAGGTAGAATCAACATTCCTTCTTTTCTTTACATATTCATTCCATTAAAGTCAACATCACATACTCTATCAGCCTGTAAACAACCCACTACTGAGCGAAAGCCTCCTCTCCATATAGAAGAAAAGTTGGAGCTTTATCCACCACGCTGCTCCACTGCGGATAATTTCCCTACTATGAGTAACGATCATTATTAGGTGTCTATGATAACAACTGGAATCGACGGCTTTAAATGCTCTTCGAGGCAGGGTGGGGAGACCCACAAGGACATACACCCAGACCATAAACAAATATTTGTACAAATACACATATCTATCCCGAGCGGGAATCGAACCCGCGACCGTGGGCGTTGAAGTGACTACAGTCACCACTACACCAGAACGGTCGTCAACAACACATTCAAATTCCAATATATCATATTTTTCATCTGACCATAATCTGTAACAGTATATTTTAATTTATATATTTACAATTTCTATGAAAAAATTAATCACATTACATATATTAAAAGAAATAGAAATATATACTTAACAAACGATTAAGTGACTAATTAGTATTATATATAATTAAAAGAGAGTTAATCTTATTTACATAAGCGAATAGCTGCGGTAACAAGTCTCTATATCCGACGTTCGTAGGTTACAGTGCAATTTTCTTGTAGATATTAAAACAAATCTAATAGTAACTAACAAGTACAATGCGGAGTCACAGGTTAATTGTAACGCAAAGGTCGCCATTAAATAGTGCAGTAAACTAGCTGTTGTAGACATGAGCCGTAGATAGACTAGACTATCGATATCGATATTAAAAACTAAAATTTAAATATCGCGTATAAAGTTTGATATAAATACACATGTTATTATTTTAAAATTGCGTATTAAAATACGCTGTAGGAGTTTTTCGTATTATATAGATAATTAGATACATGGCAAAACAGGTAATTAATATATCGATAACGTAAAACAATTAATTATTGAAGACGTTCGACTGATGAATGGCGTCAATAATGTAAATAATTAAATTAATGAGTTATTGTCACACCCGCGTATTGTACTGATGATACATAACCGATCTTGTGTGGAAATATTATTGACGCTGGACGTTATCTAATGGCTGTTAATTCTAATAAATCGTCACTTTATATTCGAGCGTTGAACTTAGCGGACGACGTTTTAATTGCACCGAGCATCTTAGACGTAATTAATAGCAGATGTTACTGGCCGCTGAGTAACGTATCGGGCATGCATTGCGTAATAATTGAAACATCTAGTGAGATCGAAACGCCGTTGTTTATGCTATTTATCGATACATTAGCGTAGCGCGTACGTCACTAGCGGCGTGCGATACGTGCGCGAGCGCACGTCTATCGCCGGCGAGTGACGTCACGCGAATCCGCGTGAAAATCTCCGAACAAGGCCGAACGATGACCTCGCCTTACTCAGATGCCGCGATCACGTGTACTTTCTGATAATATTTCAGATCGACCAAGTTCTCTGATAAGACAATCTCTGACAATAACGCGGTTTGAAATAGATCGTGATTATTTTTTTATGTTTCCGGAAGCGAAGCGATGATCGGGTGTATAGTGATCGTTACAGATGTTGAAATCATTTATCTTCTCTGTAAATATACATCGCACTTACAGTGTAACTCATCGACGGATATTAAAGTTATTTTTTAACAACCAAAATAAATGTAATTTGTTGACTTTATCAGTCATCAAGATATCAGTCAGTGCTTTGAAATTTGTACGTACATTTTTATATGACTAAATATATAATCAAAATGAATGAATATTGAATGAAAATATGCTAAAATACCTTCTAAATTTGCTAAAACTATTCGATATTATATAATTAGATATTATTAAGCAGCATCCGGCTTTTATATTTGATAATTCTTAACGAAAACAGATCTTAAAAGCTTTTAAAATGGCAGATAACAGACCTAGAAATAAAAAAAATTGGAATTTTTTCCATACTTAAATACATAACTATATTAATCAATTCCTGAGTTTGTTTGTATTTTTGGGTATTGTGTATCTTATCTTGCTTCTGACAAGACAATTTCTTCCGCGACATTAATTTCGTACGCTCGGACGCCTCCAGGTACATAACTCTGATAATATCGACCCAGACCTGCATCTGATGCTCTCTGATCGAAAAAAAAAATATTATTTACACACAAAAATGTTGATAATTTCAACATCACGCACGTCAGTTTCAATAATGTTATTTCGACACCTTCAAATTCCTTCAACGTTAAAAAAATCTAATTAATCATCATTTGGGATCTTCTCCTTATCTCGTTGAACACGTTGAAATTAATTACAAGTCCATACTAGAATACTAATTAGCTATCTTATCAACAAGTTCTTAGCTGACGCTACTAGAGGCGACACTCATACGAGTGCAGGACGTGAACCTATTGAAACAATTCTCCGAAGTCGATCATCGGATCCGTCGGTATTATGTCGTTAAAGCCACTTTCCACTTAATCATCTAATGTGCCGTGAAGGTGATAATAAATTAAATCCCCATAGACAGCCAGGAGACACGGCTGACCAAATATTTCCCTCCGTCTAATCGCGCTTGACGGTGGCCCGAACCGGACCCAATTTTGACAGCTACCAACTTTCACCATAATTATTATTTATATAAACTGAGCCCCGGCCAGCTCCTTATCTTGGAGTTCATAATTTTCATTACGGATACCATTCTTCGTATCGCATTATCGTCTATAGATTAGGTACATGCCTTCCGTGTATTCTATGATGTGACTCGATCCACTGGATTCTATTCAATTAAATATTTAAATATCTTATGACAAACGATCGCTTCCGATACGTAATTGGAGACCCGGAGTGGATTATATCGAGTGTAGTGTAATAAAGTGCAAGGTCGATTGAATTATAAAAACGGTAAAATAGAATTTATTGAATTTTTATAAGACGGTCTTAAAGTATCGACTTTCGTAGTCGTAATTGACATTCGATACTTTGTATCTATATAGAACAGCCCTAGTTTAGTTATCTAGTATAGATCACGTAAGTCAGATAATTTACGTCGTTCAAAGATTGTTTATTAAAATAGGAATTGTAAGATAGATATTAACGTTCAGAGAAGGGAAGTCACACGTCAAGCGTAGACAGCCGACAGTGATCCTAGCGTTTATTAGATTAATAACGACAATTAGCCGCTAACACGTCTACCCGTGTGTGTGGTCGTCGCGTGACTGAGCGCGATTATGACTGGTTGCGTAACTAACGCCATCTATAAGACACTGCACTGCCGTTTATTGAATCGCATTTTAATTCTTTTAATCAAATACTACAAGATAGTAATGAGCCGATGATTAATTATGATTACTTTCGAGTATTTATGTTCGTATTATAAAATCGTTAAGACATCGTTTCATATTAACATATATAGCATATTATGAATACTTTACATGGTTGATAAACAGCACGAATATCTTGTTATAACGGTAAATGAAGGTAAGAGCAAAAACACGGCTTTACAAATATTTAAGATAAGTCAAACGTCTACAACTAAAAAGTGAAAGGGTATTTTTTGTTAGACAAATATTTTCTATTGAAAAAAAAATTTTTTACGTATTTCATTGCCGTTTCTCGTACAATTTTCAACGGCTTTCAACGGCTGTCCTCAAATCGACTGTCCACATCGTGGACAACCATCTTACTCTGCGCTTGCCGGTAACTGGTCTCCACTCGAAAAGATTTCTAATCCATCGGCCGTCAGTTCTATGAGCTACATAGCCTGCCCGCTGATACTTCACCAAATCCTCTGCGCTACGTCAGTAACCTTCGTTCGTTTGCGGATTTCATAATTTCTGAGTTGATTTCGCAGAGAAATACAAAATCATAGCACTTTAGATTCTCTCTTACGAATTTTGGAGGTACATATCTTAGTATTTCTCCACGTACATGCGGGCTTCCTAACGGTATTTTCTCTTATCACCGATAACGATATTTATTTTAAACAAACACAGAGTATTCATTGATTCAAACCCACAATTTATTACAACCTATATACTTCTAGTATCTTACTGATTCACAAGATATATATTCCACACAATAGCTTTACTTCTGATGGGTAGCGCAGCGATCGCAGCTATTGGAAGTTGCGCTTCCCGTTACGGGTCGTTTTTCGCTCATTACAAATATTTTTGTAAGCCATATAGAGATTTTACATGGTGTGGACGCTTTTATTTTGTTGTGAATGTACGCCAAACACAGGTTTTCATCCCACTGGGGTGCGATGAGCGTGAAGTGTTGTTTGGTAGTTATTGTTATTGTATGATTAAAACTCGTCTTTAATATGTAGAGTAGGTAGTTTATCATTATAACTATTTCTACGCCAGCGGGTCGCTCAAATGATGAGTGCTATTTGCAACGTCTCTAGCGAAACAATTGCTTATTGCTTATTGTCATTATCTTAATTCTTCTCGCGAATGAGCATCTCATTGTCAAGGTAATTGATTTTGTTCACGCCGGTAATAGGATAAAAATACGCGATGTTCCTGGTGATGGTGATTATGATGCAACACAATTATGCTCAAAAAATTATTTTTTTCAATCTCAATGTAAAAATATTTAACGATCAGTGAACGATCGACATATTATGTGTTACGTGAGCAGATCGGTATAGAGAAATTATCTCGAATTGCTCAATTTTAGCAAATAGGCTAGTTAGGATGACTAATTTGATAACTAACTTATAGTGCGGATTAAGTTTCTAGAAGTATTAATGCAGTAGACTATTTCCAATACGCACACGACTCTTCTGGCGTCAAGTGTCATTATCTGTATCGCTTTTTAGTTCTCGTTAGTACCTACATAATAACAAGGATTTTATTATGGTGGACAACTTAAGTAAGCCAATGTACCGTTAACTGATATTATATACTTGTAGTGTATTTTAACTAGATATGTTTAGTTCACTTTTCTACCAGTGCACGGTGAGATATGGTTTTATATATTAATTATAATCCCTTTATTAGTTAAGATATTTATATCAATTTAGTGTTAAGTGTTTTTAATTAACTTTTTTACTTAACTATTTGAGCTAACTTCGAAGATGAATAATATTAATATTAAAATAAATATTCTATTTGTTACTTTGAACGAATTTTAATTATATTTTTTACATATAAACAAAAATCCACATTTTAGTAGGTATATTCAAGAAGTATATTTGAATAGCCTATTGATAGCCTATAACCAATATTAAGTTGTTACAAAATTAAAAATTTAAGATACCTAATCATCAAAAATCACGAATAAAAAACTTAAAAATGTATATATTTTTTTTAATTTTTCCAACGGGAATTTATTCTGAAGCCTTTCAAGAATTGCTCCAAGAAAGAAAAAAATCTCAAATTTATAGTTTAACAATTATCACACTTGCAATGTTCATGTTCAAGCAGAAAAAAATTATTAATTAACTATTGCATAACTAATTGAAAAATTGTTATTTAAATTTTATTCAGGCGAATTTATATTTATATTTATTTATTTATTTTATTTATCCAGTAAGCCCCATATTTTTTTATTTTTTAAATTATTTATTTAATATCTTAAATTAATTTTTATTAATAAAGTATCCAAAGTAGGTTTGGCTTACGCAAGCCAGAGCACCCGTTTTAGGTCGTATTTTCATATCCCTGGGAAAATTATAAATATTGATCGTACAGTTCCGTAAGTAAGGACTTTTTTAGGTAATTTCTTCTTTTTGAATCTTTTTTTAAATTTGAAAAATCTATATTGGTTTTTGAGATATTTGTAAAAAAACTAAACCACTTTTTTTTAGGTATTTGTTAATAACTTTGCAATTTTTACAAGCGAAACTTCATTTTTTTTTCAAATATCATCTAGATAAATCATTTCGAATCGAATGACACCTAAATCATAATTTTCGGAGACAGCTGAATAAAGTTGACCAAAATGGTACTTATTGTCTAGAGTAATTATTCATAAACGTACTATAAACCCGATATAGTTAAATGTTGTTTTGTCTCTTTCGTTCTGTAGTCTTCATATTCGTTAGATCGAGGCAAAACATATTATAAATATATCGGGCTTATAGTACGTTTGTGAATAAGGCCGTTAATATATATTCCTAACAATTTACCATTTATAATATATAACTATATCGATATGTCTTAAGCTTGTGGATCGCCGCGGGCGCCGCTTTACCCTGTTCCGACTGCGAACATGACACGACGAGGAATCGAACCGACGTCCGTCGACAGACGTTTGTTATATAAATGAGTCGCTCGTCGTATAAGGAATCGATGTAACACGGAAGTTATTTGTGCTTGATAATTCATTACTACAACTTCTAAAAGAGCTTATTGTGAAATTAAAGGCTATTTAGTTTAGGTACCTACTCCGTAATTTATTGAGAATCAATCTTTAAAAACAAAACCGTTCAAAATATAAGCAGATATAACTGATTGATTGGACTGATGGTTCTTGATGGAAATTCTTGTTTACTAATAACACTATAGTATACGTACTGTACGTATCTTAATTTATATAAGTATGTTGAGCATATGTTTTAAATCTTTAGTTTCATGTCTTTTTATTTTCTCTTTTCTTCTCTTGCACAACAAACCCCGCGGTAACATTAATCTCTTACAGTTAAGTAAGAGATTAATGTTAACTTAGAGATTCTCTTAAGTTAACCCTTGCCAAAACTCATTGTACATTACTAAATATTGTAAACAATTTTTTTTTACTGTGCAATAAAGAATATATACTACAATATTTTTTTCACTTTTCCACTTTTTTATTTTATTTGAATTATAAATTACACGACTTGTTTCGAGAAAGACAAACCTGACGATGACTTTGTCGAAACCGGTAATTTATAATTAAAATAAAATAAAAAAGTGGAAAAGTGTAAAAAATATTGTAGTGTTATTAGTATAAGCAGATATATTTGAATTTTCATGATGTTTAAAAAAACTCCCACACTCATGTGAAAAAGAAAATCTTTACTCTTATAACAACAAATTTTAAAAAGGAGTTAAAAAAATATGATGATAAAGCGTCCGGATTTATTTCGGAGCCCTTAAAGCTTGGGGCCGTGTATAATCGACACAGCGGCTGCGGTAGCTTCGACCATGTCTCTCTAGGTAGAGTTGCCGGAGATGGCACAGTTTATAGAACAGTAATAGAACAGATATACGAGTATATGCTTTCAAATATATACTCATATTTAAATCAATGCCGTATATGGCAAAGAAAATTTCTAACTATTATGGTAGTCTGCTACAAACAAACTGACAACGGAAAACATTTATAATTTTTTTTTAATAGTTAGGTTCCGTTTACAAACTGTTGCCAGGGAACTCCAAAAATAAGCGGTTATTATTACATCTATTACGTAACCCATAAATAACTAAAATAAAACCCGACTTCACACGAAAATTTACGAAATTCGATGATGTAAGATAAGTGTTAATTTTGCCGCTTTTAATTAAGTAATATGTTTTATCTCATTTCGCGGAAGACTTCAGAAGATGGTGCTTTGTAATTAAGATGATTCGAAGATCGGACGATTTGCGTGCCGAATTTAACGCCTTAATAATCGTGATCGACGATACATATCTCAACACTAGTTGCTACCCGCGATCTCCTTACGTGTCCGTCTAGCTGTCTGAGACAGACCTTTAAAATATAATTATAGAAAAATGTAAACATTATCACACAAAAACTTAAGAAAATGAGTTTAAAATAATGCTAATTTTTTGCTGATCATGTACGTATGTGATGGCCACAACAAGAATAAAAATAAAAATAAAGATGGTCCTCGAACCAGAAATGTATTTTTAACTATATTTTAATTACTATATAGTGTTAAATATCTCCTATATGGAGAAGAGACCCTTTCCCAGCAGTGGGACCAGGGAGTCAGTTTACCGGTTGATTCATTTTAGTTCACTTTTGTGCTAAATATTAAACGGTATAACGGAATCCTTTGTAAGATCTTTTAGGAGGAATCAATTTATGATGGCATCCGTAAATTGGATTTGAAAACTACTACTATACCAAACGCTAGCCATGCCTATCCTAAAAATCCGCCTACTATATCTTAAGACATGCATATATGCTACATGTCTATCAGAACTGGAGTAATGGCACTGAACTTAATAAGAGTATCAAAATAAAATAACATACTTAATTCAATTTTATATTAAATAAAACAAGTAAAAAAACAAACAAGTTATACAATGTAAGAAATGCTATTTTAAACCCAACCGTCTTTTATTACCACTATATTGTCGCCCATAGATGGCGCTGCACGCCGCTGTACTGAACCACTAATGTGGTCTTAAATAGAACTAATTGCATTAACTGCGCTAACTTATGTCTACTTTAAAACACGCTAAATGTTGTTTAAGAAAAATCTACTTAACTAGATATCCCGCGTGGTCTAACACAGTTTGTAAAGACTGCGTAAAGGGGTCCTTTTCGAAGAAAATTTAGTGATTAATCCACCACGCTGCTGTACTGCTGATTGGTGAATAATAACCCTACCAAGAGTAACGCGTTGAATTTCACTAATTATTTAATATTTAGCACTTATAACCTTGTTCGACTTATGGTTACCACTTCGCTCTTATCTATTGGCTATTACTCATAGCTTGATATTTTACGATAATCTCCTAATAAACTGAATAAACTGACTTAGCAGAATTTGATATTATCGCATTACAAACAAACATAAGTGTCATCTTTTTTATATTAGCATTATTTTAAATACCAAATACTTCTTTTGAAAAGCATTTCGCAATAACTTCAATAACCGCCTGTAATGGATACCTACACTTAATTTTGTTTATTTTAAAACACCGTAAAATCACGCGAACATTCCGAAGCCGATGGTATTGTTATGCAAACATCACACCATTAGAGTTACTGCGGACATTAGCCAGAAATAGTAAATGTCTAGACCGAGATCGAAGACTCGAGCCGAGGTCCTTTATACCCGTTTTGATGTAAAAGGTTTGCTTACGACCACTTAAGGGTTAAGTATGATAGTTCCAACTTAACTCGCTTGTTCTGAATAAAAGCTTTCCTCGAACGAGTAAATGAACACAGATGTACTATAGATTTGTTTTTATTTTATTATCCCTATTACTACTAATAATAATTATTATAAATATAAGTTAAAAAGAAAGTTAGAATACAAGGCGTTTGTTATTTTTCCGTGTAAAAATTATTTACCGATTGTAAAATGTATGCCAATAGTTAGAAATCTAGAAAAATACAAAAATTACTTTATGCAATTAAATTTCGACCGAACTGTATAAGAGGGCAAAGCAGTGGTAACGTAACTAGTAATATGTATAAATTTTGTTGTGGTGACACAATAAACTGGTGGAAATATATTTTTAAATAACTCTTAAAAAGTCTCAAAAACACTTAATAAACTCCGATTAAGTCTTATTAACTCTGAAAAACTCTTTTAAAAAAAATCTAATTTTCTGAGAATATAAGACTTGTTAAGAGTTTACACACTTGTCAACACTTATTTTTACTTACTTAGAAAAAATAAGACAGAGAATAATATTTCCACCAGGGCAGCGCCTTAAAATGTTTTTATACAGTTTATTAGTTTATGAGACTAGATGTAATATTGTACAAGCATAAAATTGCTCTCACAATAATCTATTCTTATTTTTTTTATTGAAAATAGCGTTACAAAGAGTAAAATCCAAACATCGACTTCTAGTTTTTAAATAATAATTATACTACCAGTTACCTTTTTTGTTATTTGAATAATACTACGCTGAACTCTTGCTTCTGTAATCTCTTATCCATTGGCCACTCTGGACAAGTTTCTAGAACCACACAAGACACCCTTGTTAGCCTCTATCCTGAACACCCTAGCCGATATATGTATATGTCTATTTTGCAAAAAACAAACGACAGACACTATTTACATATAACAGTCAGAGAAGCTCTCATAAATCTAATTGGTCCAGGGCCATCAGACGGCTAATGATGGCCCTATATAGATAGCCGCGTACAGACAGTTTAATAATTTTGTCGTATTGTTTCAGCGATACTTCAGCGTGCGACGTACAAGGTCGGCCTCCTGACGATCCAGGGGGTCTCCACCTGTCTCTACCTCTGTATGGACGTCTGCGGGTTCCTCTACGCTAATGTAAGTACAAAAAATAACTAAAACTATAAATATCGTAAACTTTCTTCACATTCATATATATATATATATATATATATATATATATATATATAAAAGCTTCGAAAATTCTTGCAACAATCCAAAAACCTTTATGTATTTTATTACATAATTTTATATAAGTCCAGTAATTAAGAGTTAGTTATTATAAACTAAATACAAAGATGTCCTGTAAAACTAAAAAATAAGTTATTCAGGTATGGTTAACCTCAGCCAGTATAAATTTACATTATGTATTAGTGAAACTCAACTTTCTCTAGAATTTCGAACAAACATTTCGCTACAAAAGGCAACCTCTATTATATAAATAGCAAGCTAAAACGGTTCAGGAATTTTGTTCATCTCAACGCTCTCCTTAATATCTCCTATTTCATTTTATCTCTGAGATAAGTAGTTGACTTATATTAGGGCATCGAATTTCGAAGGAATCTAAAACTATGTTTTGGAGTACAATGTAAAAGGTACATAAATTTTTAACCTACGACTACGAAACGGAAAGAAATAAAATATTAAGTGTTATTCCTTAAAATAAGATGTAGTCAAATACAAAGATAAGATGTTTTCGCTCTTTCGTCATGTCAAAACATATTCACAAAGCAAAACAAGGCGGTTCACTTTATGAAAGCAATAATTCCAACGATAATTAACGATCATAGGTTGTACCGACACGTTCCACAGAATACAATAGCCCGTGACTACGTTCCAATTGAACTTTAATTTACTTAAAACAATATACTACAATACTTATGATAACAATAATAAAATAACTTATGATATCTTCTTAAATCAGCAACATTTTATCTCTCCTTGAGAGTTGTCATTCACAAACATGTCTTCCTGAATCTACCTTCAATCCTGACTTGCAGCCTTTGGCCAAATGACCTTTAAAGGAATTAGAGATCTGTTCTTTCTGCGACATTTTTTATTGCATATCAATGATATGCTAACACTCTATTTTTTGGACACCCTAAGGACAGCACAGTTACGGAAAGTTATATCCATCCAATCCTAGACCTAGCGATGGGTCCTCGAACAAAAAGAGGGTTTGTTGGAATGTCATACACCTACCATTAAGAAAGTATCTGAATAGCGTGAGGCTAAGTACTTTTAAAACATTAACGTTTTTATTCTCAAAAAAGGATCATCTACGCCATGTCTCCTACCTTCCAAACCTTACTACTAAATTCTTTACCTTATTTCCCACTATTCTAGCGTCCCGATTAGGAATTATATTGAGCTCTTGAACATCTCATCTCATCTCAATTTTAATGACAATGACAATGTTTCAAACTTCCGTTTTATCCATCGACTTTTTCAAATTACTTCAAATCGATTTCGTTGGTTTTCTCGTGACAAACAGACGTTTACAGTTACATAACGTAGATATACTAGTCCTTGGTCCATTTCGAACGCTTTATTTGCCGAACGAATCACAAGCAGAACGGAGTGCATCGTTCTACTTAATAGAATCGTAAACATTCATAGTCATAAACAATGACACGCCAAACACAACGAATCCGTACAATTCCACGGAACGACGCTAGTGTATAAATTATCGTTTGACCATATTCGTTTAAATATTATTTCTATTGAAGCTATTCAAGTTAAATCCTAGCTTAGATAAGTAATCTGTACTAATATTACTAAGTTTATTATTTGTTTGCTTGAACGAACTGATCTCAAGACCTGCTGATCCGTTTTTAATTAGATCTGTTAAATGACCGATTTTGGGGCTTGAATTAAAATTGTTAAATTCTTTAATTCTTTAATTCTGTAATATATAACTACTTAAGTAGCTTTTTTTATGAACTAAATATATCAATTCGGGTGAAACTGCAGGGGTTCACTATTGACTAATAAAATTAAGTAAATGAACCAAAAACTGCATTACAATAGCTGAGTGCAATTACAAAATAGATAACATACCTAATATGTATTCATTTAAATGCTCGGAATGTGAATGTCGCAATTTCATATGTTTTTCGAAGTTGAATATAACTACTACAGTTCCAATAACAATAAGACATAAAATAGATAAGTGGTTCAGAAGCTATTGTTAATATTTATAATCAATCAATTTTTTATCGCAAACGTCGAGGCTCATAATTTTCATAATAATATTACGTAACTACTTGAATATTTGTTAAAAGTTTTATAATCGTATTGTCATTGTTATGGAAAACATACCATCTTGCTGTTTCTAAACACATTTCTTACATTGACCACCATGGCTTCTATTTCTGGTAGCGATAAATATTTACGAATTAAAGATAATGCTCAAAGTTTTTATATTTCCCATCAGGGTTATTATTAAGTGTGAGACATTTGTTGTTTTTTTTTATCATGTGATAGGCTGGCAAAGGCAGATATACTATTTTAGTATAAAAGACTCTATCCCTATTATGATAAAGAATAATTGAAACTTAATACGCATCACTACAACTGGACAGTAGCGAATGTAGCGTGGTACCTCTTACTTGGAATTTACATGCAGGTTTCCGCATGATTGTTTTCACAACTGAGTTAGAGATAAAACCTTAACTTTTAATGTATAACCAGATTTTCTAAGCTTACGTCGCCTATCTCCAACCAGCTCGACTCATTGTAATGATAAACATATTCATGTAGGTACTCGCGGAGCAAGCAATAGAGAGTCACTATCGGCCTAAGCGTTCTTTGCGTTGACGCATCTATTACTCTTCCACTCCATCGGCAGATGCGTCCGAGTAGAAGAGAAAAAATACTTATTTAAATTAACGAGTGCAAATAACTTTTTTATTATACAAAACAATGATAATTCAGTGATAATAATTCAATTCAATTCATAAGAGTATGCAATTTTTCATCAATATTTTGTTATGACGTTATCACGTAAAATTATCCTCCGTAAACCGACTTTACAGACAACCAATTTTTTTTCAATGAAAACTCTAATGAGAGAAGCACGACCTTAACACATCAGCCAATCAAGTATTCGTTACATGTCCCAACAAGATTAGAGTAAATAAGATAAGGAGCCGCAGTACGTTGCTCCAGCGATGATCGAATTGCCGCAGACACCTGCCTGCGCTGTAGCTATCGTCGGTGGCTCAATACTGGGAACTGGGAAGCGATCTCGTTAACTTTTATATACTAAGTCTGATTGCAAATGAGCGATTCTTTACCTTATTACTTATCTTTAAACTAATGAAATTGACTACGTACATGTTAAATTTAGATAGAATTAGATAATTATTTAAATTATTTTAACATGCTCATCCTTAATTGATCTTTATTGGCGTTATAAAATTAATGTAATTCGAACTTACATAAAAGTTCATGTGAGTTAGATATCCCTCTCAACTTATAAGAGATTTGATGCTGTTTTACTGAATGCCACCTATTTACCTACGTAATAAGTGCATTTCACATGGCTGTTAATAAATATTGTTGTCCTAATACAAGTGATATTGTATTAAATTATTTCATTACGCAATGTTTTATTCTCCATTAAAAATAGACCTCAAAACGCTAGTCTGCAAGCCGCCGTACACAGATTATAATCACTCAAACATCAGCGCCATCTGTTACTGAGAAATAAAAACTTAATTAAATTAAACCGTGTAATTGTTGTAATTGATAGTCTTGCTCGTCTCCACGTACACATACACTTGCTTCAGTTCTAATTAACACATTTTAGTGAGATATTCAAATAGTTGTTAGCGTTTATCGGAACATCGTTGTCGTAAAACCGATCTGAGGAAAACACGAAAGTTTTAGTTTTATTTTTAAATGTAACTTAGATTATGTTGATGTTTAACTTTAATACGATTTGTATCTTTAAACAAATATAAATTAATCGTAATTTGACTTGCATGCTCGTGGTTATAAAGTTTTACTTCAGTACTTAGTGGTTTTTGATTCACATGTTCTACCTAGCCACTGTGCCTGTGTCACACTGTGTGTGATTATTTAATTTTAATCATGATAGCTTCTAGGGCTTCAAATTTAAAGTAGGTACCTATGTCTAACGTAGTTTAGAAACTCAGTCGTGAACGGAACACCTGTGTTAGAAACACAATAGCACTGTTTTAAATCATCGTCATAATTCAACTTTCTCTCTCTCGATCATCGATCATTGATCGACCGATAGATCGCCAGATAAAGTGTAATAAACTCAACAGATCATCTGTGATCATTATAAATGTGACTTTAATCTCACGCGTGATATAAATACTTTAATGGACTCTCATTCGTCTTCATATTATAATATATTATTAATAATATATAATTTATAAATATAATAATATCGTAAGTGGTCGATGTCTGTACATAAGAGATAAATGGCAATTTAGTTCCAATTTAATCTCCACATTTATCTGGATGAGTATTAATTTTGAATTAGAAAAAAGTACAAACACAAATAATTTCAATATTTTTTAATCAGCATCTTAAAGGTATTATATCTTTATATTTATTATATTATAATAAATATAAAGATATGATAACTTATTATATATTATTATAGTGAATTATGATAGTTAGATATACACCATCACAGACTCTCCTTTAGGTTTTTTAATGAAATAATTGTTAGTTGTAATAAATGTATTAGCATGTTCCATGTAAGTGATCGAAAAACTAAAATATATGTTTTTTTCAATACCAGACATTGAAGTTTATTATAAATAACAATCTTTCGTAAAAAAAAAATCCGTATCCAAATTAATTGCATAGTTTTGGAAAAAAAAAACAGCAGAGATCAAACAGACAGCGCTTAGTGACTACGTTTTGACTCTATTTAAGGAATAAATGCTTCTTTCCTTAACAATCTTTTAACACTCTGTGGTAATTTTAAGAGGTTCTGTTTTAACTTCTTTAATTTTGTGTTTGTTTGATAAAAGTCAAATAAAGTTGTCATTGCTCTCATAATTACAACAAGACACGGCTCGACATCTTTACGATCTGTTTCTCTCCCAATTGTTATGTACTCACAGACGGACAAATAAATCACTTTTATTGCGGTAAACTGTTACATTTTATCGTCACAATTACATAGTACCTATTGGTTAACGTTATCAATTGTATAATTATGTAATACTAGCTACTGCCCGCGACTTCGCCCGCGTGGATGTCGGTTATCGCGACAAAAAAAAAGTATCCTATGTTACTTCTAATACCTCCAAGATTATGTGTACAAAGTTTCATGATGATCGGTTAAGTAGTTTTCGCGTGAAAACGTAACAAACAAACTTACATTTCACATTTATAATATTAGGGATATACATTATTGATAAAATAGTGTAGGAAGTAGTCAAGTACAAATTAAAACGTTTAATTTTCTACTGGTCTACATCGCTCGATCGATTGTTGGTGTGGTTGCGATATGGGTGATTATTTTCTAACTGTGACTTTTTTTATTAATAATTTTTGGATATCAAAATTAATTTTTTTAATCTGTTTATGGATGTTATTACTCTAAATTATTGTAAAAATGAAAGTCTGAGACGATTTCGCTACAACTTGAAAATTTCGAGAGCGACAATCAAATTTCAAATTTTTCGTTCCACGGTACTGACATAAAATAAATTTGACGAACATTCTTTAGAAAAATCGTTTAATTTATTGTTATATAACACTTTTAAACTCTTTAATATTAATTAACATTTAATTATTGAACATTTTTATAATGAATAATAGTAATCATAACAATTTTTTTTTTTTGACGTTTCAGTTAACTCTATCAATTTCTCTAATTGCGATAAATTCCCCGATTTTTTGGTATTTCGCAAGTTTAATCATACTCAGTAAGATTTATCAGGTAATTAGTTTAAATTATACATTGCGACAAAAAAAAAAATAAACAATTTATAGGAAAATTCTAGAAATGGACATGCCACGGTACTGACATTTAAGTGATATAATCTCAGTTTCCTCTGAATTGCAAGTCATACTATACAAAAAAAGTGATGAAATATGTACATGAACATATAATTAACCCAAAAATTTCATTTATAGATCATTAATTAATGACCAGTGAGAACAAACAGTAAAGGACATAAAAAATCACAGTTAGAATGGAATCACCCATATTTGTATTTGTAAACAATTTGTTGGGTTTCCCCACCGTGCCTCGTTGAACACGTACTACTGTTATCATAAACACCAGATAACGATTGTTTACTCTTGGTGCGGTAATTATTATGATAAAATATGTACGTCTAATGCGACTTAGGTATATATATAAATAACAATAGAATTAGGAAAATTAACCCACATACTTAGCCTATATATACCCGCGCTAGTTTATCTGTAGTGACAGTATCTCATGTGGATAGCTCTATAGCTACGCACGTGAGATGAATGTTTTTTCTCATTGGGAGAGGTCCAAAGGTCCAAGATATATAATAACGCGTTCTAAATTATTGTCTAATTTATCACTGTCGATTCAGTTTATTCCTTCCGGTTAGAAAAAGTATTTCAATGCTATCTGAAAGTTTACCCTTACTAATACTCTACTAGTACTCTACTAGGAATTCTTCCAATATTAAAACTAGGAATATAATTATTTTTCTTGGCTTTTAGTTAAAAATAATAATAATGCACTACAAGTGATCCAGTGTTATCTACATATTCTCTCTTTAAGGATTAGGCTTAGCAGATTCTTGAGATAGAAAATTTTATAAAGAAGGACTTAATAACAAGGATTTGTTTTAACTTCGCTTGCGTTACTTAGGCTAGGCTTAGGCTTTCAGTTATCAGGTCCTTTGTAGATTGTTATTATGTATCCACTGTGAATTATACCGTGACCTTTTGAGTAACCTTCATAATAAATCGATCTTAAAAAGCCTGAGATAAATAGTGACGCCAACAAATAAATTAAGTTATTATATTCATAAAAAAAGTGAAATATATTTTTTCAACATTTAAATTTAATTACGCCAATAATGAAAAGGTAAAACACGTATAAAGTACAACGTGAACAGAAATAAAAGAAACAGGGTCTTTTAAAACACACAATAATATTATTATAAAAACACAAATATAATACACGATATAATATCTTCAAATTTTCCCAAACAGAAGCGATTCTCCGCACATCACGCGTGTGTGGTCGACATTTGATTATTATTTATGATTTCGTCAACATCATATGTCACATTCGGCGGCACCACCCCCACACGGACAGACAATTGATATATATAGATAATGTCTTACGATTCAATTGACAATGGACCATTCACATCACGACGCACAACAGCTAAAGATCGATTGAAAAATCGGATCGTTAATGTTGATACGATCATTCTTTTAAACCTACACTATTATAATACAACTGAAAATTTTTGAAAACACAAAATTTTCAGAGCCTTTTTTAAATTATTTTTGGATGAAGTTTATACATATAAATTCACTTAAGCTCGCTTTACCCAGCAGGGAGACAATATATTGTTTGATTTTTTCTCAATCGACTGATAAATAAGAGATGTTATTACGTTTCAACCGTTTACCAAAACGGTAGTGATGCAAGTAGTCGCCTTAACGTCAGCGGTCGCAGGTCATTTTTGTTTTTTACTTTTATAATTCACTTCCGTAAAATAGTTTTTTTTTTTTTTGTTCTTTCTTTATATTGAAAACATTACTACAATTAAAATAAAAACACGGGTTTTCAACAACAACAAAAAATTAGTCTTCTAGAAAATATTAACATAATATTTCAAATTTTTTTTCAAATAAAAACTCAAAACGTTAGAAAGGGTACGCACCTCGTATACGGTGCAACACTTCAAAGTAACAACCATACATTATTAATGATATCCAGCGAGGGTGTAACCGACAGTAGCGGAAGATTAATTATGTGTTAAACACTGCGTATTAAGAGCAACACTTAAGTTGATGATGGTGTGATGTTTCAACGTTTAAATTTTATTTCATCCTTTTTTTATTCAAACTAATAATTATTATAGAAATAATATATATTCGAAACTGATGGACGAATTTTAATGAATTTTAGGAGATGAGTGAACTTAATCCTTTTCAATGTTAAAGTTAAGTATTAT
Source organism: Euphydryas editha (assembly GCA_036937285.1). NCBI lineage: Eukaryota > Metazoa > Arthropoda > Insecta > Lepidoptera > Nymphalidae > Euphydryas > Euphydryas editha. Next base: position 17,412,013 of record JAUPFZ010000022.1, on the reverse strand, counting down.
TGTTTAAAAATGTTTGTCTTTCTGTTTACAAAACCTTTAATTATCAAAATAAACACAACATAATGTGTTGTTATTGATGGTTGAAATACATTAACCCCACGTTTCTCTTAATTCACAATGTTCGTAACTTACTTAAAAGTGTATTTTAACATTGAAGAACATGTGAATCGTGTAGCTAGCGATACTCACCCGTCGTTACATGTAATGTGGTCGATATATAACGACGCTACAACAGTACTTGCTGGTTCTGATAAGAGTTTCTTCTCACGATGCCGTCACGTGGGCGTCACGAGTATAAAAGGATGCTGCACTTTGATTTTATTGAGGAGTCTGTTGTTTTAGATTGTACGGAAATAGAAAATTACGGAAATATTTAATGTAATTCTAATCTTATCTGATTAACCGAGGCATCGAGTAGGTATTGTTATTTTGTAGACGTCCCTCGCGGTTTTTCCATGTTTGTTGGTAGTATCGTAGCCATTAATCTTCTAGAATTCTAAATTAAACAGATATCTAAAGAAAAAATATTTTTAAACGATTCAGTAAATTCTTTTCATTCAAACGAACAAACTTCTTGCATTAACTTTTACATTAGCACGGGGCTAGGTTAACGTGGTGTGATTGTTGGTTAATATTTATTTATTTATATTTATATTCTTATATTTTTGTGCATCAATCTGTCAAATAATGACATTGGTTCTTCTTCTCGGTCGTTTGCTTCATTGCTGAAGGTCGTGTCCACTCTGATCCAGGGTTTGGATCACGATCTCTGTGAACTTTATCCAGTCCGTCCTGTCCTCTGCTTTCCTCAGGGCTGCGGTCACTTGGAGACGAGTGAGGTTGGTAACATCGTCCGACCAACGTGTGGGGCAGCGGCCACTTGGTCGTTTCCCCTCTACTTTGCCAAACACCATTAGCTTGTCTAGGCTGTCAGGCTGCCTTCGCGCTATATGACCAAAATAACGGAGGACACGCTGATAGCAAATACTTGATAGTCTCGTTTTTACGTGTAGTTGTTGCAGGATCGAGACATTCGTTCTCCTAGATGTCCACGATATACGCAGCATTCTTCGCCAGCACCACATCTCGAACGCGTCGATCTTTTTCCTCTCCAATGAGCGAATTGTCCAGGATTCCAAGCTATAAAGAAAAAATGGAGAATACCAGAGTCTGAACTAGCCGTTTTTTTCGTTTTATTCGATATTGTCCTGTTCTGCCATATTCGGGTCATTTTGCTCATTGCAGACTTGGCCATTTGGGATCATCGCGGGATCTCCTTTTCACATCCTCCTTGGTCGGTCAGTAGTGAGCCGAGATACATTAGTAAAACATTTAATATTATAATTTCACAAATTCGTATCTATAGGTAATTATTCGTACCAGACATTATTAGTATAAAAATTTAAATTAAATAATAAGCAGTTACATCATATTCAAATATATCCTCAATGAAAAATAATAAATTTTAATTTACGAAGTCAGTAATTAATAGTGTTTTACCTTTTTTTGTGGGTCTGTTTCGCTAACGAATATTTGTTGGATGCACTTTTAAAACAAATATTTTCTCTAAAATTGGTTCTGAATTTTTGTCGTTATGGCTGCATTTTTCTTTTAATTTTGAAAAATAAAAACATATGAATTCTGAAAAATAAAATTTGTTATTTAAACAGTTTTACGTCACTGCGATTTATATTTATTGATAACTGTACTGTAGAATATGTGATGATTAATTTTATAAAACATGATAATAATAACATATAATTTTAATGTAATATCTAGATTTTTTTTCTGTTAAATTAATACAATCTCGTTGGCTCTGGTTACAATCATATAGTTTGAAATAACAGGTTTAATAAAAAAAATACATAATATGAAATACATTTTTAACAATAAAATTAATTTGTTTCTAAAATACAGAGATATAAAACACTTTTTACACATATATCGCATAGGTACCTCTCGCCTCGCTCCACACACTGCACCGCCCTAACATTCCCCCACATATCGAGGTAATCCCATTAAGGAGGCGCTACACTAACCCCAGATAAGCGAAGTGACACCATTAATCAGGTAGCAGATTCATTACCGGGCGAGGCACGACGATTTGTCATAGACAATATACAGATAGGGCAAATTGTTGATTGGACAACAAAAGGACTTAGATGGACCGAATCGCTTGATCCTTTTGTTTGGTAACAATTGTCTTTTTAACTCTTGAATAATGAACACTTATCGTGAGAACTAGAGAAATTTTATTGCCTTAAGATTTCGTTGTATCTGTGACTTTTAGTATTAATTTCAATTCATTTCAATTATCCCGCTTCATGAGAAATATTTATACAGGCCGATGCCGAGGGATTAATTGCCTTGATCTGATACCTAACATAGAATTTAATGAATGCAAAAACTATAACATTTTATCAAAATATCATTACAAAATTGAAAATAAAGTGGCAGTGGGCAGGCCACATAGCTCGTAGAACTGACGGCCGATGGAGCAGAAAGGTTCTGGAGTGGAGACCGCGTACCGGCAAGCGCAGCGTCGGACGGCTATTCGCGAAATGGACAGACGACTTGAAGAAATTCGCCGGAAGCCGTTGGTTAATGAAGGAGGCCTACGTTCAGATTGGACATCCAAAGGCTACTATGATGATGATGATGATGATGATGATTACAAAATAATATGTTCAAAAGAGAAAAACCGTCGATAAAAAGTTTAATATATTTGTTATTAATTATATTTTTACACATTTTTATATTTTTTTAGTTTAAAAAGGACGCTCGTTCAACAATAAGTCGTTTCTTACTATTAGAAATATAATACAAAATATACTTTAATATTATTTGTTATTGCGTCCATACTATTATATATGTTGTTGGTTAGCAGGAAAGAGGACATCAGGACATATACTTTAATATATCGGCTTGTGAACGTACCACTGCTGAGCATGGCCATCTTTTTTAAAAGAAAAGAGCTTAGTGCTTAATTCGCAATGGTGCTTCATTTCAGGTTTGCTTCATCGGTGATACTGTTGAGAAACAAAAACTATATATTTACTATTGTTATCACCTGATATTTTGTAGCTTAACAGTCGATAAAATTAAAAAAGTAGGTAGTACACCCCCTAAACCTGAATATCATTTTTTTAACCTAGATAACTTTTTTTTAACTACTTTTAACTTTTCCGAAGTTAATTACACGAATTCTTTAAACATCTCCCACCATCACCCCATTCCCTCAATCACAATGGAATCCAGCGTCGCTTCATCTCAAGTAGAACAGTTATCTGCTCGTCCTGTCCGCTTGTCTGTGTTCATATCTCCTGAACGAAAGCCTAACGGTTATTGTTATGCTTTTAATAATTCTTTTATTTTGTGTAGTGTTTAATGCGCCCGTCAGCGTCACGTTAGACTACGATTATATCGTGATAAACAAACACACTCTCTGAATTTGTTATTATGATTCGTTTTAAATTAAACTCGCCGTGTTATCGATAGAGATTATTTTTATTAATTTTTTTTTTGTTATATTTATAAATAATCAAATGATTTTTATTAAGATGAAAAATAGATTAGGCTTAGGAATAGGATTAGTGGTTTGTTAAGTGTGGATGGTCTGGATAGTATCGAATAGATCGAATATATAAAACTAGCTGTGCTCCGCGGTTTCATCCGCGTTAATTTGAGGAAAACACGTACTTAACTATTTTTAAACCATTGAGTGCCCGCCTCATTAGTCGAGTGGTCGCAAACGCTACTGTACTGCCGACCAAAGGGTCTCAGGTTCGATTCCTGGGTCAGTCAACGCCTTATTGAGATTTTTTTTTTCTCGAAAATTATAAATAGGTAAATAGAACGGAGGCTGGAATGGTGCCTGGTATACGGCAATAGGTTCGCCCCCTATTACATGAGACTCATAACTGGCGAAAAGTAGGTGTTATGTTTAATATGTGAATCACTGCCTACCCCTTCGGGGATTAAAAAACGTGATGTTATCTCTACTTTAAAAGTGGAACTATAGTAAAAAATGTCTCGGGAAGAGGAATAATAAAGAACGCAACGGAAGCTCTCAAAACAGATTATTTTTCCCGTTTTTGTAACTTTTCATATTAGTCTCTATTGGTCGTAGGGTGATGTTATATAGTCAATTAGAACCAGTAGTTAAAAAACTCTTCAGATTTATAATATAAGTATAGAATATAGATAAACACAAATACATATAGATTATTTAAAATCATAAACTAAATCTTATACTAATCATATATATTTTACGTTTTCATACGCAATTAGGTACTAATGCTCGGTGACAATCTTTCCTGGTGGAAAGTAAACTTGAGGACTACGAGTAGATTCCAGCGCAGCCTTGTAGTGTTGCTTTATCCTATATGGAGAAAAGACTTTTGTCCAGCTGTGGGACGTTTATAGGCTGATTCAGTTTAATTAAGTTCAGTTCACTATCGATAAAAATTCTATTCATCCTTATTATTTACAAAAAATATTAAACTATACGAGTAGATGATAGTTAAACAAAGTGTTACGCATCTATTAAAACGATCGTTGTATTACATGAGATATTAGAATATATATTTGTGTTAACTAATTTATGACAATACGTGGTGGCACATCTCATCAAATGCATCGAGGTACACTCTTCAACCGATCCAATTAAAAGAAGTAGCGAACGTTATCATCACCATATATAGTCACCGGTAGCCATTACAAATAATAAGCTGTCAAGTGTGGCTCCATCGAACCGTGGCTCCGAACTATTAGATATTATAATTTATTAATATCATACCGTGTTAAACATTTAAGTTATTTAATCGATGTCGTTTTATCGTATTTCATAGTGATCTGATGTCTTTTTAATTTTTCGTGGATTAAAAACTTGTATATTATAAAGATATGAACTCACTTTGATAATCTCTGTCATATTTTTAACTTTGATATGATTTATTTGTATAAATTTTTTAAGTGTTTTTGTGATATATGTAATTATATTTCCACTTTATTAAAGTATAAAGTTACAAAAAAGTTTCGAAATTACCATTGTTACTATCGGGATCATTGATCGTATCAACAAACATTCTTACGAGTATTTGAAAACGATTTCGTCAGAGCAGACGAGGGGTGCAGACTGTCTGTCAGACATATTGCACGAAGTCGTTCTCTACCAGCCTTAGGACGCACAAGAGTGGATGTCTGTGGAAATACCTATAAAATGCGTAATAAAAATTTTCAATTAAAAAATTTAAATAAAATAATAAGCATATTGTGTTATTTAATTAAGTATATATTATATAAATATTGTCAAGAAATAGCTTAGTACTTCTCCTGTCTCCTGTAACAGCCAATTAAATTATCTTTTATTAAACAAATTCCAGTATTTCTTGGTATGTCCGTTATTGCATCCCTAGCGTAGATTAACTAGAAATATTACAAAAGATAATCACTGCACTTGATATAGCATCCTCTAATTTAGGGAGATGTGTAGTCGGATGACGTTACAGCGAGGCAATGCGAATGATCGATGGAGTCAATTAGGTTGGCCAATCCCGGACATTCCCGGGCCGCAGTGAAAGTTTTACAAGATTTACATGACATTGTCATTTAACCGGTAATTAAGAGTGGTTACATGGTCAAAATGCCGATGTTAACTACCGCATTAAGCTAATGAAAATATACAGAATGTGGGAATACATTTTAAAAACCTGCTAGAGGATCAGTAATAAATAGTATTGACTTTACTTTTAAAATATTACACTGTAGCAATCCACGAGTTTTGATAGCCGCTCGCGCATTATGAGCTTTTTTTTAATATTAATTCGTGATTTGTGGGGAAGGAATATAAATAGAAAACACTTACACATTTGCTTTTTTGATTACACACACATAAAAGTTTATTTATTTATTTATTTTTGTAAAGGATAAACGACTTGTAAATTTGTAATTAAAGAATACATAAATATCATACATACATACAATTAATATTTCATTAGGTCATCGTAAGTTAGTGTATCCACCATTCCTAGGAGGTACAGCGTGTTTGATGAAGCACCAATCTTCTTCCACGATCTAATAAAATGCCTTTGCCTAGGAGTAATTTTTTTTTTCAATTTGCCACAATACGGAACAGGAAGCTAACTATAACAGTGTTAAAGAAAGCTTATTATCGAGCTTTAAGATGAGAACCTGCCTTAACTAAACACTCATTGATACCTGCGTATATGTAAAGCTTATTTTTCCAAGATTACATAGAACAGCTAATAATAATTTAATTTGGTTTACAATATATAACATCTTGAATCTCTCTTTTAAAGTCGGTTAAACATAATACATATATAGTAATTTGTAATAAGAACTAAATGATTTTATATTTAACGAAACAACTATATAAATTTTAAATAGTTAAAAAAATATTTATAGATTGAAATATAATCATTCGTCATTGTCTTTATAAAACTACGCTTCCAAATTCCTAGAACAACTATTATCCTAAATAAAGTGTGTGTAGATAAGGGCGGGATAGGGATTAATAACCCTTAGTTTAATGATAACACGGAATCACATAAAAGGTTAAAAAATTTCTTAAAATTTAGACCAGTGTGGACTGGTATTTACGAGTATATCTATGAATGATTTTAAGAGAAACAAAAAACTTATTGTGGAATTAAGCTAATTCAGTTTAATTTGATATTACTTTTAAATGATTTAATTCACCAGCCCTCGACGTCACTTATAAGAAGCCACACGCTCTGCTTATTAATTATATTATAAACATTATGTATCGCGATTAAATATACAATTAATATATAATCTGAAGGAGTGGCTGAAAAACAGCGCTGCATGGGATCTCGGTCCTGCGTCAGCTAAAGCTGAGCCACTTCCTATTGCCTGTACATATTACTTTATATGTTATATTTTGTCAAATTTTAATGTGTTTAATATATGTTATGATTTCTATATATATGTGCCAATTAATTTATTTTACTAGCTGACCCAAGCGAAAATTTCGCAAAATATTGTGCTCAAATAATAAATTTTAATACAATGTAAAAATTAGTAAATGTATGAGTTCTTGGTGTTCTAAAAAACAACTTAGAACTTTTATAGAAACAATTTATATGACAGTTCTTAGTTATTCAAAACGTTAACGCTTTATAAAATTATGCATCTAAACGCATTCAATTTAAATAATTTCATAGCTGTGATATTAGTTACATTTTTTTAATGTTTTCTTTTTTAATCTTATATTTCATCAAAAGCAGGGAACATAAGCTTTAAAATATTAATTGTTATTATTATAAATATGAATTATAAATTTGGTTAAGTATTTAAAAAGATTTAGACTCTCCACGAAAAAAGACATTTATAAATAATAGACCTATATGATTATTTATTATTAATCTGTTAGCACGTGCAGTATTGCACTGATAAGTAATAGCAGAGTTGTATATTAATATTTTGTTGATCCAAATATTATCCAACTAAAGGATCCAGCGCGCCGCAGGCGCTAGAGTCCTTCGAAAAAAACGCCAAAAAAAGTGTAAAAGTCCCACAAAAGTGACATAATTTATACACGAATTAACGATCGCTTTGTGTGTTTTCGTTGTAACTTTTATTTACGATTGTTTGCCGTATTTTATGTTTTAATATGATCATATTTATGACTATTTGATTTTTGTCCAACGGAATTTCTATAGGGGTTGGTTGATTTATTTTTAAATATTTAATCGACGTTTTGATTATACGGAAATTATGCTTTGTTTTTTAACAATCTCAACATTTGATTTATCTATTAAATAAATAAAAAAGGTTTGACAAAACTGACAATATTAGTGTATATATGTATGTACTCGTAAACTGTATCTATCGCTTAATTTACTATAAATATGTATTTTATACATGTTTTCTTGTAGATTACTAGTTCTAAAGTATTTGTCACACGTAGAAGAACTTAGAACTACTGATATTAAATTTACAGAACGATGGTAATGTTGTTAACAGCCATTACACATGAAACACTATAACGTGTAAGTAATCCCAGAAACAACGCTCTCACAGGATCACACCATTTAATAGACATTATGGAGCTACTTTTATTGGTGAGTCGTAAACTCGACGAAAAATATCATTTTACTTAATAAAGTAAGAACAGTAAAGGGCGTAACACCGATTGTTAACGTCGGGTTCTGTACGATATTAGAATAAATAATTAAATTTTAAGTAAAAAAAAATGGCGACTTGATTGGTATACTTACTCGTATATTAAAACCTTTTTGATTTTTATGTCTACGTTTTTGTATATGTATTATTTCAGAAAAAGAGCTTTAGTTATTAATATTGTGTTGTTATATGGTATTGTAACATGTTTACGTCTAATGTAATACATTTTTTAAATATTTTTTTAGACATATATATTTTAATTTTTCGTGTAGTATATACCAGTATCAAACTTAACAGTATCTGTAATGAGACTAACATTTCAATTAACAATTGGTCCTGAAACTATGAACGTTTTCTTGTTTCACTACGGAACCCTCAAAATTCGAGCCAGTAAAGTTATTCACTAACAAATTCGACACTCTTAGTTCTATTTAAAATGAAATGACTTAAATATAAAGCTCTTTGCTACGCTATTCTGTTATTTAATTTACATAATGATTGTGATCAAGATCCCATATCGGTTATCATCAGTTCCTGACGCACCGCGATCCGATTCTTTTAGTTTGATCTTAGATAGTTCCAGTGTCTATTTCAAACTTTTTGTACAAATATCGACAATCTCATATTTTATAGAGTTTTTATTGTTGTCGAAAGAATTTCTCGTATTTAAGGACGAAAGGCACCGCGGTCGAGCGAGAGATTAGGACTTTAATTCGTAATAAATTTGTTAATGATTAATAATGATATCGGATGGTTTTTTATAATCGTAGATCTGGAGTTCAGTGTCGTCGGTTACATGGAATGAATGTCGATATTTACATACTGTAATCCTGAACTAATTTTAATAATGTTATAGAATTATTAACATGGTTTTATCGACTTACAATTGTGTATGTGTGAGTGGAACTTTGACAACCATTCTGGTGTAGTAGCGCAAGTAATCGTCTTAACGATAGAGGTTGCAGTTTTGATTCCCGCTCGCAGCAGATATTTGTATTTGTACAAATATTTGTTTCTATTCTGGGTGTATGTTTTTGTCATAAAACCATCGGTCCCGGTTGTTATCATAGACACTTGATGACGATCTTTACTCGTGATAGGGAAATTATCCGCCAACCCGCAGTGGAGCAGCGTGTTGGATTAAGCTCCAAACCTTCTCCTATATGGAGAAGAAGTATTTGCCCAACATTTACAGGCTAATTCAGTTCAGTCAAAGTCAAAGTCAAGTCAAAATATTTTATTCAGCATAAAATTATTACAATTATTTCCTGAATGTCATGAGTCTACCACCAGTTCGGAAAGAAGAAGCCTCTGACCTGAGAAGAACTGGCGAAAGAAACTTAGCGGGACTAATTTTTTTTTTTTTTTTGACGTAATGGCTAGTTCAATGAAAATCTAAATGTTTTTTTTTTCTGATTCTTTTATCCAACATGGACACGTCAGCTCATCATACTTTAACTTTGAAGGTTATATTCAAGAAGATCGAATAACAATTTTTTTACATTTTATGCAGCCCTAGTAAGAAATGAATCAATGTAGGTATATGTTACCGTATAATTGTAAATATTATTAGATTTATCTCGCGAGGTTGTGAACTGTCGAAAGATTGTGAACTGTAAGCTACAGCTTACAATTTATTATTTTTCGTTAGATTATAATTTATCGAAGTGATGAAACCGTTAAATCACAATCTTATTAGGTTAGGTTAGATTAGTATGTCACGGTTCAGAATCTTTCTACAGTTCACAATCTTGCGAGATAGATTATAATCTAACGGTATTTACAATTTCACGGTAACATGTATATTTGACTAATCATAGTGACTTTCCTGAATGTTCTCTCACCTGCAGACACAATCCACAGTCGATTGTGTAACCATCACCTCTAACAGAGCCTTTGATATTAATTTATCATTCAAATGAAAATACACTACCTTCCTCACTCTAGACCTCTTGACTTTAACTGTTTTCTCTCAGCCTTAATCTAGGCAATGCCTAGATATTTTTGTTTAAATTCAAGTAGTTCTCGCTGTAATTGATTCTGTGTGTATATATTTAAGTAATCTTACTGAAGTAGGTACTTGAAGAATTTATGACAAAATAAATAATAAATTAATAAATATCTTTAACACACACGGTCGTCTGTTCCTAAGGTAGACAATTTAATGACTGTGTTTTAGGTAACAGCCGACTCATACATTGTTTTTGTAATAATTCATATATATAATACCTAAATAAATATATATCACACCCAGACTCGTGGTGGGAGTTGAACCTAAAAACCTGGACCAGAAAACTGCCAACTGCGCCAACGGGTCCGTCAAAACGAAAGATTTTTCTTAGAAAAATATACCTATAAATTACAATGCTACAATTTATTAATTCTTATTCACGTATACGATAATTATTTAGTGAATTAAAAGCAGACTTGGCTTAAACATAATTTTTAAACGTTTACAAACCGATGATAATAACAATAGAAATAAAGAAAATAAAAATCAATTATACATATAAGATTTTTGAAAATCAGCTCACAATTATTAAAAATACGGACACAGAACCTCTCCCTTTTTAAGTTGGTTAAAAGTTAAATAGAAAGTCTTTTGTTGTCTGAAGAATCAACTTTTAACAAATTAATGGAAATAGCGCCAACTACGGATTAAAATCCGAATAGATCCAAAACAAGTATTCTTAATTAAAAAAATCAAAAAAAACCGACTGCGTAAAATACTCTTATTATAAACTAAAAAGAATAAAACAATTTACTAGCTTTCATTTGATACCCATATTGCTACAGTATTGCTACAGTAAGAAAAAAAATTCAACTCCCCCCCCCCCCCCTCATTCCGCCATTTTGAAAATTTATATAGCCTATGTCACTACTACAATTTTGACAAATCCAACGACACCTCATATGTCAAAAACCGTCCAGCCGTTTGGGCTGTAGGGCGTGCCAAAGAAATGGACATACATACATACATACATACATACATACATACATACACTCGAAAAACATAACCCTCATTCTGTCGCAGTCGGGTAATAAAATAGATGAGTGAAGCAAATTAAAATTAATACGAATTGCTTGTAATAAAATATAAATAAAGATTAAACTTAAGTAAAAGAATCAAAAATGGCTGTATTTACGAGAATCATCACCATTTCAAAGATTACAGCATCCCAATCCCGTCTAAGTTTCAAAGTTTAAATTAAATGTAACTTGTTCTGCGATGTACGTCACATATACTTACTAATATTGAAAGAAAGAGATGATAGATTTTCTGTCTCATTTTGTCCTTTTTAAAGCTAATTTAAGTAGTATTTTTTTTAAGTATTTGATTGAAATGATTTTTATATTTGGTTGACTTGAATATTTTTATAATAATTCTAAATTAGTGTAGGTACTGATGACCAATATATATATATTTTTTAAATTATTAATTACATTGTAAGTTTTACTTAATTTTATATACCTAATAAGTGAAATATTTATGACCAGGCTCGCCAAAAAACAAATTTTGAGTATTTCCGTAAAGACTTCATTTTTCGACACGTATCATGACATATCTGTATTCGTCAAGAAATCGAGGATACAGAAAGAGCAGGCCGCGTTGCACCCCAAAGTCCATCATAAGCAACATAATATTCACGGTTTAAATTCCCATAACCGGCCGAGTTAGTGACAATAACTCCGTATCGGATCGTAAAATTTTATCGCTTTATTTCCTTTTTTTACACCTTTTGTTCTACACATTAGTAAACATATAAAAACTCTTCCGATCCTTGACACGCTAACACTAACGTGTCGCGACCGCAACTTTAGATTTAAAAAAAAAATAAAGTGGCTATAAAATTTTTGGTTATCTGTGAAATAAAAAAATAGAACACCGGGACTCGTTTTGTTTAAACTAATACACAGTTTCTTTGAAATTATTAGAAAAAATTAAATATTTTCATGTTTATAATAAAAATTAAAAACTTTTTGAAACGGTTGAGTGTAAGCCAAATAAAAAATTAACAAAGAGCGCGAAACGATTAAATATTTTTAGTCTGTTATTATAAAAACCTATTCTAAATTAAGTCATATATTTTTTATAAAGGTTGTATATAATCAACGGAACTAAATTAGGAGGTGCAAGTGTTCACACCATTATTTAAAAGTAAAAAATATTGAAAAAACATTTTAAGGTTATCGGAACTATTATTTGCTAACCTCTGCCTAATAATTAAATGGGCGTTAGCTTGTTATCTTATAATTTGATAAGTCTAGATTTAAATTAGTATTTATTAAAAAGTCAAGCGTGATCGTTTTTTTGTCGTTTGACAGGTCTGACAGATGTCTCTGTGACATGTTTAAATGAGTTATGACGTATCATAATGTAATATGATCTTTAACGTTACAATTACAAGTAATTTAATTAATATAAAGATTAAGATGACATAAACTGGTTTTGTTATTCTAATTTTTATCTTGAAGCGTTTTGTGATATAATTTTTAAATAAAAAAAAAATCACACAGACTATAATTTTATTATTATTATTAAAAAAATTAAACAGTCATGTGTGTCTATTAATCATAATCAAAATAATAACCCAAAATCAAATCAAATATAATTAAACAAACAAAATAATAATATTTTGGCAACTAAAACGCTCGAACGAATTATTGAAGAGCGTGAGACGTGCAAAAACTAAACCCATTATTATCTGTGAGCCGTATTATTATTGGTTTAGCAAATTATTGTGATTATGTTCATCGACTAGGAAATACCTGAACGCCTAGAACGCAATTAATAGACCATAGAAACACTAGCTTAAAATATAATATTTAATATTGAAATGTGATATTAATCTTTGTCTTTTTTGTATGTAGATGTATGGTATAAATCTTTATATGAGGCGTAAAAATAATTGTTAAGTTATTAAGTCTAAGAATTAATCTTATTAATAATAAAAATACTAAAATTTGTTATGTATTGATGTTTATTACTCAATCAAGACGGATGAATGGATCCGGATGATATTTGACAAGGAGATAGGTAATAGTCTGGAATACCACAAGGATACTTTTTTCCGGAAAAAAGTAGGAAAGATGTATTTTAAAGTCGGAAAACTGAAAATTTAACAAAATATATGTGACATTTGCCATTTTACAAAAAACAATAAAAATAATATGAATTCAATTATCGAAGGGTCCACATATTGTACGGTGCTATGTGATTCTGCGTGTGCTCGACTTGTACACATTCTGATAAAATATGATGTTAAGATAAAACTATTTTTTATCGTTTCGAATTGCAGGAATACATTTTAAATTATAATGGCCACTAACAGTATTATTGCTTGCTTTACCACTAACACAATTATTTTTACTCCCTTGTTGCTCCATGGTCACGGGTACACTTGACTACCTGTGAGTATCGAAATATCAGAAACTCTGACTTCAATTCATGATCATCGACAAATATGGTAAATGTTCCGTTTAACGTATTTTCGCATGCATGTGCATGAATATTGTCGCAAAATGATTCATCAATTATGACATTAAATCGTAGTGTTTGTATATGCGTATAGGATGTTAGTTTCCAATGCACGCGTCACACGATCGGTAGGAGACCGGTAAATTAGGGATCGTCTAATTTACCCGCTTCGGGAGTTATTTATTTCGTAATAAAGACGTCAATTACGCTACGAGTCTCGCGACAGATTTACTGGGACGCGGTTTACGTTCGGACACGGCGGCGCGTTGTTTTTGTTGTGTTGTTGTTATATATCGACCATAGTTTGTAATTAGTAAAGTGCTTAGGTAAGGAGTTTCTTGGGGACGATCTAATGACGTCAGACCGATGAATGATATGAAGTTAAACTAGTAGTTAATTGTAGTTTTTCGCGACTATACTGTTGAAATATTAATGTACTATATGCGTCATTATTCTATGACTAAATTCCTGTATAATGAAAAGATAAGACAGTAGTGGCCGACTATATTAGATAAATCACTAGGTACATATTATAAAACAAAGTCCTCCGCCGCTTCTGTCTGTCTGTCTCTTCGCGATAAGCACTAAAGCTACTGCACGGATTTTCATGCGATTTTCACCAATAGATAGAGTGATTCATGAGGAAGGTTTAAGTACATAATTATACATACCCCAGGCCCAGCCGGGACGGTAGTAGATTAATATTTAAAACAGAAAGTCTAAAATTTTTCGAACAATATTTTTTCTTGATATTAATATAAAAAAGCGATGATTGGTTAGAATAACATAAAGTATTTGATGATATAAAAATTCTTCTACAATTTAAAAAATTGCATATTCCGTAAAATATTTTAGCGTAAGTATTAATATTGTAATTATTCATTAACCGTATTTTTGAAAATGTAAGTAAATAAAAACAATACATTTAGATCATGCCCACGGCTATTCAAATTTTAATGATCCTTCCAAATTCTAAATTAGTTTTTGCTAAAGAAAGAGGATATGAGGTGAGGCTCGGGTTGAGCGTCCCGATTCCATAGATTTCCAAGAAACAGTCGGCGACGCCGCTCAAAGGGCGAGGGGCGACATCTTCTCAGTAATTTGATGGATTTCAAAGTTTCCAGAATGTCCTAGCATTGATCTGTCGTCTGCGAATCTAGTGTTAATTTATTCCTCTGACTATGTTCCTGATGTGGCAGAATTCACTTTTTATTTCGATATAATTTTAATGACCACGGATGGCAGATTTATTGTTCCCTCATGGACTTTTTTTGTAGACTGTATGTTATGTCACTTATTTGTTTTTAAGGATATAACTTTTAACAAATAAAGAAAAAAAGAAAAAGGAAAATATTAATAAATCGAATCTAAAAACATAAAAGAACGACATTTATAAAAACTGTTACAGCAAACACAAATATAATTCCTGCATATTACTTAGATGGAATATCTATATTAGGAAATAACTGGAAAGTTCTAATATAAATAAACTTTCACTCCACTTTATTATTTTTTGTACAATAGAAATTAAAACGTATTCCAAATCTTCCTGCTAAAAATTTTCAACTCATTCTCTTCTAAGTGTACCGACGTACAGTGGAGAGGAAGTTATATGAGAAGTTCGTGTAACATTAATAAAAAGTAAAAAATAATTAACCCACATACGTTCGACTCGTATCGCACTGTACATAACTGATCTAAGGATACAGATCGCAATCGAACGACTCTCGAACATTATTTAAAACGAATAAATAACCTTTACGATCGGTACGGTATTGACACGTGACAAGACACGTTAAAATGGACCGAGAACAGGACTCGAACCCACAGCCCTCTACGAGAACGACCGTCAAACGGACACAGATTGTTTTAACATAGAGATCGGCAACGATAACCCTTGCGCTAGTGATGCCCTATTGTCCTTTATCGATATCATCTCATCGATATTTCACGATGATACGCTTGACCCGAGAGGTTGGTGCGATTTATCGACGGAAAATAAATGTAAACAGCATGGGAAACGATATTTGCATGTGGAATTAGAATATCTTTAGGAAATACAGTTACCGGTTATGTTCATTTGCATTTTATACTCTGACATTTATCGCGCTCTTCGATGTTAAAATATTTATAAGCTCTCGGAAATCGATTTTCTATCATTTATGATTAAGATTAAACCTTAAGGGCCTGTTACACCGGTTTCTGATAAAGTTTATCGGGAATATAAGTTACTGATAACTGTTAATCAAAACTGTTTTATCAGTAAGATCTAAAACAGGGCCTTAGAACCTTTTTCACCTAAACTAAAAAACTACAACTTTTGGATTTATAGGTTTCGAATAGAAATATCTGACAGATGAAGGGAAATTTGGTGGAGAAAAAGAAAAATATGTCATAAACTTTAATCAGTTAGATACCGTTATATGTCAGATAGCTTTATCAGCAGCCGGTAAAACTGGCCCTTAACCTCATACTGGACTAATACTTTATAATTTGATAATATACTTGACACGTTTATCTCGGTATCTTTAGCGAACAACTTAACTAATTAATTATAAGTTTATCATATAAAATTGTTCTATCACTTATCTTATATTTATATATTAGCTGAAGTGAAAATATATATGTATATATGTTAAAGTAAAAGTGAAATAATATATCTTCAAAGTTTTTATTATATGCGTTGACCGCCTGTTATTTATAATATGTTATTGTTATTAAAAAAATGTTTAGGATAGTCTTGTCAATCAGAATATCACATGATTAAAAATCAAATTTAAAGACTTACGCATACAAAAACACTATCAATCAATATTCGGACAATTTTCTTAAACTTACCTATTATATATATATAAAACAGACCTTATCCTGTCAATAGCAAACACGAAAAGGAATCAGTAAATATTACAAAAAGAAAATAATACTGGCAACGTTTTTACAAAGCACACAAAGAAATAATAAATGTCACTATAAATAACGTATAATAAAATACTGAACGCATAGTTATTTCCAGTAGCCATAAAATAGTCTTAATTTAATGAAACGAAATTATGTAATTAAATGAAGCTATTAGGATTAATTAAATGAGGGTGAATCGATTTGAATATTCTATCGATAAACGAAAAAATTCTATCGACAGTCGATATCTCGGCTATCAATCTCTAGTTCATTTCATTCACACCGCTTTATGATCCAATTTTCCTAAACAGTATCGAGCTATTATTGGAATCGAGGCCCTGATAAGATAACGAACAATGTAGGATCAGCGGGATCTTGATTGAGCGCTGTCCGTCTGTTGACACATTAAAACCTTTTCCGGCGCCTCCGCTCGAACTATAAAATTTACTTGACGATATCAATGTAATATATTATTCCTTATTGTTAAAATATATGGTATTGTATATAATGAGAGTTATATTAATAAGTTAATTGTTCGTTTTTATATATTTGTTTCAAGTTCATTTATTTTACTTAGCCCATAAAAACTTAAGTCTACATTTTTGGTTTTTTTTTTTAATTTATTTTATTTCTGCGTAAAAATATTTCATTTTATGAATATATACAATATGTAAGTAGTTTTGAGGATTTTTTTAAATTTTTTGTATTATTAATATTAGGTGACCAGCGTGGTTTGCCTGCATAAACATTTACGGCTACTTATCCACTACTATGAGTTGTAGTGTGATGTTTTGTAGCAAGTTTTAATGGTTATAATTATTTAGTAAAAAATCTATATATCTAGGTTCTGTAGGTTTGGTAGAACGCGTTCGTTTTTAGGCGCATGAAAATAGCCTAGAAAAAATCTTAGCCTTTTTTTAATTTTAATTTGTTGAAGTGAAACTTCTTTAGAATCGTTGTGAATTGAAACGGGGTGCGACGGAAAAAGCGACAGGTAAGAGACACAAATACAAAAATATGTAGAAGAGAATGAGATAGTATGATTTCGCGTATCCTAGCAACGTGTATCTTAGCAACGCGTAAACAACGCGTAAATAAGTAATAGAATGCTTAACTATTACCTAGATACTATTAATAAATTCAAAATTGAGTTTTCCAAAGATGTTTCACTTCTGACATGTGTACACACGACATTTTTTTTTTAAATATACGAGCCGCTATTCTTGTTTTTAATACAGGATTAATTACGTGTACTACGCTAAATGTAATCAAATAATTTGCAAATATAATTACAAAGACATTTTACAAATTATTAAATATTATTTTGAAGATCTTGCGCATTTTAGATTTTATTAAAATTAAAAAATATATATATTAATTTATTAATATTTCATTTTTAAACAGAAATTAACAATCCGTGAATCGAGTCTCGTGTGCAACGTCGGAAGCGCGCACTATTGTACTGTTTTAATATACGCCATATTAAATAATCACAAACCGCAGAAGGCCCAATAAACCATCCGCAGCCGCCATTGTAAACGTGACTAACAAACAAACAGACAAATAGACAGCGCATTAGCATATATCTCGTGATATCATAGAAATATTGAAATTTACTCGCTAATACAACAAAGCAATATAAACTCTACTGTTTAATGTTTAGGAGTTATTATTGTTCGTTTTCGTACAAAACGTTGATGTATTTGATTTTAATCGTAAATTTGTAGTCGTTTTGGATTAGAAATTACATTTTACTGACGATCACGACCTTCGACGATTAGTCGGAAATTCGCAATAAATATGATCATACAATTGGAAGACCTGTCTGGTGCTTCGTGTGCTTAGCGTGCTTAGTTAGTGCTTGTATGCGAGTTAATAAAGTAAATAAGTATATTCCTTACTTAGTCTAGTATATGATATAATAGTATCAGTAATTTGAGAGAACTATTCTTCATAATAACAAACGCATTGAATCGTATTCTGATATTATAATATAGCCTGTGATCATTCCAAAAAAAATGCTTTGTAATAGTGCTTAAATCTGAAAACTGTTACAGAACGGTTGAAGTTAAATCCCGTGTTTCTATGAAGTAGGTAGAAATCTGTCACTTATTGAATTTCAAGTATATTGTTAAAGATATACCTACACTAAACTACGCTAACTTACGCTGTGTTCCCACTACGCCGGAACGGCGAAATCGCCGGAAACCGGATCCCGGAACGAGATGTTCACATTACACTGGATCGGCAAAAACACCTCACAAAACACCGGATCCGGTGTTTTCGCCGGAACCGGATAAATGAGAACAGCTTCATATAAAATAAATGGCCACTAGCCTTTCCGGCAGTTTCACCAATCCGGCGTCCGGCGTAGTGGGAACGAGATCGTTGTGTGCGTTTAAAACAATTATTTTTGAAATAAATAACACTTTATTTATAATTCCTCATCTTTAACGTTCTTAATAACAAAATTGTTAAATCTGGCTTAAAATCTATAAGGTCATTTCACACCTGTATGAAATATACTCAAAACCCGTCTTACAAACCATTTTTACATTAAAATTAGCTATAAAGTACAACAAATAACGTCTGTATTTCTCCCACTGTTAACAGTGGAATCATAGGTTTCCTTGATTTACCATAGAATTAATTTGCTCCAGAGGAACCCTTGGCCCCCTGGGCTTCGCCATGGGAGGTACGGCATGTTCCCAGTTCACAACATATTGTTAGAAATGTTATTTTATTGCAAATTAAATACAGATTTGCGAAATTACATTTACTGTCGCGTGTTCATCGTAGAATATTGAAAGAGTACGGATATATTAGATACATAGAAACATACATAAATAACATATTATAACATATTATAAAAACATATTATAAAATGTGTTGTAGTTGATCGTTTATATATATTTTTATATAAAAATTACGCCATAATAAATTCGAAACTTTTATAATTCTTCCCATTTTTTATTCAAACATTAACAATTTTTATTCAATTTTTTAAATATTTATTGAATGAATTAAACCACGTTGCCATTTTTTTGATATATTGAGAAAATATTTTAACTAAGCTTAGACAATTTTATCAACCAATCATACTTACGCTATAAATATGAACTATAATTAATAAAGTATGAAAACTATACTTAGCAGACAGTGTCTCAAGCGGAACGGCTAGCCGATATTTCACGAGATGAGGACTTCCGATCTTACAAATTACAACTCGAGTAAATCACAGCAACTGTATATTATTTCAATTGCGACTTAAGTTCCCTCTTCACACTAGTGAGAATATACAGCGCGAATCAAAGCGATACTAAGTTGTACTCGCATCATTCAAATCGATTAAACTATGTTCCTATTTTTAAATCTGGACCTCATAAATCTAATGTTTCTTTATCGATTATAATATAAGCAATTCCTAATTCGTTTTACAAAATAGTACATTTACGAATCTTTTAAAAACAACAAATGTTTAATTAAAAACGGTGTTTTCAAATAGCAAAATATATGTAGTAAATATAATATATATAGCAATATATTTGCTATGCAGCAGTAAACGATCAACCTAATCCACGAATAATCCCAGTTAGAATATACGAAAGCCAATGTCATGGGACAATTTAAGAGCCTTTATGTCTTGCGGCTATTCACTTATACATATTTATGAATAAAATAGCCAATTTGTTGAGGCTCGATAATAGTACGAAGGTGCTCCTATAAGGGTGGCACCAATTTAATTCTAAAATTGTCGAGCTCGCCTTGTACAGCATGACGTGTGCTTAAAGACTGGCTGCCGACTGTTTGACAGTTTTATCGACAGGCGTACTCAGTTAGAGACAGATAATAGGCCTACAACTGAACTAATAGTTCTGCGACGCGCTTTCTCATCTCGTTTTGAAGTTGGTCGTGTTTTTAATCTTTTATTCCAATGAATAACTAGCTCTTTATTGTCTAAAATCTTCTAATTACACCAATCAGCCTGACTCATGGTCTTCTATTGTTTGTTCCAGAAGGATCTCTCGGACGATTGCGTTTTCGAGGAGCATATAGAGGAGAATTTCTACAACACGTATTCGCGTATCCGGGGCGGAAAGAAGACGTATCTGGCCCTCGACAACAAAGGGAAGATGCGCCGCACCCAGATCCCAGTGAACCGGCCGTTGGGCAACCTGTCCCGGTATGCGCTCTCCATCACCAAGGGCTGGGAAGGTCCGCGCCAGACGCAGTGCCCTCCGCGCAGGCACCGCGGCAAGCTCAAGCGACCGCCGCCCTTCCACAGAAACTGCCAGCGCCGCGTGCAGAAGCAGAACCTTAGAAAACGGAAGCAGAAGAAAGCGAACGATCCGAAAAAGAAGCAACGGCACCCGAAGGCGCGCAGAAAACACGAGAACGGCACGACGACGACGACGACGGAGGTGAGCTGGGATGAGTCCACGATGTCGACGATGTCCACCACCGACGCGGAGTTTTTTCGGTCGGCGACCGCGCAGGAGGCGGTCGCGCGCGCGTGAGCCTGCTCGCGCTCGGGGCTGCCGTGGCGCTCGCACACTAGCACCGTTCCACCCTACTCGGGCAAGAATCTCTAGCATTCCCTTCGACGTCGTTCCGCGCGAACTGCCCTTGTTCGGCGTCGCCGAACCTGATCCTGCGACGCAATCAATCCTATATCATTTTTATAAATATGTAATGTACTCGAAATACTCAATCGACATACGATCCCGGAGACGCTCACCATTCAATTCGACGTTTAACAGTAACGAATGATATTATTCTACCAAAGCTGAAATTATCTATCTCAATTTGTATTCCTAGTTCGCTTTAAAACGTAGGTTTATCGGCAAGATTCCAATTGTCTTAGTTATCGTGAAATTATAAAAGTAGATGTTATCGGTAACTTAATGAATGAAGCGACCGACTCGTTCGAAGGAGATTGTCGTTTGGTAAGGTGGAACCGTGTTAGAGAAGGAAAAGAGTCCTGCTCGCGTCGGATTGCTCCGGCTCTGAACGTGTTCAAACAGTTCCGTGACTATTTCTATCAGTGTCAGCTGTGTGTCATGTGGTGTCGGATTTCAATACTAACTAAGCCCCAATCAGTAGGTATTAAAATTCGACACCACAGTGATTTATCGTGATCGCACAAGTTACGTAATAGTCCTACGACTCTATTTCCTCGTCGACTTCTAAATTTTTATATAATTAGGGCTAATCGCTCCGTTAATGGACGCTGCGGCCGACGGGTGCCGTTAGACGAGTGAAGACATCTAACGCGACCGAAAAACTTTAAACAGTCGTAATTTTACGCTTTTTCGGCGTCTATTCAAACTATTGCTTTGTTAATTTTTGTGAACGATTTAATTATTATCAGTGCAATATCGTTTCTAGTTTAAAATAATAGCGCGATTTGTATTCAAATTAAACTAATGCAATTGATTTGACACGAGCAGGAATCGTAGTAAGCTTTTGTACTTAGAGAGGTGTGTTGGTGTAATTTCATAAGAAATTGACTGAAATATATGACTGAGTAATGTAGGCACTGTTGGTTTTGGAGTAGGCTATGATAGGATATTGTGCGGCGGACGGCATGCTTCTGTATTATTAGTTTACGAGCCGAAGCGAGCGGTCTTGCGACTTCGATCTTTCATCATTAAATTTTAACAATGTCGTAAACTGCATCGAACCGGTTTGGACTGGATCAAACCGGTAATCGCTGGTATAAAATAGCGCGTAAGAACCGCGACGCCGCTCGCATCGGTGCGGACGAAATTGAATTAGTGATAATCATTAACGACGATCAAGTGACTATTAGTTGGTAGATATAAAAACGTGTATCTAATTTGTAAATTATTTATTTTCCATAGAGAAAGTTGTATTTTGTTAACGTTTTAGTTGATTTATTTCTTGTCCCTTAGTTCTATCCGATGTAGATGTGTAGGATGTCATACGCTTGTACTTTTAGTGAACCTATAATGTGTATTATATTTAAATTACCGTTCGGCGACAAAATGTGCTGTATGTGCATGTGTCGCATCGCAGGAAGACGCACAGATCGTCACCGAATGGACAATGATTACGCGATTACATTCTCTTTAGTGATTTCCCTCGCAATCTTGTTATAAGTTTGTATCTATTGTCTATTAAACTGTGTCAGCGAACGATTAACTCATAAGCATTATGAACACAAATAACAAATTTAAAAAAAACAACATATTTTGTCAAATTCACTGCCATTTCACAGGGTTACCATATAAATAATTATTTAACAGAAATGAAAGTATAATGTAAATATTTAACGTGTGTATGCAGACGATTTAAGAATCGTTCACCACAGTTCGCTGACTTCAGTAAGTCAAGAAAATATTGTGAATGTACAAGAAGCTTTATATTTGTACCTACGTGTGTATGCTGAACGAATATTTCGATTTAATTTATAATGTATTTTTTTTTGTATAATGTCATGTGAAAACGACAAATGTTTACAGAATTTATAGTAAAAGCATTTATGTACTCACATCGTTAAGAACTAAAGTGTCATTGTCGAATTTGTCATTTTCATTCGTAATAAATTATTCGGGTTTGTTATCGATTATACCTGACTATTATATTGTAGATAAATTAAATCAATCGATATTTTAGAAGTAGAAACAGTATTTCGGTATTGTGAAATTTCTCCGTTACAGTACCTAGTTTTATAGTTTTGTATTGTATAGACGTTGTAAGAAAATTGTGTAATTTAAACCTATCTCTAATCTGGTTATTCGATTCCTAATCTTACAGGCTACTGCACGTAATCGATTTCACTGTACTCGATATAAGCTTTCATGTCAACGATTGAGTGACGTGAACATCGATAATCTCGATAGATATTGTCGTTTTGTAAATTATGAGTTAATTTTATGTTATTTATACACATGTGCCATAAATACCTACTTGTAATAGTTAAACCTAACGTCTCGGACGGTACCGTGCTCCATTTTCTGTTTCGCACAATTTTAACACGAGCAAAAGGGAAGTTTAAACGGGAGTCATTTTAATTTAAACATTAATACTCTTTCATTATTAAGTTATACGCGAATTTTTTTATTAAAATAAAAAAAAATCGAATAATAAGTTTTTAATCGTATATAATGAATGTAATGAATTGCAGAGTGCTAGAGAAATGCTTTTAAAACGGTTCCCACCAATAAACGACTCCTAGCGCCCCACTTTTTCCCCACAATTAAGTAAATCGGGAACATGAAAGGGGCTTAACAGTATTACTTAATTAATTTCAATACATTTACATTTTTTTTACAATAACTGTAACGTACACGTGTGCAGCGATGTACAGTCGAACGCTGTGCATCAATTTATTATCATTACTAATCGGAATTAACTTTGAAATCACCTTTTAAGCAGTTTTACCAAAATAAAGATTGATCGAAATTTTTAGACAATAAACTTTTTACATCCTCTTATACCGAAAGATAAATAAAATGATTCTTTAAATATGTTGTTGTTTTATTTATTATGCATTAACACACGCAAAAAGAAGAAAAAAAAATTCTGAGTGATTTTATTATGGAAGTTAAATCGTATCTCGCATTTTTTATTTCCCCATGTCCATGCTCCATAGCCTGCAGACTTCCAAATGCGATCCTGCTTCAAATACACAACTTATACGTACATTCAAGAAAGTAGAACCTGAGCTAGTTAACTTTAATTGCAATATTAAAAACAATTTTAATATTCATATTCATACAAGTATTACTCTGTTAAAATTGATTTTTATTAGTAGGCATTTCCATATCTTAATGCTATTCTTGAAAAACCTATCACTGATTCTTTGTTAAAAAAAAAGCCATTCAATTACATTTCAACTATCAAACTGAGTTAAAAGTTTCAAGTTACAGTTTTTATTTTATTTTTATTTTATTTTGGAAACAAATAGTACATTTAGTAATACAATCAATTTAAAAAAAATGATACAACAAATGCATAAACCAATAATGGTTATAATGATAGACAGTTCATGTAAGAGCTTAAAGCACACATTTAAAAGAATTAATCCACAAAAATACAATCTAAAACAAAAAATATATAGTTTATAAAAAACAAAAAAAAAATAATAATAAATAAATAAATAGGTAAGCAATTAATTATTCACATAAAAATTTCCATTCAATTATAACAAATTAATAAAATAATAATTATTTACAACTATAAATTCTGATTTAAATCAATGCAAAAATAAATAAATAGGTATTCAAAGAAATTTAGCAACTGCAATACTCAAAGGGGTTGTTTCAGTGTTCCCAACCTGAAGTGGACTGACTATCGTACCAAGGGGCGTAAAATTATCGTACATGGATCGAAAATAATCGAAATTATCGTATTTTTTAGGATAATGTCTATTATAGATAAATAAATCATATAAATTGTAATATTGATATGCATGCAAGTACTCTATAGTCTATCGTTTTTAAACCACCGCTGTCAAATCAACAGAACACTGAAATCCAAATGTTTTACACGTGGTACAGACCACAGCTGGTCAGAGCAGCAAAATTTTGATTACACACTGTGTAATCAAAATTTTGCTGCTCTAGAAAATTAATTCTTTCTTCACTTAATTTGAATAATTCCTTTTGTCAAAGCGAATACAGACGTATAATCATAATAATATAACGAAATGACTGCCAACTTTTCTACACAAAATATACGATACATATGAAGTGTGCACATAATCGAAATATCGAACTTATATTCTCTTAATCGCATTGGTAGATGCTATACTAACCAATAAGAAAGCGTGTACAGCAGGCGCTGGATAAAGTTACAGTATCGGCAGTGGTGAAACTTAGCAGAGCGAATCGTAGGAACCAATAGGAATAGAGAACTTGTATTTCCCGGTATTTTCCCAAGATTTTATTGGACAAAATAAAATCATGCTACTGCGATTTATACTATCAGCGCAAGAGTGAAATAATATAAATTCTCAAATTTTGCATCATGATAGAAATTATCGTACAATCTGCGTACGATAATAATATGCTATCGTACATCGTACGTAGGCACAAAATTATCGTATGTGTACGATAATTATCGTACGGTTCCGAACACTGGGTTGTTTCAAATTTATATGGAGCCTGGGCCAGGTATTTGTACAATATTTTAAAATGTTCAGGGTCATGAAATAATGAATATTTTTTCTTTATTTCTCATGAAAAGGCCCTATTTACGAGGTAGTTTTAATTTGCAAAATAAAATCGCAACAACTTGTCATCCCTTTTGACAATGACATATACACAAACGTTTTGATGACATTTTAAATATAAATAACCACAAAGTCGAGAAGTCCAAAGAAAAGCCTGGGTCGTTAAAAAAATATTCAGTAATAAAAAGAAACAACGAAAAAACACTCCAACGCAGCAAGACGCCAAGGAATGACTTGACATTTGACAATTGAAATGACACTAAGATAACGTAATTTTTTTTTTGGGATTTTATGACCTGGTATCTACAACCTTTAGGTCAAAAGATAACGTAATGTCATCAAATATAGACAACAAAAGTAGGTTGATGTACTTCGAGAGTTGCTATTCTACGAATGTATCCAATTATAAATGTTATAACTACCTCTTAATCACTGTAAAACTACTAAAAAGCATATTTTATTTTAATTTCTATGATTTTATACTATTTTTTGGTATACCGTACAAATACCTGGCCCAAGATGAAACAATTGTATGGAAATAATAACAATTCATATTTTAATATCAAACATGAATCAAAATTCAATACAATACAAACAAGTATACAAATATTAAAAGAAATCAACTGAAATACAATTTTCAAATTATGTAAAAATAATACCAGATTACAAATTACAAAATTAAAGCTTTTCTTATTTCTTTTTTTATAGTTTGTTTTGTGTATGTAGCGTAATCTACATTAAGAAGGTATTTGTTATATTTTGTACAAGCTCTAAAAATAAAATTATTTTGGGCGTATTTCGTCTTAGCTTTAAGTATATAAAAAGGGGTCTATTGCGAGTATTTACTTTGGGACACCTAAATAAAACATTGCATAACAGATATGAGGAATCAACAAAGTTTTTAAGCAACTTAAATAAAAGTACCTGGTCTCTCTCCAATCGACGGTTTTCCAAAGAAGAAATACACGGTATGACCTGATAATGCGGCGAAGCTTTGTAATTTAAAATTTTTATAAATTTCGGATTAATTCCTTCCAACTGTACAACATGAGATTTGTAAAAAGGATTCCATACAATTGAGCAATTTTCCAAGATGGATCTTACGACAGAATTATAAAGGAGGATCATTGTGTTGAAATTTTTAAAATCTCTTCCCCTTCTTAATACAAAGCCAAGCATTCTGAAAGCTTTAGCAGTGACAAAGCTGATGTGTGACTTAAAAGTTAATTTGTTGTCGATGTAAACACCCAAATCTCGCACCTCGGTAGTTCGTGCTATTGTCTCCTGAACAAGTTGGTAATTAAATTTAATAATATTATTCTTACGCGAGAAAGATATAACTTGACATTTTTTTATGTTAAGGCTCAAGGAATTATCTGAACAGTACTCGCATAATTTGTTTAAGTCGCTCTGAAGTAATAAGCAGTCAGCGCTATCCGATATGCATCTAAAAATCTTCATGTCATCAGCATAAAGAAGTATACCTGAATTCTTAAAAACACTGTTTATATTATTTATAAAGAGACGTTGAAAAGAAGAGGACCAAGGTGCGAGCCCTGGGGAACACCAGATAAAACAGGTACGAAAGAAGAAACTCGCCCTTTCATTGCACTGCTTGGCTACGGTTTTCAAGATAGGAAGAAAGTCACCGCAGTAGATCGCCATGTATACTGGCTTTTTCTAGTTTGTTTATTAATTTAGCATGTGGAATTCTATCAAAAGCCTTAGAATAGTCATTATACACGATCAACCTGGAAACCCTGATCCATTGCAATAGAAATACGGTGTACATACTCACACAAATTAGTCTCAGTTGACCTTCTATCCACAAACCCATGCTGCTGACTAATTAAAAATGGCCTAAGATTCGTATAAATGTTGTCATACACGATCTCAAATAAATTAGTGACGGTAGATAGTTTAGAGATTGACCTATAGTTGTCAACGTTATGTTTATCGCCAGATTTGAATATAAGCACAACGTAGGAACGTTTCCAAATTTCAGGCATAATACCTGATTCTAAAGATTTTGAAAAAAGCAACAAAAGCGGAAAAGCTAAAGATTTGTGACATGATTGAAAAAAAATAGTAGGTAAGCCATCAGGTCCTGAACCCTTACTTATATCAAGCCGCTTAAGATAGTTAATCACTACATCAATCTTAAGTCTGATAAAACCAAGCGACAAATTACTCCGTAAAGAATCGTTGTCTCGAGACCCATAAGAGCTAACAATAGTAGAAGGTGCGGAATAGGCAGACTTAAAGTTATCATTAGAAAGCTGACAAATTTTACTCTCGTCACAGCCAGTTTCATTTTTAAGAAACATGGTGTTAGGTATATTGACTGAAGCCTTCTTAGACTTAATAAAAGCCCAGAAGAATTTACTGTTGTTATTAATTTTTAATTCTGATTGATATATATATTTGTCATAACAATCAATTTGGGCTTGTTTTTGACGGTTTCGCAAATAACTGAACATATTGTAGTCAAATACACGGCCATAGATTTTCCATCGCCTGTGATAACGTAACTTATCATTAATCAATTTAATCAGACCACGAGAATACCAAAAAGGATATCTTTTAGAAGATTTTTACTGGGACATATTGAGATGTTATATTATTAATAGTATCATTAAATATATTTACGGCATTAGAAATGTCACAATCACCCAATCACCGTCATACCAATCAGTTCCAGCTATAACCTCATTGATATCATTATAATTAGTTTTTCGAAATAACCTTATTTTACGGGGTGTAGAAAATGTCGAACCATCATATTCAATACGTAATTGCACACTAAGTGCAGGGTGATGGATCTCTTCCTTTGTTAGAGGAGAGCTATTACGGCTTACTATGCAGTGAGAATTACTAAATACTAGATCTAGATAACGACCATTACCATTTGGGATACGATTAAATTGCTTCAAATCTGTAATCTTTAAAAATCCAAACAAAGACTCAACTCCAGGGTTGCCATCATCAAAATTGCGAACGGTCATGAATTCCCCATTCCAATCCCAAATATCGTTAGTAATGATGAAATCTCCAATTATGAAATAATGATCATCAGAATGTAATAATATATCACTCGAAATATTATCAAAACAATCACAAAGAGACTCAACATTAAATTTACCATGGGGAAAATAGCAGCAATAAATATGTAGCAGCTTGAGGATAGGACCTATTTGCAAAGGTATAGAAACCCTTATTACATCACCGGCAAAATTTTTCACCTCAATTGATGATCATGAGCGATCCAGTATATTAGTTTTAATTTTAACGGCAATTAAGACCCCACCACCAAGATATACCAAGTATCTAGAATCAAAAAGTTCTTCGTTATAAATACCATCACATAACCATGTTTCACTTAAGCAGATAATATCATCAGATATAGCAGATAATCCGTACAAAGGACGCTCCTAAAAAAATAATTTGTTTTAGTTCGTAATCGTATCAGTTAACGTATATCTTGTTGTAAAATTAGTGAATTCATTTTTTTATTTTTTTATTTGATGGTTTTTAGTTGTGCCCACGGTCTGTCACAGGTCTTGCAACGACAGTAGTGGGATACGTCAGCTTAATGATGGCTGTTCTTTTCAATTTACGGCCGCCAGAAGCATGATGATAGATAGGTGTTCTGTGCAACGAAGTTAAATCATATTTTAAAGAATGTCAAACCCAAACAAAACAGTTAAATAACAAAACAAAAATAACAACAAAATCGTAAAAGAATGACGTATCATTGATAATGAGAAATGAGACGGGAGTCGATTACAGTCGGTTGTCACTCGTGCGCACCGCATCCATCGATAGCAACGACATACAGCGGCGTTGACGCGAAAGAAGAGTTATAAACACGATCGTACTAATCTCTCAGTACCGGAATTGGGCTTCGTTGTAAGACCTTTATATAAAATCGTGGTTGTGCCAATTGACACAGATTATTTCGCCAATGTCACGTAGAATGGAAAAGACAGAAATCAGACTGATCGGTGTGGTTGAGATAGTAGTCTTAATAAGATTTTTTCAAATCTGTAATTCAGAAATACCATATTATTTCGGAAGGAATGCGTGTAAGGAATATACAAACTGGAATGCTCACGTGCACTCAAAAAACGTTCCTACGGCCGGGATTGCATCTCTTTCTACCATGAATTCCAGGAAACTCTTGTAAGAAAGAGACAAAATACCACTAGTCAACGAAATGCTCGGAACAATTTTTCACTTTACATGTTATAAGCCAATGTCAACCTTATGTCTAAAATTTCAAGGTGCATATTTGAATATACAATTTTATTAAGTGAGCGTTCCAGTTATGATATAAATTGCTTGGTTGCGTGTCAGACTTCGTATAGATAATACATACAGTCAATCATGTCAAAAAAAACATTATAGTCAACTATCCGTTTTAACTTACTAATATTACACACAGATATTAATTTCAGACGAAACCGAATTTGAATATTATTATGATTGGTATTTCAGTAAAATAATCTAGAAAACATTGACAACCATTTTAGGTTCGATTCTCGCTCGGGGTACATATTTATATTTGTGGAAATATTTGTTACTGGTCCGGGTGGTGTTACCTTTGAAGGTTGAGAGAACTCTTGAGAGAACGTAAAGCTGTTGGTCCAGGTACCTGATAGGGATCATTACTCATGGTAGGGAAATTATCTACCAACCCACAGTAGAACTTAGTGGTGGACTAAGCTCCGACCCTTCTCCTATATGGAGAAAAGACCTCTCCCTAGCAGTTCAGTTCAATGTAGAAAATGGTTATTTTTTTTCAAAATTTAAAATGAAAATATACATTTTATTAATCATATTAAGTAGAATCGACAAGGAACTGAACAGTTGTTATTACAAACTCCTTCGCAGTGAGAAAATGTAATTTATCGTTTAAAGACATTTTTTTTGGTAAAGCGACCTCAGAAATAGTTACCCTATACAGTTCAAAATTATATATACATTTTATTTGTGTTGATCTTGTTATTATACACTCTCACATAAAAAATACGCAAATTGACTCAGTAGGTAAATCACGAAGAATGGATATACAGGAGTGCGAACGGTAGACGTAATTCTATACGAATTTTCACGGTACTTATGTACACAAAAATAAACAAAGATCATAGTTCTCTTTTTTGCCACTGGGTGCGCGAGTATTCGTGAGGTACCGATACTATTATATATTACTTATTATTATTATTATTTTTAGTGCTACACTCCACCCGTTCAATATATACATATAAATAAATATAATATAATACAATATATAAGGAATATAATAAATTTACTTAAATAAATATAAGCGGGTGAAGGATTACGCCCCGGCACGGCAGGGAGATCAAACGGCCGGGGGTTAGGGCTGTAGGCTGAGAAATCGGCGGACTATCCTAGCCGAGTCGAGTAATACCGCCTTCTGCATCCTAGCTGCGAGCGAACCGTCACGGATACCCAGCTGCCTCAGATGGTGAGTGAGGCTAACCGGGATCAAACCGTTGGCAGATATAACGGTAGGGATGATTTCAGTGGAATCAACACCCCACATGTCGACAATCTCGTGCGCCAGATCCAGATATTTACGTTTTTTCTCTGTTTCGGCTTTCACGAGGTTCTCGTCATGCGGAATGGTGATGTCCACTAAAAAACACCCTCGACTGTGCCCTATCCATCACCACAATATCAGGCTTGTTCGCCAGTATCGTCCTGTCTGTGGCGATAGGCAGGTACCAGTAGAGCCGGACTCCGTCGCGTTCGAGTACTGGCGCCGGTATGTACTGGTAGTACGGCATCCTCTGTTCCAGGAGACAATGCATTAGAGCAAGCTCTTGATGAAGAATCTTGGCCGCTTGGTACTTATTATTGGCGCTTCGTGGTTATTATTATTACTTATTATACTTATTATTATTACAAGTAAATACGGACTGATAGAAATAATATTACTTCTTCTAGTATCTACTCAGATATTATTTATTATGAGCATTTAAGCAATAAAATCATTAATAATAATTTGTTTAGGCAAACTAAAACAAATAATAATTATTATGACTAATTTCCAACACTATATGTGTAATTAAATATAGGTAGTAGTTTTATTTTAGTTGCATATTTAATAAATATAATTTTATGTATTAAATATTAATATTTTGGAAGACGAAATAAAACAAAACGAATTCAGAAATTTTATTAAAATATATTGTTTTTTATTTTTGTATTAATAGTAATTTTATCTAGAATTCTCTGAATCATCTGATTTCTTGGACAGAAGAAGTTGATATTTCTTCTCTATAAAAGATGGAGCATGATAATTGATGCTATGCTAATTATGTGAATTGTCTGCGATTATGATATTTTATAGCTGAAAAATATATGAAAATAACAATAAATTGAATTATTCTAAATAATGTTATTTTGAAAAAAAAATTAAATTTTTCACAAACTACTACAACTATCATACTTTATCAAATATTTAATTAAAACAACTTTATATAATATAAAATATGAAATAAAAAAGTTTTGAACAAATATACTTAATCTTAAAATGTATATAACATTACATTTTTAATATTTATATTTATTTAATAATTTAAAAATTACGTACCTGTTATTAAACTAAAAGTTTAACCTTTAATTTAATCTCCAAGAGTATTTTATGTTGGTGATGAATCAAAGTTATTAATAATAATTTACTACATGGTTTAAAGATAAAAACAACATAAATAATTGAAAAAATCTTATGACATATTATCACGTTAACTACATGTTAAATATCTTTAAAATGTTGGCTTGGCGGGATGTTTTAGTTCCATTTTTTTTTCATAATTATGTTAGACGAACGACTGGGCACAGCCAATAGAAAGGTTAAAAATGAACTATAAACTAAATTTTCGAAATTCAGAGCTGTCAATAGCAACAAGCCTTCCCGCGTAAATTACAACTTCGATCCTAGCGCACTCTAGCGGCAAAATAATTATCTATTACCTAAATTGATGCCATTTTTTAACATTACGTTTGCACTCTAGGATCAAGTATACTTTATCCTAGGTTTGCACTCCTGTATTATATCCATTCTTCGTGAGGTAAATCTATTACTCCATAAGAGAACCTCTTATGGTATTGCTCAGTCCATTCTCTATTGTCTATGATATGTCTATGACTCTATGTCTTTAAATAAAATTCAAATAATATTAACCAAGCTATAATTTATTCTATAACATTTGCTTGCAATTGCTAAATCAGTTGCAATTGCTAAATCAGTCAGGAGTTCATAATTTACAAAATATTTCGTAATTTATTAATTATTGATCAAAATGTTTTAAACTAACCTAACGATTCTTTTTTGAATTATTAGAATCTTATCATAATCAATTTTTATTTATAATTAAGAAAACGATTGAATGGTATGGTATATAACTATGGATTCACGTGATTATTATAAATAATATGTCTGTTTAAAACGGAATATTATATGATAAAAATATGGATATTATTAGGTATGTATAACGCAAAGTATAACGGTATAAGGTACGTCAAATATACTTCAAATGATTTTCTTGCTGTTGTAGATGGCGCTGGTAAACATAGTGTTTCCTAAAAATATATAAACTGTTTTACTTAATAAAACAACTACGAGTAATTAACAACTAACAGTATGGTAATTAATGTAAAAAAAATTTCATACCGAAGAAACCTTATTGAAAACAAGTTCACAAATTTTCCACAGATAATAGATAAATAATATCTCGCTCACGCCGACGCCATTATCGAGTGAAGGTCGTAACGCGCTCGCTCGATGCTTCGTTCATCGATCGCCATCTTGTAAGCCAGTCCTTGATATCATTAAGAATCGATGCGTTTTTTATTCGGTTTCGATTCTGTATTAATGAAACTTTAGGCGGCAAATTAATCTGTTATCGGGAATCGATATGAAGAAAACATCATCAATAGTTTGGCGATTTTTCGATCGTGTGGAAGAGAATAAGAGATGTGTAGCGGTGCTGTGTAAATTATGTGATACGCAATACAAGTATTTCGGTAATACAACAAATCTACGAACACATTTAGTGAATAAGCACCCGATACAGTGGGATTTAGTTCAAAATGGAACTTTGGACGAGTCGACATTTCGTGCCTTCGAAGACGACGATAACACGACACAATCGTCGATCACACCTAAAAGGAAAAAATATGTAAAGACCTTCAAAAACGAAAACGTACGTTATTCAGTATCAGTTGATCTTAAAAACAGCCAAGATACCCAAAATGCCCTCGCCGAAGATTCAATGCCAATTATCGAAATACAACGGGTATTTATATTCTTAAATGCATAGGTTATTAGGTTATGTCTGTCTATCTTTACTGTTTTCTATCGATAAGAGAGGCATCGAGTTGATCGAGTTGCATCTACTATGATCTTGACTTTATACTACTAAATCGATGAAAACGATTTATAAAACATTTTTATGATCGATTTTAAACAATTACCTACATATCAAAATTAAGAAAATTTTGTAATCTTAAAATTGTTTAATAATTTATATAATTGTAATATGGTACCTTATGATACTTTTTTTTTAAATTCAATAAGGCCTTATAAATGCTAAGCCATCATAAAAATGAAACAATGTAAATAAAAAATAAAACATTTTATTTTACAGGTAGATGTTCTTGAAAATTCAGAAACAGATACTGAAAATCAACATGATGGCAATGATGAGCCAATTAGCATTGTTCGACAGATGCACGGCAGCAGAAACTCTGATGAAGAATGGCTCAATGACGATTTATATGAGACCATCGAAACTTATGAACCAAAACGCAAAAGGATGAAATATAAAAGCATTAAGAGAGAAGTACAGTCACCTCCACTTAGTGTACCTAAGTATGTTGTGAAAAACAGTACTCCTTACAAGAAACCAGAACGTATTTTCATTGATAGTAGTCCTAAGAAAGATGAATATTCCGTCTTTGGAGATTACGTTGCAAATAAATTAAGAAAGCTCAAAAATTCCCAAGCTCGTGGAAATGTACAACAATTAATATCAACAATACTGTGGCAGTCAGAATATGGATTGTATGATAGTATGGATACAATAAAAAGAGTCCTGTTACATTCCGTTCAAGAGATGGATGTCGTCCAGACGAACATAGAGCATATCATTGTTCAGGAAAATAATGAGGATTCTCCGAGTAAAGAGGCCAATTGAACCAAAGAGCAACTTGTCCCTTAATTGACATGATTGTTTGATCATGATAGTTACTATGTGAAAATTGTTTTATGCAAATAAACTTTTGAAATCTAACATTCTTTTATTGCATCACTATTCATATTGCATTACAAGTTATTTGATTTCTAAAATGAATAATTTTAAGAAATGTGTAGACTTAGTAAATATTTCGGTTTTTTTTTTTTAATTGACTCAGCTTGCTGATGTAAATATACTTAAACTATTGAGAATAGAAAAGGATGTCTTAAATGTAAACTTCCCTCATTATCTGGAGAGGTTTCCAATACTCGTCACGCAGGATATGGTTACGTTGCTGGCTATCACTATAATGGTTGTTGTACAATTATTTGCATCACTATGGCCTTAGTCGCCTTTTACAATAACTTGGCAGGAAAGAAGTTGGGACTATTCTTTTCTGTAAGTTATCACACGGCTTATTTATTTCAATGTATTATAACAGTTAAAATGGACTAGCCCATTGGCGCAGTTGGCAGTGACCCTGCATTCTGCTCCAGGGTTGTGGGTTTGATTCCTGCCCGAGTCTGGCTGTTATATATACATATATGTTATATTTATACATAATTTATTTAAAAAAATGTTTATTAGTTGGCTGTTACCTAAAACACAGGCATTAAGTTGCCTATCTTAGGGACAGACGACCGTATGTGATAAAAATTTATTTATTTATTTTAAATATTGGTAAATATTACCATATCATTCAAATTCTATCAAGTCATTTTTTTATATTAATAAAATATATATTAAAATTAACTAAATTGAAATAAGTTTATAAACTAGTTATTCTCAAAAGAATAAAATCATACCACACGGCCTTTTAAACGTAAACAAAATTCATTAATAAAAATTAAATTTGTTTTCAGTGAAAACTGAAAAATTATTAAATTACTCGATTATCTTAGGCTGTAGATGGGCTGTAGTTTCATCATACGTAATAATTTGACAGATCGTATGAAGCTATCTCCTTCTTGCACGTCAATCAGCTGGTCTACCAACATGGCCACGTTAGGCCGTACATCGGGAAAATTATTACGAAAAGTGCATTTTTTACCAGTTTTATCGCGTAATTTTAGTGCCGTAAAGCCTAATAAAATAAATAATTATGTGTGGAAAACGTGTGCTTGTGCTATCGGTGGCGGAATTTTGTTATACGCCGCTAATATCAAGAACAGAGGGACAGTCTACGCTCTCAAAGCTAAGGTATTTTTATAATTAGACACTCGCTGTAAGCTATTTATAAATATTTTTATACGAAACATACTCAACATGTAGAATAACAAGAATTAGTATTTATGTGTTACATCATGTATTTAAAACATATAGAGGTTAGTATCATTATTTCATGTTGGTATTGATTACGGATGTAAACAAACTATGATTTAAATTATATCATCGCTATATATAACAAGTCAACATAGGTATTAGCATTGCATTGCATATTATAGCATTTTTATATTCTTAATAATTCCA
Organism: Euphydryas editha; assembly: GCA_036937285.1. Taxonomy (NCBI): domain Eukaryota; kingdom Metazoa; phylum Arthropoda; class Insecta; order Lepidoptera; family Nymphalidae; genus Euphydryas; species Euphydryas editha. The sequence continues at coordinate 17,375,538 of JAUPFZ010000022.1, read as the reverse complement.
ATTACATTTATATGTAAATTAAAAACTCTGTAAAATATTCTTCTTAATTATAATCAAATAAATTGTATTTACAAAGAAAAAACAATGAATAGACTTATCTGCGTGTATATAATTAAAACTATTAATAAAAATAGAAAGAGTCTGTCCTTTTTATCTCAGATCAGATCAGTGAATTATGTTTTTTTTTTAATATATATTTTCCATCGTAATTTTTTCTTCTTGTTTATTTTATCTCTTTATTCTTGTTTATTTTATCGAACAATGGTCTTTGTGTTAAATTGTCATTGATCTTCAGTTCAATTCTAAACCAATTAAACTGCAAAAAAAAAATATATTCAAGTTCACAGTGACCACCTGAAACCTGAATGCAGATTTTTCTACAATTTTTAAATCTTTTCTGCATAACCAACGATGAATTTTTGTTTCAAGTTTACATTTAAATTTCGTAGACGGATGAAGGTTATGGACACTGAAAAAAATTATTAAGATGATAAAAAAAGCATGGAACTTCAACTTCAAATGTAATAGATAATTTGTAGAATTAAAATAACTTAAAAAGCCATTTTAAATTAAAATTATAGCCTATACTTACTTACTCCTATCACCTATGGCGCTGAAAACCCAAAGTGGGCCTTGGCCTCCGAGACGAGAACTCTCCATCTTGCACAGTCCTTAGCGGTCTCTTGCCAATTATTATTGGCTTGTAATGCGCACACGTCCACCTCAACTCGATCACGCCAGCGATACATAGGTCGTCCAACAGGGCATCGGCCCGATGGTCCTAACCATCCTATAGCCTATAACTGTTATTTTAATTTTATTAAAAAATTTCCAATATACTAATTTTTGTCTATAAAATTTTGGATTTGACTGTGAAATATATATTTTTACTTGTAAACGTACAACACTGATAATTTATTTTTTAGAAGTTCCAGAACCGATCTAATGAACTGTTCATTCTTTAAGAAAATAGCAAATGTAATAATATATTCAAATAACTTTATATTGCAATTAATATTTAACACAAATAAATAATTGTTATTATATACTCTGCTAGATAATTGAAGCCATCATAAATAAAATTTACCTTTTAGTCGGCTATTAAGGGATATTCACTACAAGTCATAGGTATCCTACAAGGACTCCTAAGAGAAAAATTTTATATCTACCACCCACAATGGAGCGGTATTGTGGATTAACCTCCAATCCGTCTCCTGTATATGATATAAAAAAGGATACTTCAATTCTGTTCAGATTGAGAAATAAATTAAAATATGCTAAATAAATAAATTATACTATTTATTTATTTTCCGAGTTTCATATCGGTCTAAAGTTTTGTGTTTGTGTTTTGTATGACTGTTATATTACACACTCAAAATTCGAAATATTTTTTGTGCATAAAATAAGACATTTTGAAATAAAATTCTTAGGATTCTAGTGATGTCAGTTTAGTAACTTTCAAATTATTTTCAATCTAGTGTAACATAGATATTTTGTAGTTTATTCCTAAAGAATCGATTTTCATATAAGGGCCCCGGTATGATAAAAATATGAGGAGTAAAAATCTGTGTGATTGAATAACCCCATTACGTTTTTTGTGCGCAACCTATTTTGACTTTTAAGCCGTGAGTATTAAAACGTATAGTGCGCGCGCGAGCTCTGAGGAATCGGAGGTTGAGGAAGGGGCGGGTGTGCGCCGCGCCCGACTGTCGCTTCATACCCCGCACTCTCCCACAGTCCCACTACTAGTGACGACCTTGACGTGAGAGCACGCTTATTGAGTCTTTTTTAATTAAGAAATATTAATTCATTTATTAATTTTTGACTTTTTTTTTTAAATAATAATTAAGTGTAAAAATCACAGTGAGTTCAATCAAATTGAGAAAAATATAGATATGGATCAATATACATAGAAGGGCTGAAGGGCCTAGAAAGACGACAACCAACAATTTCTGTAAAAAATCCTAAACGGCTATAATTATAGAAAGCCCCTTTTGGCTTCGTCACAATAATTTAAACTGCCCTGAGTAAGTTCACACTACGCTGTGATCCTTTATCTATACTGCTCTCGCTAAAAGGAAGTAAAGTAAGTACACAAAGCGCACCTTACATTGCTCACACAATTTTTCACGGTCGCGGGTTCGATTCCCGCTCGGGACGAGGTGGACCCGCAGTAGAGCAGCGTGGTGGATTAAACCAAACCTTCTTGTATAATATGCAGAAGAGGCCTTCGCTCAGTAAGTCAGTAGTGAGTTGTATAGTTGTTGTTGTAGTGGTTGTAATATGTATATATTGTATATGTACAGTGTAATTAGTAATTACTGGCACCGGACTTTAACACCTTATATCAGGAACGGCCACAAACTAGCGCTTCCTAAATGTCGGCTCAGCAAAAAAAGTCGTTCCTTTATTGGAATGTCTATTATAATTTATAATAAAATACCGGTTGCGGTTCAATCTCTGCCTTTACAGAAGTTTAAAAAAACTATTAAGCAAACTTTGTGTCGAAAAGCTTACTATGACATAAATGAATTTCTAAATGATAAAAAGGCATGGGATTGAATATAACTCGGCCAGGCTATCAATATGCAAATTGTCATTAGATATAGTTATACAATTTTGTGAGCAGGTGGCATGTGGTGATTTCGGCATATACGATTGGCTGTCTCGTGTTTGTCCTAATCATTTCATGGTCATACTGTGCATTATTTATTTATTTTGTATGACGCTTAATTATTTAAAAGAGTACCGAGAGTTTTTTTCCGCCGGCTTTTTTTCCTCTCGGCCAACACTAGGGACATTAGATTAAGTTATTTATTGTAACATTTAATAAAGCCGATGATATATAATAGTAATGTTATGTCTACCGAGACATTAACTTGTAATAATTTGACGTATTAGTTTTAAATGAAATTTTTTTGACATTCGTAAAGTGTGTAAAATCACCTTATGACGAAATAAATATTTTCATTTCATTTCATTTCATTTCATTTCATATCTCTGGATAGGCAACACATAGATGAGTTGCCTGGGCTAGTTCCAGGTAAACTAGTTTATGTTCATGGGCGACGTTAACCACTTACCATCAGGTGGAACGTCTGCCAGTTTGCCTATTTATTTATTTATTTATTTATTTATTATTAAGGTTTGCTAGCAGTTGTTACATTTATGATACATTACAATATTAATTTTATTATAGACAACATTTCTAAATGTACAACCATATTAAAGCAAACACGACATGCAAAGTTATCCTGTTAATGTAAAAATAGAAACAAACTTGATCAAACAGTAGCAAAAAAAAAAAACAGAAGAAAATAAACCAGAAAATTTAAAGACGATTTGACGATTTGGTTTTTAGTGCCAAACAGTAACATTACATTGTGAGAGAAACAATATCAAGATTAGTGCGCAGAAATTTGATAAAGCTAGTGTAAAATTTACAGGTACATTCATCAGTGGAACTTAATTCATAAAATGAACTCAAATTACTTTAAGCCTAGACAAGATACATAGATTTGAATTAATCAGTGAAATTAAAAATTATCAATTAAATCAAACAATATTAACTTATTTAAGTGAAATTAAATTAAGTAAGCCCGAGTCAAGTTGTCATGAATTAAAACATTAAGTTAATCAAAATTTAATCAATAGATAAATAAAATTCTATTTACATACATTCAAAAAAAAAAAAAAAATTATAATTACTTAACATTAAAAAAAAAAGTATATATATATATATATATATATATATATATATATATATATATATATATATATATATATATATATATATATATATATATATACCGAGTGGCCCACGGCTATACCACATTAAGGGGAAGTACCTACTTTAAATATTGTAGATAGAACATTTTACTCGAACCGCTATACGAGAAAAAAAAAACATTCTGTAGCTTTATCATACCGATTGAAAGGCTTCATCATAAGGATTATTTTTTTCTAAATAACATAGTATCAGAAATAAAAGGAAGACCATGAATTTTAACATTTGATGTAAAATCAGAAAAATGAAAAGTTGACATTGCCGTAAGGACATCCAAGTATGAAATTTATCATTTCAAATTAGGCAATCAAAGGAGTGGGACTTTGTATTCAACAGAATTGGACACATTTTGAGCATTTGATAAATTAAATCGATGAATTTGGAGTAAAAAGCCATTATCCTACTAATTATAATTATGTAGTGATAAAATGTCAGTTCGATGTCCTATAACTTAGTGTTGTTTGTGAATGTACTTATAAATTGTTTGTTTTCCAATAAACAAATAAAAAATTAAAAAATCTTGTACCTATCTCAAGACAACCATTTAATTTAACGAAATCATTTTATTTAATTAAAAGTCTAAAAACGGATTTTATCGCGTTTATTCAAAATTACTGTTTAACAATTTTATTTTAATTTATTTCCCGACGTTTCGGACCCTTTACAGCGTCCATGATCTCGGGGGACTGAGGTGGTGGGTGTCCGAATAATGAATCAATTGTTACATACCCCGCTTTTTATACAATTGTAAATTATTACTTTTGACCGTTCCTATTCACACAGAATGAACTTGTTGTGTCTGGAAGTCGTGCTGTGTTCTTATTTTCCTTGGGTTCAATTAATTTTAGAACTGGTTCCCAAGCTGGTGGTACGTTCCAACCATCCTCTCTATTGAAATTAGGATGTTTTTTTATTTCAATAGCCTCGCGAATCATCCTTGGTAGGAATCGGTGTTCTTTAGCGAGAATTTGTGGCTTATCAAATCTAATGTAGTGGTTGGTACCTTGTTGAGTGTGTTGATACACAGCAGACTTTGTCGACCGTTGGTGTTTAATGTCAGCTATATGTTCTTTTACGCGTGTCTCTATACTCCGTTTAGTTTGTCCTATATATGAAAGACCACATTCACAGTCTAATTTGTAGACCCCTGCATCTTGTAAAGGTATTTGGCACTTGACAGATGGTAATAATTGACTTATCTTCGTTGGCGGCTTGTAGTAAGTTTTGATTGAAGCTCGCTTCAAGATGTAGCCAATCTTGTCAGTGACTCCTTTAACATATGGTAGTACGGCAGGCTGGCGCTCAACTGTGGCAGTCCTCTTCCTCCGGGATCTGTGACGCTGACGCGGTGCTCGGAGCTTGTTGTCTCGCAGTACCTGCTTGATGTGCTGTAGCTCTGCGTCCAGGTGTTTCTCGTCACAGATCCCGTGAGCTCTCTGAAACAGAGACAAACCATTTTACGTTATAAAGCCTGTTCATTGATGCATGTTATAGGCTGTGAAACATCGCGTTACGTCGTATACGTGAACTGTAATCACTCTACATCAATTAAATAATAAAAATACAGGATAACATCATACCACCCAGGAAGTCCAATATTTCCCTCCGCTACTAATGTTGACAATTAATCCTGTGTCCTCGGCGGGCGGTTGAAACTTTTAAACACGTGTTAATGAGTTGATATTAAGTCTTGGTGATCGTTAACTGATTGGTAATTATATTGTCTGATTTCGGTGTTAAGACTCTTCGAGATTATTTTAATTAAAGATGTTACAAGATAAGCTTTTAAGTACACTTCGTGATAAGGTAGCTTCTAAGTATCTAGCGTCACCATACCCTGCAGCAACACACTGTACTTGCCAAGTGTGGCGAGTATTGTCAAACCCCCTAGAGATGATGGGGAGGCCTACGTTCGGCAGTGGACATCCAACGGCTGATGTGATGGTTAAAACTTGTTGTCACATTTTAAAATGGATGAATCGATTTTAATAGAAATATCAAATAAAAATATACTTTTATTCTATTTTTTTTTTTTTTTTTCATTTATACAGTAACTGCTTTTAAATATTCCACTACTGGACTGACGCCTTTTTTTCTACTAAAGAGAACACTATGGATTATATAAAACCCACGCTGCTCAACTGTGACTTGAAATATTATTATCCACCTTTGGGATGGATCCGCCAAATACCAACTGGCAACTTTGGACTCGGTGGAAAAACGAGCTAAGAGACTCATAGGTGACCCTACTCTGACACACACCAAGTTGCAGAGTCTCGATCATCGGCGTAGGGTAGCTCGTCTGTCGGTGTTCTACAGAATATATTTTGGTGAGTGTGCGAAGGAATTGCACGATCTAATTCCCCCAACAACCTTCCGCCATCGGGACACTAGGCGCGGTCGATCGTTCCATCCTTATGTCATTGATATGCCACCTACGCGCACAAAACGCTTTGGCACTACTTTCTTGATGCGCACGGCTAAGGAATGGAACTCGTTGCCCGCGTCTGTGTTTCCCGAACGATACAACCTGGGTGCCTTCAAGGCCAGAGTGAATAGGCTGTTATTAGGCAGGCATGCTCCACCTTCGACCGCATCGTCACTTAACATCAGGTGAGATAGCGGTCAAATGCCTGTCTATCTGTCATAAAAAAAAAAATATATATACATATATATCTCACAACTTCTTCCGAATGATGCAGGTTCCTCATGTTTTCTTTACAGTTGAGATTCGATGATTGATATTTATCACTGCTTCGTTCCCGCGATTGTGTGATCTAGCCTATAATCTTTTCGTCAAATAAAGTAACACATAAAACCAATAGAATTAGACCGATAACGCCTTACACAAACGCTTTCAAGTAACGAAATCTTCAGCACTTAAAATCTCAACAGTGTCTGGATTTGAACCAGCGCCCGACTATCCGGAAACTTTTTTATACTCTTTGGAAGTATTCAAAATAGTTTTAGTAAATTTAATTTAAAATTATAATTCTCTTTGTTATGTTTTCAATACAGTTGTCTGTTTGACATTTAGTTTTTTTTTTTCGCAAAAAATAGTTTTTAAGCAATAATTGAAGCAGATGTTATCGGTCGTTCGATCTACAATTTTTCTAGTCGAGTAGTTCCGAGTGACACTATCTGCGAGACGTCTTGTTTTTGATTGAACGACTTGCTGTGGATCCGGATATTTTTATACGTCTGGTGATTTGTGTAGACAATACTTTTAAAGTTTAGTAAATAGGTCTTTAGAAATAAAAGAAAAAAAAAACTTAAGGTTCCGTTGAAACTAAAAAAGCAGTTCTATTTTTAGTAAGTTCAAGATTCTAAAAAAAACACAATTACTTCTATATGTTATTGTATTGTACTTTTTTCAAAAAAAAAAAAGTTACGTGTTAATGTTAAATCACGACAGGTCCATTTGTAAATACTGTTATTCACTTATACTGAAAGATACTGTCCGTGACGGCTGACAGTCTCGTCGTGACCACGGATCATGTAACTGGTCCGAAATATCGACAAAAATCGTCAAAAAAAAACTATATCACGGTATGTACTCGTTTTTATTCTTAAAAAATAAACTATGTTTATCAATTATTATAGTTTCAAAATTCACTATTTTTAACAATAAATTTGTGTGGGCTTTAGGACTATGCCTCTACAACCGGACATTTCCTCACCAGGATCTTTACCTCCGGGATCATTTCATTTTTGTCCGATGGGCCGGGGTCATCGAGACCTTAGGAAACATCATTGTTCCTGAAGTGTCTCGTTCTCCCCTACATCGTCCTATTCGTCGCCTTCGATGTCGGCGTTGGGTCAGATCGGCGATGACAGTAGAAGCTCACGAGATAAAGGACGCCCTTCTGGCGGTCTCGCATAATCGCGGTCGCGTGGGTGGTGATTCCGTGGACGAGTCCTGTTGTCTCGATGGATTAACTAACAATAAGATAGATTTAGTTCTTTGGCGAAAAGTGAATATTATAAATGTTACTAATCGACCATTGTAACCATTCATTTTCCATTCATGAAATATTTTTTGACTGTAATAATTATTGTTCCACCGTGTCGTAACGTAATATTTTAAAGCCTATAACACAGTTTATTCAAATAAAAACAATAATCAAATCGAACAATTACGTTTTACAATCAATGAATTAACGAAGAAACAAACAAAAAAAATATGTCAGTATAATAATTTGTTTAAGTAAATCGTTTATATTGTATAAGTATTTTAATTTTTTTTCTTTTCTTATTAACAATATACATTGATTAAATTAATTACTTATTGCTAGACACACTTGTCGCGTGAAAGTAATGTTAACTGCTACTGTGATACACTGCTGGCCAGCGACTTGTTGATCTCAGTGGTTACTGTACTGTATCAGCTTGTAAATTACCCATTGCTGAGCGAAAGCCTATTCTCCATATAGAAGAAGGGTTAGAGCTTAATCCACCACGCTGCTCCACTGCGGATTAGCGGATAATTTTCTCATCATGGGTAACGATCATTATCAGGTGTCTATGATTACAACCGGGACCGACGGCTTTACGTGCTCCCCGAGGCCCGGTGGGGAGACTCACAAGGACATACACCCAGACCGGAAACAAATATTTATACAAATACAAATATCTGTCTCGAGCGGGAATCGAACCCGGGACCGCCGGCGCGCGGCGTTGAGGCAACTACTCGCACCACTACACCAGAACGGTCCTAAGTGGTTACTGTGTTTTATTTAATTCTCGCTAAGCTCGTAATGCTTGGATCATCTATATAATTTAACCGAACATTGCGACGATCTATGACTGAATTAACTTAACTCGGTCCGTTCTCGGCTGTTATTTATCGATGGAAGTCCATATTAATCTCATCGGCCGTCAGTGTGTTCGTTTTGCGGCGCCCGCGCGTCGCGCGCAAATCCCATCATTACTGACGCTACCGTCCGCCGACTAAACTGCCATTAACCATCGAATAATCAATATACTTTCTACTGTAAATATATTGTTCGAAATTCTCTGTTACTCTGTCTAACTCTGTTCTTAACATATGAAAACTCAAAAAGTTCGTTAAGTGATTTTTTTAAATTGTTTTTAACAACAGAGAACTCTGGATGCAGCAACCGTTAAAGTACTTGAAAAAGGCCTAAATTTTGCAATAACACCACGTAGAATTCCCTTCGAAGAAATAATCTGCAATGTCGAGGACTGTTTGACGAAAAACAACTTACGCAAAGAGGATATGGAGGCTATACGTCAAGACATTTCTTCCGTCTTACGTCGAAGTAAATTGCCGAAACCAAACCTCTCTAAGGAAGAATCAATTGCTCTCAAAAACTTGCGTGCGAGGTCAGATATTACAGTACTCCGTGCAGATAAAGGGAACGCTACGGTAGTCATGGACACATCAGATTACAATACAAAAATAGAACAACTTCTGTCGGATAAAAGTACGTATAAAATCGTTAATAAAGATCCAACGAATAAAATATTAAAAGAAACTAGTGAATTAATAAAGAAATACTCCGACAAATTAAAAATTGATGTCAAACTACCTACATGTGCAAAATCACCACGCTTATATGGCCTACCAAAAATACACAAAATAAATGTACCTCTACGTCCAATTGTAAGCCAGATCGACAGTACAACTTACAAACTGGCTCAGCACGTAGCGAAGGTACTGTCACCACTCAGAGGCAACACAACAGCATATGTGAAGGATTCCTACCAATTTGTGAGTGAGATTAAAGACCTGCAACTCACTCAGAATGAAACAATGGTGAGTTTCGATGTACAGTCTTTATTCACATGCTTACCGGTACAAGACTGCATTGAAATTGTACGAAGGAGACTAGTGGAGAACGACATGCCAGAAGAATATGCAATAATACTCAAGCACTGCCTAACCACTGGCTACCTGTTGTGGAACCACAAATACTACATACAGGTGGATGGCGTGGCTATGGGCTCTCCAGTATCCCCCATAGTGGCTGACATCTACATGGAGGACTTCGAGGATCGAGCCCTAAGGACAGCACCTATCTCTCCTAGATTTTACAAGAGGTATGTAGATGACACTTTCACCATATTACCAACAGACAGTACTTGCATATTCCTAGAACACCTTAACTCTATAAATAACAATATTCAATTTACCATGGAGTTAGAGGCAAACAACACACTAGCTTTCCTAGATGTACTTATAATCAGGAATCCTGATCATAGTTTAAGCCATTCTGTGTATAGAAAATCTACCCACACAAACAGGTATTTAAACGGTGCTTCTCACCATCATCCTAGACAACTCTCTGCCGTTGGTTTGTCTCTGTTTCAGAGAGCTCGTGGGATCTGTGACGAGAAACACCTGGACGCAGAGCTACAGCACGTCAAGCAGGTACTGCGAGACAACAACCTCCGAGCACCGCGTCAACGTCACAGATCCCGGAGAAAGAAGACAGCCACAGTTGAGCGCCAGCCTGCCGTACTACCATATGTCAAAGGAGTCACTGACAAGATTGGCTACATCTTGAAGCGAGCTTCAATAAAAACTTACTACAAGCCGCCAACGAAGATAAGTCAATTATTACCATCTGTCAAGTGTCAAATACCTTTACAAGATGCAGGGGTCTACAAATTAGACTGTGAATGTGGTCTCTCATATATAGGGCAAACTAAGCGGAGTATAGAGACACGCGTCAAAGAACACATAGCTGACATGAAACACCAACGGTCGACAAAGTCTGCTGTGTATCAACATACTCAACAAGGTACCAACCACTATATCAGATTTGATAAGCCACAAATTCTCGCTAAAGAACACCGATTCCTACCAAGGATGATTCGCGAGGCTATTGAAATCAAAAAACATCCTAATTTCAATAGAGAGGATGGTTGGAACGTACCACCAGCTTGGGAGCCAGTACTAAAATTAATTGAACCCAAGGAAAATAAGAACACAGCACGACTTCCAGACACAACAAGTTCATTCTGTGTGAATAGGAACGGTCAAAAGTAATAATTTATAATTGTATAAAAAGCGGGGTATGTAACAATTGATTCATTATTCGGACACCCACCACCTCAGTCCCCCGAGATCATGGACGCTGTAAAGGGTCCGAAACGTCGGGAAATAATTTAATTTAATTAAAAATCGTTAAACTGTAAAGTTTTAAAACAAATAAACGCGATAAAATCCGATTTAGACTTTTAATTAAATGAGTAAAATTCGCGTAAATATAAGAAAACAACTCTTCTGTATATCAAACGCGTACCATACCTGAAGCATCGGATCTATAGGTACTCTGTATACGGCTTTAGTTAACTTCGCTAGTGATGTTATCGCTCTGTATTTTTATCGATAAATCGCGATGATGATGCGATACAGAAGTATAGTGTTTCATTGTGTGTTTTATTGTCTTATTGTTAGTTACGTTTAAGACACAATTATTTATTACTTTTTAATTTATATGGTATAAAAATATCAAAGACTATTTCTTTAATGTTGACTTTTTATGCAAAAAAAGCATTCTGCATATTTAGGAATAAAAACTACAGTGTATATTCGTAAGTCTGCATATACCAGTATGGCGGATTATGCTTCAATTCGAGGTCTAAATGGGAGTTCTAGCTTTTTCCCAGCTATTGTGTAGCTACAGGATGTTACAAGTATATGAAGAAAAAATGTCTCACACTGAACTGCAAGCAGTAGTCTGACTAATCTTGTGTCCGGTGTCTGGAGACACAACACAAACAACCGTGCAGACAATGATAACCATATTTATGACCAATACAAACATTTGTTACGACCGGGAATCGTTTCTGCAACCGCTAGCACAACAGCCACTCGCTGTTACCTTTACCTGCTTAACTATAAACAAAATAATAATAAAAAAGTTTTTTTTTTTAAATATCAATAACGATTATATTGATGACGACGCGTTGGTGTAGTGGTCACAGCAACTGGCTAATACACTAACAGTCGCGGTTCGTTCCCCGCACATGAAATTATTTTCATAGGCCTTATAGTGTGTTTGTGCTTGTGCGTTGTGCGTTTTCGGAATCCGTATACGGCCTCCAATAGGATGTGAACCCTTCACATCCTATTGGGGGCCGTTGAGTGTGAGGCGCTTATTTATTTTTAATTGATCATATTTATATATAAAATTAATTTTGTTTCTATTTATCGACATTTCGCTGCCCTGAATTGAAAATCTCAGTCCAGTGCTTAAGCGTCTTAGCGTCCGAATATTTATCTTGAGCTACGCTACGAAATTCCTGCTTTAATCATATGAGACAAATGACCTTAGATATATCCATATATATTATGAATGTCTTTCGTTTCTAATATAAATAAACATAGCCACTTATCGGCAAAATATATATAGAAATATCTCATCACTGGCGCCAGTCTCTGACAGGCTACCGCTGCATGACAGTTGAAACAGATAGTATTTTTAACGAAAAATTAATAACATCTTATGTTTGAAGAACTTTATCAATTTATCAACGAGATAACAACCAAAAAGTATATACTTAATTAATGTAAGTTTCTGAATCCTCAATTTTATAGTCAGTAAGAAGTACCCTATTGAAAAAAATCTCATAGTAGGAACCCGATTAAAACCAATAAATATTTATTGTTTTCTATGCGGCTTTTGTCACTTTTAATCGGATCCGGTAACCTTCCCACTGCTGGGCAAATGCCTCTTCTCCATATAGGAGAAGAGTTGGAGCTTAATCCACTACGCTGCTCCACTGCGGGTTGGCGGATAATTTCCCTATCAAGTAACGATCGTTATCAGGTGTCTATGATAACAACCGGGTCAGACGGCTTTACGAGCTCTCCGAGGCACGGTGGGGAGGCCCACAAGGACATACACCCAGACTGAAAACGAATATTTGCACAAATACAAATATCTGCCCCGAGCGGGAATCGAACCCACGACCGCCGGTGTTGAGGCGACTACTCGCACCACTACACCAGAACGGTCGTCAAAATAGATTACCATTTAGGAACTATGGCTATATAAATGACACAGATGTGTGTGTCAAATAACGCTGTTTTCCATGCAGGACATACAACTGAATGTTTGAGTATTGAAGAAGAATGTACTAAAGGTTTTTAAAAGATGAACTTTTAAGTTTCTTGCCGCTTTTTCGCAGCAGAATCTATATCCCGAATCGGCGATAGCTTCACATTGAATATAGTTATTAATTAAATAATAATATACACTGAATAAATGAACGATTCAACAGTGCTTTTCAAGCCTTCATGAATAAAGGAATTTTTGATTTTGTGTATGATGTCACAGACAGGTAAATATACAAAAATTACAAATCATATGATGCCGCATCCGGTCTGAATCACGATAGAATTCGCGCCTTTTATAATGGGAACCTATAAATAATTCATCTAGGTGGTTGCTGTGTAATGGTCGAGCAAATGGATTTACAAATAGGTGAGACAATGGCACCGTTTTCTGACTCATATAATATATTTAAGGTATTTCCTTAAACGACTCGGATGGATTGCTTTCTCGTGTTTGGTAAATAGTAAAGTCAGTAAAATATAGGTCCGATACTTCCGTTTGTAGCCTTCAATCTAAAAAAGGTTAGTTTATAATACAAGAAGTGATCTTGCCTAACAGGACATTTTTAAGATGCCATCTTTATTTTTTTAAACGAATTCCACAGATTGTTTACGAAGCGAATACCACTACCTCTTGTATACAATAGTCAGTTAAACTCGATAAAACAATAGATAGCGAAGATAGTTTATTTGAGATTTATAACTTATTTTCGTTAAGTGAAGTGTTATCTACTTGTAAGGTAATTTATAATTTTATTTTTAATTTCTAGCTGTTGCGATGACTGAGCTTAATTTGACTATTTCGTTTAATTTCTTATTTAATTCTATTCATTACTAAATATTATTAATAATTTCTAATTATATTGGATTTTTTTTTTGATGAGTAGGTATACGTTTTATGACTTTTATTATAAATCTTAATGGTTTATTGATATATTTGAAAATGTAATTTATTTTAATATCTATTCTAACGCATTGGCCGTACTGTAATATATGGTAATATATGTAATAGTGGTAAGACTAAGAATAAGTAATAATAATATTAATAATAAATAAAGTGAACAAAAGCATAGTTTGATACACAAAACTCACAATACAGGTAGCAGTTAAAAAACAAAATTAAATTTTCAGTCAGCTGTTACCTAAAATACAAGCATTATGTTGTTACCATTAGAATCAATCAACCGTGTGTCTATGTAAAAATATGCTTATTTTAAAAAGTAAACATACATTCATTTCAATAGAACTAAACCACTGGTCTACTAATGATTACACTAGCAATTTTTAGTAGTCTAGATCGTAACGCTATCTAGTTATAAATACCTAAACTATATTACTAGAATTACTATGCCGTTTATTATTCGAGCGTTTGTGTACAATTTTTTGTTACTCTTGTACTCTATTGGAAAATCATTACTACTATCATTACGTCATTATTATATGACTAAATTAGTAGTATTATACAAAAGCTGTCAAAATATTCATTGTGAAGTCATCGATCGATTTATGGATTTAATACGAAATTCGTGTCATTTATTATTTTATATTATACGTGTGTATGTATTTCAGTAGAAGGTTTAAAATATTCCTATTTTTCTAGCGATATTTTTTTTTTACTATATCCATCAAATTACCTACATTTCAGTCATGATCCCTATCGTCACCGGTGCAGCGACACGAAATGATCTAATTTATATTCGGACGAGAGTCAGCCACCACGATCTAGGGTCATCTAACCCAGATCTTCGACTATCGGTGACAGGACATTCAATTAGAGCGCTGTTAGGGCTAACGAAACTCTTAAAGTGAATCTAGGATAAAACCATTTAATATCTTATGTTTTTTGGACCAGATATAAAGTGTATTAGGTATTAATAGGTACATAAAATGTGATATACTGTACAGTGTGAGTGAACCTCGCCGAAGTCGCAATATCGGGAGTTTAGACTGATCAATAACATACATGGTCGGTATTCCATTTTACGTTTTCACAATAGTTTAATTAATGATCATTTAAGTTTATAAAGTTATATCACAAATGAATTGGTACAAATTTTCCAAATTATATGAATTACCTACTAAAAAATCGTAAAGATCTTAATAAATAATTAATTATTACAGTTATTAAGAAAAAATAATAATAATAAAATGGAAATAACAATATAACTTATTATAAAAAATCCTGCATAGACGACATTTTAAAGCTTTGACACTCGTTGTTCACCAAAATCTATAGAGCGATATTACGTCACGTCGATATTTCGAACTAGTTTCATGGATCGTCTTTCTTATGTCTTAACCGCGACCCTAATAAAAATAAAAAATAAAATTCTATGATTGTGTTAATTTTCAAATTTAAATGGGACCACATGACAAGCATCAGCTTTCGAATGTAAAAAGAATAATCAAAATCGGTACACCCAATAAAAAGTTACGAGGTAACACACGAATTGAGAACCTCCTCCTTTTTTGAAGTCGGATAAAAACACGTTGCAGCAGCCCTAAGCGAGGGGCGATAGTGCTCCTAGCTTTGAAACGTGTATTGCCAACTATTAGGGCCGGTGTCTAAATTAAGAAGATAATTTGTGTCCTCGAATTTCTATTCGAAGTGCTATTGAAGTGAATTAGAATGAATGTTAAGTACGATTTGATCTATTAAAGCAATTGGCAATCGGATGGTGAATGGAAGCTGTTCCCAGTTCAATTGTCTTCGTTAATTTATCGTAGCAAATTAGTGCATAAATGTATATTTATCTTACATTATAAATGCGAAAGTTTGGATTAATACCTATAATTATGTTTATTAATCAATCACGACGAAACGTGTGGACGAATCTGGATACAATTTGATGTGGTTAGATTTGGTACAAAGATAAGCTATAGTCTGGAATAGCACAAGAATGTTTTTTAACGGAACAGTTATCGTGAGATAAATGTTTATCATCGTGCAAGAGGTCAACACATTCTTTTTTTGCACAATGTTAGTTTTGAGGTTAGAGAATTCAGAGAATGAGATAACCCGGTCCTGCTACACACGGCGTCGTCGGGACTATTCAGAGGTATACCGGACAGTCCCCGTGGAGGAGAAGTCTGGCATTTTCGCCGAGGCCAGCCTGTCGCTGGAGGGATCCCGTTGCCTGCAGATCCGGGACCCTCCGATTACAGCGGCTGAAGGCTCCCGCAGGGGTTTAGTAGGGTATTGCACTCCCAAAGTACCGAGTCTGACATAGGTCTAGGACTGCCGACCCGGGCATCCTGGATATCATCCGTAAATGGATTCCCCTGCGACAAAAAAAAGAGGGGTTTAGAGAATGATATAACAATTATATCCTATAGGAAAATAAGGTATTTAAAAAGACATACACATCAAAATTTCCACGCGTATGAAGTCGCGGGAAACAACTAGCCTTGCAGTAATAAATACTGATATGATTTTAAAGTAGCCGTTATTAACAAAATGTCTTTTAGTAATTGTAGTCACATGTTTAATCAAGTTCAATAATCATTTTATTCATACTAATGGGACGTTTTAAATTTCTTTGATTACCTTTCGATTAATAATAGTAGGACAACAGAAGAAAGAGAAAATTAGAGCAAATTTCCGTTTTAATAGCTTTTATCATTAATTAATAGGACTGGCCCGTTAGCACAGTTGGCAATGACCCTACTTACTGCTTCAGGTTTTTGAGTTAAATTTCCACCCAAAGATTAGGTGTAATAGGTATGCATATATGTATTATATACATTTACTAAATATGAATATATATATATCTTTCGGCTAGTACTGTACTGTACTGTATCAGCCTGTAAACAACCCACTTCTGGGCGAAGGCCTCTTCTCCATATAGAAGGGTTTCAGCTAGTACCTAAAACAAATTAACTAAGTTGCCTAACTTATTACGACCGTGTGTATGTTGAACATATTTAATATTAAAAATTATGGAAACTCAGAATAATCATCGATAAATATGGTAAAGTCTTAACATTATTGACTATCGTGATCACATGATCTTCATGATATTTTAGGCACATATCTGGCGTGAGTCTTATAAACATTATATACCCGGCTGAATCATTACAGCCAGATAATGTTTGCTAATAAATTACAAGGAATATCGGTAGCTATTCTCGTACTATTTTTGTTAGTCATATGATCAGTATTGCGTACATTTCGGTCTCACACCAGTTATCACGCCTGATTGGAGTCACGTCTACAATTCTAGGAACATCTGTAGTATTCAGGGTTGTCGTTGATACTTATTTCCTGTTGTAAACGTTTTTCAAGGTGGAACAAATATTTTATGCTGAAAATACAAAAAAAAAATTGAAGTGTGTTCTGTAAATTAAGAGTAGTCCTTTAATGGAATATTTTTAAAAATAAATTATTTAATTTTAAAGATGAATTCGTATTCTTACAAAATATATTATTAATTAATTTATATATTTACCTACTTATACGTTATTACTCATACATATTTTTCCTAATTAGTTAATAAACCTAAGTAGTTAAAAAAAAGAAACAAAAGTATTTACAGGACCATTACAGCGAATTTATAGAAATGAACCGAAAATTCTGCAATATAGATTAGTTTAGATTTGATTTAATATTATCTAATTGTTAATAGAATACTCCATAGAACGGAATCAGTCCTTTCACGAACGTCGACCCTGGTGTAGCGGATGCCGTCATCAAAACCTGCGGTATCATTTCAATTGACGCTCTTAATCATCAAGTTTATGGCGAGGACGTGCAACAGTTGGTTTCTCCCGCGGCACTAGAATCGACACTTGCGGTTTCTCGGTGCAAAGTTTTAATGTTAATTCGGTTATAAGATTTCCTTATATTGGTCGTCACATCTTGTATTTTATTACTGATATCATATTGTTTGTACCACTTGTGATATGTAAGAGTTGTGATATGTAGTTAAAGACAATATTTTCCGAATTTGGATGTAGGTATACACCTACTTATAAAATTTTAAATATTAAATTATTCTTAATATAATTTTGTGATAGCTGATACCCTCGACTCCGTCTGCGTTGCTTACTATATTAACCATTTATTTTAGGTACATAGGAAGAAACATGAAAACAAATTGATTGAAAGCAATAATATACGAGTACATTGCTTACGACTTTTCTTCGTAAAAACACGTAGTTCTAATAAAAATCATTGTTTTTTATAACTTTATTAACTTATTACATGAAGATATTCCAATATTATTTTAGATTTTAACTAATAAGACTAGATAAAAATGATTTTATTTTATTTTATTTATATTTATTAGTTTATAAGTGATATTTGTTAAATTTTCGTTTATATATGTATCTTATATAAGTGTTAGTATGCAGACATTAGTATGTAAGTTTATTATATTACTTATGTATTTGTGGTGTGCAATAAATAATAAATAAATAAACTAAGTTCCTACGAAATAAAACTTAGAGAAAACTTAATTTAAAATATATCCAATAGTTTTTCCGCGATGCGCGCACAATGACTTTATTTTATATAATACATTTATTGATCAAATTTATAGTAATATCATATCGATTGCATTTAAATAATAATATCTACTATTTACTCAAATTTATAATACCGACCGCTCTGGTGTAGTTGTGCGAGTATTCGCCTCAACGCCGGCGATTGCGGGTTCGATTCCTGCTCGGAGCAGATATTTGTATTTGTGCACATATTTGTTTCCGATCTGGGTGTATGTCCTTGTGGGTCTCCCCACCGTGCCTCGGAGAGCACGTAAAGCCGCCGGTCCCAGTTGTTATTATAGACACCTGGTAACGATCGTTACTCATGGTAGGGAAATTATCCGCCATCCCGCAGTGGAGCAGCGTAGTGGATTAAGCTCCAACCGTTGTCCTACATGAAGAAGAGGCCTTTGCCCAGCAGTGGGACGCTTACTGATAACTTACTTATGGACGACAGGCTGATTCAGATCAGCTCAGTTCATCACGGAAAATATATCTTCCGTCTATAAGAATTGTATATGATTATATAAATATGGTCCTAGTATATTACCAAAAACAATAAAACATCACGAAAAAACCCTCCATCTATATTTAACAGCAAGCTATATGATACGTCACCGACCGAACCGAATACGATACACTCGCAAAAATATCATCAAATTAATTTAAACGAGAAAGTGTTGCGTCAAACTTGTGTTCTTTTCGTTTCGTGTAACGTGTTCCTTTGTTGACTACTTTTTTCTTGTCCGAGAAACATAATCCCGTATGAGGTCTTCGAGGTACTACCATCGGTTTCAGAAGAGATGAGGAGTGGTAAATGTGAGCGAGTATCGAGTGATTTTTAGGTAGTGTTACTGGATGAGGTAATATTCTACTTTATTCTGTTATTTCAAATATATTTTTGAAGAAGACACTCAATAAATTGTCGCAATGGTTGGACCCGGAAAACAGAGCCACTAGTCGCCTGTCCACAGATTCAAAGATGCCGTTTGAGCGCAGATAATCTAAATGTAGGCAATAATTGACAAAAGATATATAGAGCAAATCGAATATACAAATATGAATACAGAGATCCAGTTATTTTCAATGACTTGTAATTAGAAATTTAAAATATTTAATTCGTGGAGTCGCATATCTATGTTGTGCTCAAATTGTACCTAAAACGAGTTGACAAACGTTTTCGTACTCGAAATACGTAGAGAAAAAGTACTTTCATTTGTTCTCCGAATTGAGAAACTTAGCAAGTATTTTTAATTTCTGAATTGATTAAAATTTTAACTAAAACCTATTTAAATAAAATTCAATTCAAAATAAACGAGATAAATACTGAACTAAACTGAATCAATCTATTGATGTCCTACTGCTGGGTAAAGGTCTTATATATCTGTATAGGAGAAGGGTTCGAGCTTAATCCGTCACGCTGCTCCGCTGTGTGTTGGCAGATAATTTACATACCATGAGTAACAATCGCTATCAAGTGTCTATAGTAACAACTCAGACCCGATGGCCGTAAGTGCTCTCCGAGTGTGTCCACCATGTGGTGGGAAGACTCATAAGGAGATACACACAGACTAGGAGCAAATATTTTTTGTATGTAAGTAATAAAATAAAATACGTTTCATAATTGCTGATTTGGATACAATGACATCACATAAGTAATAGTTTTATAGCTATGTTAGTAATCAAGACAACGCTATTTGATAGTTTTTGATACGTGTTTTACGGTAAACTTAATATTTGAAAATACTCTGACGTGATCAAAATGAAACCGAGATTAGCTTAACGTAAACAATTTCAATATCAGTGCGATATATCTACAAAAAAATAAAACCACACAATCGAACGTATTTACCTAAAAGCATTTAACACGCGAACGGAATACAAAATACCAACTAAATAATTCAGAAAAAACAAATGGTAGTGACCCGGCGCGTTCGTAACAAAACCCTGAACGACTGATAATATCACACTCACGATTAAAAGTAAATCAGTCGATGCTATTCAACGGTGACCCTAAATTGCATACAACCCCTAATAAATGCCCATAATGCTCTAAGAAACATTAAGCAAAGGGTGATTCGAAGAATGGGCCACCAACGACGCCCATTGATCCAGTTCTCTACGGTCAGTACGAGTTTTTTGTCCAAGATTTTATGATCATTGTAGAGCGATATAATGTTATAATTTGTTGTCGATTCTTGTTTGGACAGCGAAATAGCTTTGTCAGACAACAATGCTCTAATATGTTTATAATTTACTCGCATTTGACCCCAGAGTCGACAATAAAGTAGTCGAGACAAAACTTTTACCCTTTCAGATAAATACATTATAAATTGGGTTTATTTTAATCGCTAAATACCAAACGTTACATAAATATTAAAGAGCGCGGATGTTTATATAAAATGTTGCAGTTTCAAAATAAGAATACTATTAAGTTAGATAAAACAAATGTATTGAGAAAACCATTTATGGAATATCGAAGATTAGGTCGAGATTCTGTTGCAACTATTCATCTTATCTAAAAATCTGAAGAGAAATCAAGTAGGTACACATTTATTTATTTATCAAATAAACATAAATTCGAATTGATACTTCGATTACAGTTATTAAAACTTGTAATAGAAATGTATAAACCTAAAAGTAATGTCCCATAAACATTTACCATATCTTTCAATTACCGCAATGCATCAAACATGAACCCGTGATGCAGCTTGAATTCTGAATATTTTAGCACTGATTCATCTCTGTGGCAATTATTATTGAAATATTGTACAGAGTAAACATGTTTTCAACAAGTTATATTTCCGTGTGGAAGATTAAGTCGCGTCGGTTTCATGGGTTCCGTTAATAGTGTCTATTACTGTACGATCACGCTACCAACTTTCTAGGTTATCGTAGGAATCCTGGATAGCTATTGCGGACAAATAAGGAATTTTAGTACTTCTGCTGCGTATGATGCGGTTAAACGAGGGGTTAAGTGAATTCCCTTTACGATTGTGTTTTCTATTGTGTTCGAGTGTGCCTAATGCTTCCGATAAATCGTTATTTCCAAAACCGTTATCTTTAGATTTTGATAGCATAAATACTAGTTATTATTTGCGGTTTTATCTTCAAACTTTATATAGTTTCTGTTTCCAATATCTTAATGGACTTATATTTATTAGAATATAAAATTAAATATAATTAATAAGTATTTATTAGAAAAACATTTTTTTTGCTACCGTGCTCTATCCCAACCGATGGAAAAATAGCTATTCGCGTTTAAAGGATACAAAATGTTCAATACGATTCTTTCAAATGTACCAAATTTTCTAAAAAAAAAAATAACCAGTAAAAACAATATAATTATTCAATATAAACACAAAATCAATCGTTTCATTAATTTCCTTAATTGTCTCGTAACCGAATTTGGTCAATCCTACGACTCACTAAGATCCCTCCTGTCCAATCAATTATCGTCAAGCGTGGCTGTTGGCTGCTAATCCGCTTCGTTTCACACTCCAATGGGGTGCCGTGTTGTGGCTGTAATTGATGACTCCACGGCTTCTGCTGAGTGAATTACTGCAAGGGAAGCTTCGGGAAGCTTCGGAAAATCTACTTTTCTAATATGTTAGCTTGGTCCTTGGTTTGGTATAAATCTTTGTTGCTTTGTTCCACTCAAATAGTATAGTGTTTTGATTAATTATTCCTATAGGTTATTCATTATTATTTTTTGTATTAATATAAATCGGACTTTAGAACGTCCTAATTGTGGTCGTATATATGTTATTTCTACTAAAAGCCACAAATAGGCAGCTGATATGAATTCTAAAAATATAAAGCAATGGTTCGGAACTAATGATACAAATATAACCTAAATATCCATAGAAGAAGGCCGCTGAGTTACCAAGCTTTAGAAATAAACATACTAATTACAGTCAAATACACTTAAACCATTACACAAATGGATTCCACTTTAGTTGCGTCATAATGCTAAAATCTACAGAATTCCCAAATGAATTCTCTGATTTCGAAGAATTTCCTACACCGGAAATAGTCGATGAGGGTGTCAACCCCACGAATGTCACAAACAAAACGTTCAACTTAATCTCAGTGGAATTTTTCAATCAACCACATACACTTCATAATTCCTTCACAGCTGAGCATGAGAACCCTGATGATAATGATCTCTTATAATAAATTTATACTGTAACTACTACGGAATAAAGTATAGATTCGATTGAAGGGTATTCTAATAAAAAAGGTGAAATGGCGCGTACAATAGGATAGGTCGGTCATAGAAACAAATCTGTTTAGGGCGAAGGGCAAACATCCTTAACATGTCTTGAACTGGTTCAAGCATTTGATCAAAGATTAAATAATCGCTTTCGACATCAAATCAATTCTAGTTAATGGTTTAAGTTATTGAATATATGATAAATTGTAAAATAATAGCGTTAATCAATTTGATGAAAAATATGATACAGCTTTTTTTTTGTTTAATGTCGGTTCGATCATTTCAAAATTTGCTAAAAATAACAAAATAAATTACAAGATCGATAAGCTTCGAGTTTCGCAAGCTCAACTTTTTATGAGCCTCACTGTTATATTTCAGAATTATAATAAAGATTCTTCATAGAATAATAATTTACAGAATAATAATAAGATACTTCAAATGAAGTATCTTCTCTTATATTTATTACATTTTTTTTTTACTTTATTTTTATTTTATTGACAATTATTCTTATTTGAAATGTATTCAAATTCATCAAACATCAGTTGTCAGACAAAATCATACTTTATTAGTTCGAAACTCGAACACGCATCCCTACGGCCGCGAAGCCACACGCATTGTTTACTGATAAGCATCTTGTTTGTCAATCACTACCAAGACCTACCCCTAAAAATAATCCCTAAAACTGTAGTCTGTTTTAAACTTTAAATACGAACATTAAGAATTATATTGCTCTGGTAATAAATCCTAGGTGTCGTTTTGTAGATTCAAAATATTTACAAATAGGTAAGGCGTTGTCTTTGAGCTCGTCAAATTGGTCCCCATATACATATATTGTTACTTATTGCTTTTTTTTAGTATACTCTTTTTTTTCTATTAAAAACTCGAGATATTATCTTAATTAGGAACATTTTCTTTATATATTAAGAACAGTATTTTTTATATAAGAATATATAAATCTTTCTACGGTAAAAGCACGTAGAATCTTTATAACTTGCGACGTGCGTCCAATATTTATTATCAAGAATCAAGATGAGTTAGTCAGAAAGTGTTTATTTTTAAAACCAGACCTGATCCTTATTCCTCTCAAATCATACCTCCTAATTTCCAAATCGGGCGAGCGTCAAGGAGCGCTAACGAATGGTCAAAATACACCGTCAGACGTTTCGCCTTGTAACCGGAAAGATTGCCTCCATGACCAATTTTGAGACAGGCGATTTTCATTAACGTAAATAAGATATTCCCATTTTGTACCATGCGTCAAGGGCATAAGGGACGATCGAATTCTTTTTTGATACATCCAAGCGGTAATATTATTGTTGTAAAATCACAGAAGACTGATTTATATAGACCGAGCCGACTCAGCCGATGTGTCTAATAAATCTCAATCAAGATGCGAGATACAATATGATCGGTCGTCTGTCGGCGCCGGGGAGATGCCAAAGATAGTCGCGTTACATAACTAGATTTGCGCGGTAATGAACCGATTTTTATTTTATTTAACTACGTCTCGTCTCGTGTTTTACCATATTCGTGGAACCGTGACAAATGTTATTGATAGCTTTCTTTAAATCGTCGTCCCGTTTCTTAATCTCCCGTATCGAGATGGTGACAGAAACGTATGTGAAAATGAAATTCCGACGTCTGAAAGGATGAAGGCGGGGTAATTGAGAATTTATGAGCGGATTTTCGACAAGGGGAAAATTCAATGGATAAACATTTGAATGGAATTTTTCAAGTAGAAAAAGGACCTACAGACTTCTTTTTAAAGACGGAGATAAGGTTTAAAAGAAGGGTGAGGCTTAACAATACAATGAATATCTCAACAATGATGTATTAGACGATGGAGTCGATAGTTCTGGAATAAATCACGTTTCAGTAATGTGTTTCGGAGATATCGATGCTTTATCCGTCCAACACGCGCGTGACGCCAGTTCATAATTTATAGGACAATAGGACGAACTATTTTAACGATAAATCTTTAAATTCTGTACAAGTAAAAAATCGTTTAAGAGAAACACTTGGTCCATTCGACATTGTCATCAATCTATTTACTATTTATGTTTTATTTACTTATAAATAACACATCTTTAATCATTAACAATACTTAAATTTTAACGCCGATAAGATTTTTAGAATGTGTAAATATCTATCAAAGCAGAATTTGTATTCCTAAATTTTCAAAAGATATTTAATAAGGGCCTTTTTCTTTTTAGCTTATTATTTAAAAAATACAGGGATGGTAAGATATTAGATCAAATACGAGTAATTGTTCTATTGCAGGCATATTTTCTTGCATCAGTGTTTAGTTTTCACGCGAAAATCAAAGAGAGATTTTTTTAACAAATTCGCATAAACAATGATTATAATACACTTATTTCAAAGAATAACCTATAGTCGCTAATGTTTTATCATACGTATATAATATTGTTAATTATAATTAAGTTAACTCATGTGATATAAGAATCACCTTCAATGTCAGTCCATCAATCAATCAATTTTAGAAGTAGATTCGCAAACACACAGACAAAAGCAAAAAGTTACAAGAATCGATAGACGCTTTGATTTGAACCGATTTCGTCAAGGACACTAAAAATAACTTTTCTTTTTCATTACTTTTTTATATATTCTATTCAAAATCCATTATATTTTAAACTATGTGAACACTTCGTAATTCCAAATTTTATTAAACTTATATCATTTAAAAACACTTAAAATCTAAGATCTGTCACCCGAGATTAAATAACTAATAAAATAATTGTTAGATTAAACTAAAATTTCTTATTTTCCTTAACATACAAACAAGGCATTTTCAGTGGAAAATTAATAAATTCCAAATGATCTAAGTAGGTCACTGAGATTTAAAATATTTACAAGCTTTGAGAGATTTACTTGGCATCCCGTGATGGCGGTTTAACATTGCTACCGTTTTTTATTTTTCAGCTTTCTCTTTTATAAGAATGCCTGATGCATTCCTCCTTTGATTTACAATAACTGTGATATCTTTTAAAAGAGCTTCGTAAAGAATTGGAGTAATTTTATTATTTATTCGCTGTGTTTGTACTTCGATCTGAATTTTATTAGCTTCGAATGAAAAGGGATCACTTGAAAATATGTCAGACGAAGTTTTATTGCGTCGTTTGTAATGCATTATTTTATATCTTTGTTCCCGTACTAGTATCTGTTTCACAGTTTTGCGTGTATAGGTATTTTAATTTATCTAAGGTCTACCTTTGGTTTCAAATAAAAATTTAACAACTTGTTTTTTTAAGAATCCCCTTAATTAATTTATCCATTGCAATATACATTGCACTATTAATTTTCGACGGACTTCAAGATATACGTTGAATATTACGGATGCGACATTAATTATTTTAATAAACTAGGTGGGTCCTTGGGTGGCTCCATATAAGTTTGTGACAAAAAATTTACACCCCTAAAAGAAAAAGAATAACGGATTATTAGCACGTATTGTAAGGAGGCTCCGCAATATGGAGCACTAAATACTGGCGGCCTAGGGATGAACCTGCTACCGGAGGAGAACTATTTTATATATATTTTTATAAGCACTTTTACAAACATTACAATTCTTACATATCAATACTACAAACTACAACCGGCTCGGAACGCAGACTCTATAAATAATTAATACCACCAATAAGCTGTACGTTACCGATAATAATATAGTAATGTGAACGTAAGGCAATAAAGATGGTACCAACATGAATTAGTACCACCGAGGTCGTGCGGCAGAAACAATACCCCTGACCGGTCACGGCGCGTCATGTCTCTCCGGTGACCAGACCCTCCGCGCCTGCTCGTGCGGTGATTGATAATTATACTCGAACAATACGAAAAGTTATTTTTAATATTTAGTTATAAGTTAATTTTGATTGACATACAAAGGTAAAAAACAAACAAAAATTCTCCCTATATGTGTAAAAAAAAGACTGAATAGAGATTAAATGGACGTATTCGCAGAAAACTCTGTTATTTTTTGTTTGCTAGCTGTTTAGTGCTAGTTTAGCCATTATAATAATTATCGATTAGTTTAAGGGTAAAAACAATTTTATGGCAAATGAAAATAATTTGCTAAAATTGTTCTTTTTGTTTTTTTTTTTTTTTTTTTTGTTAGATGGATAGGCAAACTGGCAGACGTGCCACCTGATGGTAAGTGGTCGACGTCGCCCATGAACATAAACTAGTTTACCTGGAACTAGCCCAGCCAACTCATTTGTGTTGCCTATCCAGAGACATGATGTTAAGTCTCGGTGCCAGTAATTACACTGCCTGTCTTGCTCTTCTTTCCGAAACACAGCAAAGCTGTTTCACGGAAGAAACAAGCAAGATGGTGGTACCCATGCAGCCGGGAGCGCGGCACAGCGCATCCCTCCCACCGGTATAATCCTATCTGGTTCCTATCTGGTTTCAAAAATGTACCTGAAGTTCTGGCATATTAAATTGATACAATTAGACCACTACCAAAGTAGCCATAGACAAAAGTACAAAATGATTTAGCGATTACTATGTTAAGTAAAGGCCAAGTTATAGTGGAAGAAAAATTCGATTAGATTAACTAATAACTATTATGATATATAAACATTTATTTGTGGCAGGAGCAAATACTAAAACAAGTCAACTAACTTTTGTTCATATATGGTTAGGTTCGTACCTACAACAAAATATAACAAAAGTCTCGTAACCACGGGGTTAGAAAAAAAATCAGCATGAATAAATAATAATAAATAAATATATTCAACGTAAAGATACGGTCGTTAG
Organism: Euphydryas editha; assembly: GCA_036937285.1. Taxonomy (NCBI): domain Eukaryota; kingdom Metazoa; phylum Arthropoda; class Insecta; order Lepidoptera; family Nymphalidae; genus Euphydryas; species Euphydryas editha. The sequence continues at coordinate 17,348,187 of JAUPFZ010000022.1, read as the reverse complement.
TAAATATATACATATAAATAATATAAATACATATTACATCCAGACTCGTAGTGGGAATCGAACCCACAACCCTGGAGCAGAAAGCGGGGTGCTGCCTGCTGCGCCAACGGGTCAATTAAATATAGTAGCGTCAAAATATATACCTTCATCATCCCTCATACTTCTTTCCATTTCCTAATATCTTTTCTACCATTTTTATAAAAGAAGTAATTATCAATTGCTAATAGATTTGCTGCTAGCCTTTCAGTACAACAAGATAAAAAGCTTCTCATTCTGGACCTACATCTATCTATATACGAAGTTTCATTGTAATTGGTTGCAATTTTCTATGTTTACATATATGTATATATTTTGACAAATTAATCAAATTAAAACAAAAATTTGTTTATTCAAAAAGGCTTCAAAAGTGCTTTTGCGTCATTTAACATAGTATTTATTATTCTTTAATTAATTATTTAAACTTAATGTTGAGCTATCACCGATTCGGAATGTAGATTCTGTTGTGAAGAATCTGCAAGAAACTCAACAGTTACTCTCCAAAAACCTCGCTATAATAATATTCAAACCTTATAAATACGTCGTAATATGTCTTAAAGCCAGCGTTACTAGACGCACATTTTTACATTTGGACATAATTTTAAACAATATGTCCTAAGATAAAATGAAGTGTCATTTGACATGTAAAAAAAAACATTTTTACGAATTATCCCCCAATTACAATAAATATGATTTACCCTTATGAAGTAAAAATAATGAGAAACAATGAGAGGTTGAGTTTTTGTCTCCAGTCCAGCTTGTTAAGATTGACACGTGGTCGCAGGTGATTGCTCCCGCTAAATTTAGCAGATGCGACCGTCAGTTTCGAGCTACGGTATGACAGACGGACATCTCTGATCGATAGTCTCGTACCTGTCGGGGACAAACGTGTTCCTTTTGGTTCTTTACCGACAATCAAGATCCTCTGTAAACTATAAATTCGTTAAACGTTTAAACATTCGGAACATAAAATTTTGACTTATTTTTACAGTTCCGTAACCAAAGGGTAAAACGGGACCCTATTACTAAGACTCTGCTGTCCGTCCGTCTGTCACCAGGCTGTATCTCATGAACTGTGATAGATAGTTGAAATTTTCACAGATGATGTATTTCTGTTGTCAAAAAACAGAAAAAAATATTTAAAGGGGGCTCTCATACAACAAACATGATTTTTTTTGCCGTTTTTATAGATAATGGACTCGCACTTGGCCGGTTTTTTATCTATCGATCGATATATTTTTATTTTGTAAATCTCTAAATAAGTCTTTGTCGTCGAGTTGGCGCCGTGGTTACAGTAACGGGCTGTTGCGCTTGCGGTCGCTGGTTCGATCCATTCATGTCATTTTTGTTTCTCGTGATCTCGGCGTTTGCATTGAGTGTGTATGTATCCAGGATATATATAATCTCAAAGCCTTGACACTTATTCAACTAACAATATGTTTATGCTTAACTAACTATTATATCTTTGTAATACCTACTGTGTTTGTGTTGTGCGTGTTTCCGGACCTCCGACACAAAATTAATATTATCTGTGTATATATATTATTACAATAAGATAAGACTTGATATTTAAGTTTATTTACTCATTCGTTCATCTTTTATGGAAATTAAAGCACGGTTGGTTTCGCAAATGTTACGTAGGATAGAGAATACACGAAGGAGATTGATCGGTGGGGTCGACATTAGAGCTTTCATTAAACTTTGGAGAAAGGAGTTAACGAGATTAAGCCTAAAACAACACACAACAACAACAACAACACTATACACACACAACAACACTGAAGTTAGTAATATTTTTAATAGGTATTATAACCATTTTATGCTAAAACGATCGCAAGATATATTTTACGATTCAATTTTATTAGAAAAACTAGCGGCTATGTATACATATCTAAACTTTCCTCATGAATCACTCTATCTATTGGCGAAAAACAAATAAAAATCCGTGCAGTAGTTTTTGAGTTTATCGCGAACAGATAGGTACACAGACGCGGTGGAGGAGCTTTGTTTTATAATATATTGTATATAACTATGTTATGCTAAAACGATCTCAGGGTATACTTACAACTCAATTTTATTGCGTTTAATATATTCATATAAAAAATGACAGAAAGAAAAGAATGACATAAACCTCAAAAAAAAAATTATACAAGTTTAATATATACATGAATATTTATTTTAAACTTAAGCTGTCACAATAAAAACGCGCGCAAAAGATCAGGCGCCATCTTGTAAAGACGTTACTGAATCACGACATGTTCGACGTAAGGGATCGAACTGTCAAAATAATGGCGATCGATCTTCAAGCAACAATGGGACGAAGCGTTAGACACCGATATGTGTTAATATTGTGCCGGAATCGTAATTATGTATTATTTGACTGGAAGATGGATGGGTTTATAGATAATTATAACATATGTGATTTATTTTTTGCCCCCGTTTTTTGTTCGTGGAATTTTCATAAGGCGTTACCAGTTCGCATTCTATTATAATTCCATTCATTATTATAATATAAAGTCCCGATACACTCTGGTAAGTATTTTATCTATTGTAGGCAGTAACAGAATGTGGTTATTTAAAAAAATTATATGTATTATATTCGCGAAAATAGGGTATAGATTTGAAATGAAAATATATTTTAACTAAAGCTGTATTCATTTTAATTAGGTTTAATATTTACTATGTAACTCCCTTATATAAATTTATATGATTTTTACCTCAATAGTTAAGCTTGTAATTTAATGTCCATATTTTTTTAAGAAAACATTTTCATAATTCAAACTGTAGTTAGCAGTCGATTAAAAAGTTGCAAAATGATAAAACTATATATTTTAAGTAAGTTTGTTTTAGTAAAATCATACAATACTGTATCAGCCTGTAAACCACCCACTGCTGAGCGAAGGCCATGTAGAAGAAGGGTTGGCTGATAATCTATAATATAAAAATAAGTCGGGTTTTCCTTCCTGACGCTATAATTCCAGAACGCACGAACCGACTTCCACGGTTTTGCATTCGTTCGAAAGGTCTCGGGCTCCGTGAGGTTTATAGCAAACAAAATTGAGGAAAAATTTCAACAGAAAAGCAGGAAAACAGGGAAAATCATTTTTCACATACAGCGTCATCTCTGATACATAGTATGTACTACTTCATCTTTTAATCCCCAAACGAAATGTTACAAAAAACGAAGCCATTTGGTGGCGAAACGGAGTTCGCCGGGTTTGCTAGTTTCCTTATAATTGGTAACGATCGTTATCAGGTGTCTATTATAACAACCGGGACCGACGGCTTTACGTACTCTCCGAGGCATGGTGGGGAGACCCACAAAGACATAGCAGTCTAGGACCGGAAACAAATATTTGTACAAATATCTATCCCGAGCGGGAATCGAACCCGCGACCGCCGCGGCGCGTAGCGTTGGAGCAACCACTACCGTTCTCGTGAACGTTCGTCGAAATCATACAAATATATAAAAAAATTAAATTATATTTATTACTACTAATGACTTTATAACAGTTAATCTGAAACTACCACTGATTCGAAATATTGAGAAGAACCGGTAAAAACTCAACAACTACTCTTTTGAAAATCGTCAATTATTATGACGTATGTATTTCGTATGATACATTATTATTGTAGTATATATGTGCCGTGCGGTGACGGACAGAGAAGAAGAGTCCCGACCTCTTTCTTGCCGAGGAGTCTTAAAAGGCGATTAAGGCCGTAGTGGTGCGAACAACAACAACAACCAAAATAGTAATGGGGATCAGCTTTACCATATCCTGCCACAACAATCTGGCCTCACCAACCCGCCTGCCAAGCGTGACGAGTATTGGCAAACCCGCGCAGAAATGATGGTGAGGTCTACGTTCAGCAGTTGACATATAACGACTGATGTGATGGTGGATTGTTCCATTCTACCCTCAAAGGCTTAAAAACATTAACATCAGCGGGCTAAATCAATCAATATCGAATGCCAGTCACCAGTTACCACTTAGTTTATCTTTAGCATTTGACATTGGCAGAATCATCGCAAATAGCATCTCATATCCAAACCATCATCCCATAAACAAACCTATTCAATATCATGTTGTTTACACGGACGGACATTGACATCAATTTATATATCAAAAGCCCGGTGTAAATTTGTTTGTCGGCTATTACAAAGTGAACGCACTCTGTGACTCAATTACTCTATTATAACCCTCCAATAAATGTTATAGTTGTTCTTTCTATCCATTGGTTCTAACTTCCTCTTGATGCTTCCTTTTATTTAGTTGTTATTGAATAAAATAGTTAAAACTATATACCTAATATGTATGTTGTCAACACCGATACTGCTTACTGATATTCAACGTAGAAATAAAAATTCTAAAAGAAATTTACCAAAAAGATGCCTTTAAAGTAACCGCTGATCTCAATTGACTATCTCATGGTATTATGCAAAACTTTCACAATTATAATTGTACTCTAAAAGTATAAAATACCAAAAATTTTACTTTTATACTTACTTCTAAGGAGAATCTAGACCTTGTTTAAAAACCAAGAGATAATAAAACTAGTGTCCGACCGAAACAGGTTTTTCAGCCGAAACCGAAACCGAACTTTCGGCCTTGCTCTCAGTTTCGGCCGAAACCGAAACCGAAACCAGCGTGGTGAAGTGTACCTTAATACCTTCTGCCTTATATCGTTAGTTATAGTAATCTGGCAACGTTGCTCTGAGTGTTTTATATATTTTGGTTTATATGGTCTTAGTATATACAAATAGTATTGCGCTTTCTAATAATAGTTTTATTAAATTAAAAAGATGAGAGCGTTGTGCACAGTGTTGCCAGATCACTATAAATTTAAAATTAAAATTAATATTTATAATTTTAATATCTCGATAACAAAACCGTGAAGTACTACTTTAATTTTTTTAGCTTATTCTAAAAACATTTTTCAACACTCTCCTAGTTTTTTTTTTCTAATTCTGTTATTTATTATTCTGAAATTTTACATACATAAATGGGACATTACTCTCAAAATCGTGAACTTTGTCTTTAAATTTCTCGCGATCTAAATCGTCACAAATTATGAAATTTTAGGAATACAGAAAGCAATTTTGAACCCGTAAAAAATTTTTCATCCGAATCTGTCGAAAAGTGGTTTCATGCTGGAACTACCTTAAACATATTTAAAATTTTAATTGTAATTAACAACTAAAATCTAGTGTGTTTTTACCCGACTGCGCGACGCAAAGAAGAGTAATGTGTTTATCATTACCTGAATGCTCGACGCAAAGAAGGGTAATCTGTTTATCAGCCTATGTATCTATGTATGTATGTTTGTTCCTATGTGGCGTTGTAGAGATCAAACGCGTTGACCGATTTTAATGATTCTTATGTCAATCAATTCGTCTTAACTTCGCGAATGTCACTAAATATATGATAATAATAAATATTCACCACAGCCACAACCACAACCAGATGCCATATTATCAAAAAAGTCAAGTGGGGTTTCGTTGAATAGGTATTCAAAAATGATTTTTAGGATTCTCTCATAATTTTTCATTTCAAATAATGGTTTAGAATACATAACGATTTAAATTAAGTTTTAAACAACCAGTTTCGCTAATTTTCATACATAAAATAGGTACTTATATACTTTATTATTTCGTTATTCTGTCCTTATTAGGCGGGGATAGTAGCAGTGATAGCCCGGTGCTAATAGTATGGCTGCAGACTGCGAAAGCAGAGGTCGGGTTCAAATCCAAGGCACACAAAACAAGGGAGAAGAGGCGTGGGTCTCGGACTGTGATTGCGGAATTTACCATCTTATAATTCTAAGAACGAAGCCAATGAATCCTAACTAAAAAGTGTATAATAAAAATAAAATAAAAAAAAAACCGACTGCGTAAAAAAAAACCAAAAGATTAAAAAATTAAAAATAAAGTAAAAAGAAAAAACAAGCCCAGTAGTTTATAATGTTGTCAAAAGTAGTATTACTTATTAACAACTACACCATTGAAATAGATTTATAATCGATACACACATAATCAAATCATAAACTCTTTGCAAAACAGAAGGATTTATAGTCGGAACCCATTCTTTAACATTATTTTTCATTGTTTAATCCAACGACAACTAATTATAAACACGTAAATTTGTCGTTTAAAAATAAAACTCAACAAAATGAAGTTCAATACTGGAGTTTCGGCGCGGCCGAAAGTTTCGGCCATTTTTTGGCCGAAACCGAAACTAAGGCCGAAACTAGATTTCTTGGCCGAAACTGGCCGAAACCGAAACCGAAACCGAACTTTCGGTCGGACATTAAATAAAACCTCCTCATATCCATAAACCATAATCCAAGTCCACGTGAACGAAACCTAACTAAACGATACAGTTCATGAATTCTCAAAACAATTTTCAGACCTTAACAAAACGTCATATTTCAAATATCTTCTCATCTCTAAACTACCAGTCGATTGTCAAATCTTAAAAATCAAATCAAAAACCCGCGCACAACTTTATCAAGTGCGCAGTTCAACGAGAACCAACAAAGAGTCTAATATACCTTCGAACGGTATAAATAAATAAAATTACGTTTTAATTGGGAGGTGCTGAGATCATTACGATAAATCGTTCGGTTGAGACGGTAAAAAATATCGCGACCGACCCCTCCGAACAGCACTAAAATGTCAACAAAGTGACTCTAATACCGTTACTTTTTAACTTTAAGGTGCTTTACAATGTACGATGATTAATCCTCTTATTACTATTATTCAGACACTTCTAAAAAATTATATTGTCCTGACGCACGTCGTTGAATGTTTAATAAGTGCGTGATGTGAAAAACAAAAGTTAAAATACTGAATTTTACACAACTTATTTAATTTTTTTTATTTATTTTATTATTATTATTAGTTCCATTGTAACTTTTACAATTAGTTAACATAAAACCGAACCAAGCTTTGAATATTAGTTACTAATATATATAACCATACCACCTACCTATAATAATATAAATCATTGTAACAGATTCTTTAATGGCCAAGTTTTAATTAAGAAGTAAATATAAGGTTATTTTATATTTTAAAACAATCGTTAATTAAGATAGAACATCTGTCACGTTGACATTTATTGGTACTCTAACTACGGTAACTAGGAAATGTATTGTGAACGTATTGGAAACGTATGTGTTATAACCTATTTTTCTTGGTAAAAATGTGACTTTTTGCTAAAAATATTTGGAGAAATATGATTTAAAAAACGTAATCTTAGAACGAGTATTTTTTACACATTATAAAACTCAGAAATGCATTACCGTGTTTCGAAACTGCATCGTAATCATGTGACATTTTCATCTTAAATAGTAAAAACATTTGAAACGTTGAAACATTTTAGATTACGTAAATCGATTAGGATCTGGGTTTTCCTAAACACTAGCTCTTTATTCAAAACACGTTACTAATGAAGGAAAACAACTCGAGGAAACCCACATGTTGACAGTTAAATATTATAATCCTTTTGTAACTTTGTTGAAAATAAATATAACCTATAAGATAAGCATTATTACTTATATTTACTATTATTTTAAACAATATGGCGATGTTGTCGATGATATAGTGGACAGAATACGTGAATCAAAATCGGAGTCGAATCGAAATTTATCTCGTTCTTTGTATTTGATGATTCCATTTAACCCTATTGTAGGTTAGTTAATGCAATTTTTCTCAAATTGAATTATGTTTATATAGATATAATATCAAGATTAAATATCGTATCGCATCTTATAAACGCTCAGAACTTGCCGAAATGAATTAGTAAATCGGCGTTGACATTCCCGTCGTCCCGCCCGATGTTCCGATAAAAAGAGCGACAATGTCTAATTTATTTATGAGAATCGGGACGCAACAATGCCTCTGATGCTGTCCAAACAAACTCGGATAACGCTAACGCCCTCCAGAGATTATTGCTAGCCCTATTCTATTTAAAACTATAATAACTTATAAGTATTTCGGTTGACGTACGATAAGGGTCGGTTATAGTGTACTAAGATTTGATTACAACCTCCAATTTTACTTTATTTAACCTTGATTAACTGTATTAGAAATTCACATTGACACTATCAGATACTACATACATATAGGTATACTTATATAAACTCGTTAAGGAACGGGATATCGTACAGCTGCAATGCTGTTCATCTTATACTGTAAATACTAAGCTAATTTCTCAACTTCAACTGCATTGGCTGTCGATATGTTGCACATTTATCAGTCTTACAGTCTAATGAATATAATATAATATAGATTATTAAGACTAACTTAACTGTTGTATTCAACACCTGAGCGATAAAGATGCCACTCATGTGAGGACTGTCGAACAGACCGTCTCAGACAATGAAACAAGAGTTACGTTATATGCTATTTATTAAATACTAGACTGTATTACTCACGTTTCCACCAGCAAATTAGATGAGCTTCCACCTGTTCTTTAGTAATTACAGCCGCTTTTAGACTGGGTATACCAAAAGATCTGCGAATTCGTTGCTGGTAAAAGAAATGCAGCTAATAGAAGTTAAGGATAGAGAAAGGGACTTTCAGCTCTCCCCCTCAACTTACTAAAAGCAGCTATATTTTGTGAAAGTGTGGTACTCTACGTCCTACGAGGCCGAGGCCAGTCCTGCCACTAGACTTGACCGCAACAGAAACTCTCTGCGACCGTTGTAATTCGAATGGCTCCTTTAATTGTCGGTGTTGCATTTAAACTGTCAGTGTTTCATTTTAATTAAATATTGTTTTTAAAATATTAGTTTTCGAACAAAACTTGGCAAGTAAACCACGTTTTTTAAAATGGGATTATATTTAAAAGCTTTAAGTGTCCATTTTTATCTCTCACAGATTTACGAGTGCGTCGCGCTCTCTTTCTGTTGATGTATTTCCGCATATTATGCGTTGGTATTAATAACTCCACATAATATACATTTTAGTTTCTATTATTAAATCGTAGAAATCTTATTTAATATATTGTTTGATCAGAATTGGAAAGGAACTAGGTAGAGAACAAGGAATTGTATTATCATATCCATTGCTAATAATTTTGCCTATATGTATTGTATACCTATAATACAATTTCTACAAAAGAGTTCATATTAATTATAATTAATTTTACAGTTTAATTATAAAAATACAAAGACTTAAAATCTCCTTCTCTTGAGATCTACTCATATCTGATTACCTGTCATCAGTCATCTGGATATCTTTAAATAAAATGTTAAAATCAATGCAAATGCCAATGTACTGGCAGACAAATTGTTGACATTTTCATTTACATCTTACATGTGTTCTCACAAGATCTCGTGTAGTCATTAAATTTTACATGTTTACATAAGATCGAACGGTATTAGCGTGAGTCAGTGGAAAAAGGGAATTACTACACTTATCCAGAAGATTCTTCCCGGAAAGGTTCCTTTCCTTTCCTTACATAGATTTTTTTTTACGAAAATAGGAAAACAGGAATGTTTTAAAAAGACAAGATCAACTTTGAAATTCATTAACTTTACTTTAAAATAATAAAAACGTTATTAAAATAATTATTGTCGTAAAAATAGAGTTATCATTATTGTAATTATGAAAACAAGATTGATGTAATAGATCAGGATAATTTTAATCATAGCGCCAAAACTAAAATACAACTACATAAATGTAGACACATCGCAAAGAAACCGACACGCCCAATTTGTGATTAACGTCCACATTGTTACCCATATGGTGGAACATGTCACGAACTATGGTAGTCTTACGCACAAGTGCGTGTGGAGTCTCCCGCCTAAGTGCGTAGATTCACGGACAAATGTAAACCATACCATATATTATACTCGAATCCAATACGCTAATCGATCAGCTTGTCACTCACGGCTGACCAATCTCAATGAAAATGGTTCTTCGCCAATAAAATGCCAAGCGATTACCACAATTATTTCGTCACCGTAAGATATATAATTCTCTACATATGATTTTATAATTTTTCTGAACGTGTAATAAGGATAGCTGACCCATGATTATATCCGCGATGTATGATGCCATATATAGAATATAGAGATTAACTTTTTACGGGTTTATGGTAAATATATAAGTTAGTTTATTTTGTTATATGCGTTCAGTTAGAATTTTATATTGTAATAATTTTAAGTGAATTATGAAAAATAATTATTTGCCTAGTAGTGTCTATATGTACTCGAGTAAAAAAAGCTTAAAAACAAAATTATTGAGTAATGTCACGGTAAAAGTAAGTGAATTGTTATCTTGAGATTATCTCGTTGGTCGCAATATAGCTAAAATAGAAACATTTATTATTGTTTTATTAATTCTTCCATTGACACCGACATTAGAAGTACAACTGAGTCGAACCCCTACTACCATATGTTTTAAATAAAATGGAAAAGTAGCTACTGAAATATGAATAAATAAAATTAGCTACTTATTATGAATCTAATAAATATTTATTTTGTTCCAGGTAATGAGATAAGCAGGTACCTACAAACACATCGCAAACTACAATTAATCGATGGCTAGCCTTCGAAAAACACTTTCTCAATAAAAGAGAGAGTTAATGGCAGTTATCTAATTAAGTATTCAGTTTTAACAAAAGTCCGCAAACGACATGGCTGCGGAGATAACCGAACAAGACGCGAACACGCTAAATCCTATTACTGTTAACTACAGGAATATTTGAGAAAATATTCATACGACTGGCCCGTTGGCGCAGTTGGCAGTGACACTACTTTCCGCTCCACGGTCGTGGGTTCGATTTCCACCCCGAGTCAGGGTGTTATAATTAAATAGGTATGTATATTTACTAAAAAAAAAATTACGTATATCAGTCGACTGTTACCTAAAACACAGGCATTGAGTTGCTTACCTTAGGAACAGACGACCAGTGTGTGTGTTAAACATATTTATTATTTATTTCGCTTCGTCCACTTTCATTATTCCCTTCATACATGCTCTTCGGTTTAGGGTACTCTTGACCTAGCCTTTTTTCAAGGCCTTTATTATTATTATACAACTTCAAATTGAAATGATCCTGAAGATAGAACAGCTAAGCATCTTTTCAATCACAGGTTCAAAATTCAACAAGCACCGATGACATTGAAATGGTAAATTGTCGCATATTCATCTTGGACTCAATATTAGGAAACTAGAACTTTTCTTAGGTCAATGTTATGGTCCTCCGCCGTTGTCATCTCACCTACAGAGGAGATGCGTTCAATCTTTACGCTTACTTTTACTTACTCTTTACTTTTACTCCATATCATCAACCATTCTTAGGTAATTTAAGATGTTAATGCACTTATAATTTGGATGAACTGTTCTGAACTGTGTCAGCCTGTAAACGTCACACTGTTCGGAACAGGTCCCTTCTCCATATAGGAAAATTTAAGCCTTATCAACCACGCTACTCCACTGCGTGTTGGCGAAAGATTTCTCTACCATGAGTAACGATCGCTATCAGGCGTCCACGTTAACATCCGGGACCGACGACTTTACGTGCCCTCTGAGACACAGTGGGAGACTCACAATGACTTACCTACACCCGGACCAGAAACAACTATTTATACAAATGCCCCGAGCAGGAATCGAACCCGCAACCGCCGGCGTTAAGACGATTGACCACTCGCACCAGAAGTATTTGTTGTTTTTTTTTTAAGATGATACCTCCATTATGTTACATTGGTCAATTCTTGAGATTTTTTTCTGATGCCATGTAAAAATACATCATTCAAATCGAAGCAAACTTTTGACAGTTTCATTGTTATCCAAAAAACAAGTCGTATATTAAAATCTAACTTTACCCAATTTTTAACCGACTTTAAAAAAGAAGGAGGTTCTCAATTCAACTGGTTCTTTGGTGTTCGTTACGCAAATATTTCGTCAATTATAAATCAATTTGGTTTATTATTTTTTTAATCAGTAGGTCATACATTATAGGTGGTCCCATAGAAATGAAATCGGAATCAATTTAGCGCATTTTAAGGAAAATCAACAAAAACTAAAAAAAAAAAGTTTGTAATTGTGGGTATACTCCTGAAGTCGGTTCTTGTTTTTTAAACCTTTGAATATTTAAAATGTAATCTAATATGACTGGACCATTTAACAATGAGCCTTAAGACGTAATAGGAATCTGATTTAACTTGTCGTTGATATTACAATGAGACGAGTGAATAAGCGACAAGTTGTACAGTAATTATAACCCTACGACTAGGATCGTTTTAATAAGTATTCGAAGATGTGCCTTTTAATATTCATTATTTGCATTAATTGCTGTGTTTTATTATTAGATGCCTAGATGGTGATTTTAAGTTGCCATTTTTTTTTTTAAATTGTAATTAATATTTATAAGTTTATAATAGGGATATATATTATATTTTCATTTATATATGTATTTTGTATAAGTATTAGAATGTAGACATTTTTATGTAACTATCCGATGCGTACAACCTAGGGATTTTTAAGGCAAGAGTGAACAGGCATTATTTGAGTTTGCGTGCTTCACCTTAGACCTCATCATTGTTAACCATCAGACAAGATTGAGGTCAAACGCACTCAAATTTCCAATAAAAAAAAAAAAAAAAAAAAAAAACTACATCACCTGGTTTCCCATTTGGATTTTCGGGAAAATTGGTTAATTAGCCATAAGTCCACCCGTCGTTACTATACACAAAAGCTATTTTTATAATGTTTTTATGGTGTACAATAAAGTAGAAAAAAAAAAAGTTTTTTTCTTTACAATGCATGGTCAAAGCTGTATTTTATATTAGGAGGATGATATAACAGACCTAGTTATTGTAAGAAAGTGGTTTATATTTATAATAATTAAAATATTATTCATTTTTTTTAAATTGATTTTAGGTGTATTTTTAGGTTTCTTAAAGTTTTTTTTTTTCTTTTTTTATATATTAAATTAAAGTTTGTTATGAATATTTGTTGACTTAATATGTTCCTATCGATTCTAGTCAATATACATATGTATATGTGTTTTATATTGCGTATTATTGATTGAAGTGTCAACAGCCATGATCAATAAGCAATGCTTACAAATCCTAAAAGTTATTATTCTGAGCTATATATTCTTATAGAAACTTACCATAAATAATCTGCACTTACGTTCAACCTATATTTCTAGATTTAAGACTAAATATTAGATTAATTAAATGACATTTAGCACATTTGTCATGTCGGATCGTCGCCGTGCCGTCGTCGCCTAATCTAAATATACCCACGCCTATTTTAATGATGTCGGTAAATTAGCATTGCGATACAAATTTGAATAATCTACCATTAAAGTTGCATGAGTATACAATTTAGTGCATCGATTCGTTAGGATTTACTCGCTCCGAGCTAGTCTCCGTCACTCGACGTGTCCTGTGTCTTGCTCTAATTGGATTTATAGCGGCTCGACTATTGATTGTTGGTAATATGAGAAACCATGCAAGCAGTCTCGATTATTAACTACTTGGCTTTACTTATTCATATATCTCCATACATTTTATTGTGTTTGAATTGTGTTAATTCCTTGTGTTTAATTTCAGTAATCTTTTTCTATGTGATGAAGAAATCTCAAATAATGATGATTGACAATGATAACATCTTCTGGAAATTAGAAAATAAATTACACTAATAGGTTTCAAATACAATACTATCTTAATAAATATATAAATACGTTTAACATACACACACGGTCGTCTGTTTCTAAGGTAGGCAACTTAATTCCTGTGTTTTAGGTAACAGTCGATGTAAGATCTTAACCTAGGTGAATTTATTATGAATGTACCTACATATATTCAAACGTAATGTATAGCAAAGTAATGTAATTTAATAATATTATTAGAAACACACACAAACACACACACACACATACACCCAAAACACTACAGATGATCAACGACATAAAACAAAAATAAATTGTCCCAAAAATGGTCTCCGCATGAATAAAAAAAAACATAATCTTATTAATCAAAGTAAAAAGAGAAACGATCTCAGTCCACATAAAAGGAACCAAAATAGGTCGAAATGTATGTTAATGTATTCATCGAGACCATAGGATTCCATAGAATTATCTCCTAACTAGTGATTACTCGTTTTTTGCGCTGCCCCCATTATGGTGTGTTTGTTTTGTGCGAATTTTAGGGATCCTCCGATTTGAAGTAAAATAAATTTAAAGTATTGGCGTTTACCTAGCAGTATATTGTTGTATAGTTCTGTACAGCTGCGTTATAATGAACACAATATATTATAAATCGTACCTACATCTGAATAAGAACGCTTGTAAAATATTTTAATGTTAAAAACGTTCACCAAATGTGAAAATACATATCATTTACTGTATCTTACACAGTGAATTAGAAAGAAACTTAATGTTTTCGTGTTGGCACAGCGGTCACAACATCTATGTAGTTGATGCGTTAGATCGTGGGCTCGATCCCTGCACATAACAAAAAAAAAATTCAGACCGTACAAATCTTTCTTTGTCAGCGTTTTTACTTTTGTCTCGTATCATAACGTGTTAATGAAACCCGACACAGGATCCACGTCCTACCGGATGCCGTCGAGTGTGATGCGATAAACATATACATAGTATTCCGATATTTTCAAGAAAGTATTAAAGTGGATTATTAATTTCACTTTTATGATTATAGCGAACACATTGCATTTTGACGACGCGTTGGCGCAGTGATCACAGCAACTGACTAATGCGCTAGCGGTCGCGGGTTCGATCCCAGCACATGACAAATATTTGTATAGGCCTTACAGATGTTTGTCGTGGTCTGGGCGTTTGTGCTTGTGTATTGTGTGTGTTTCCGGACTCCCGACACAGCATTCACATCCTACTGGGGGCCGTTGAGTGTGAGACGTTTATTTACTTATTATATATTGCCTCTATTTTATACACCGTTTGAAATATGTTTAGGAATACCATATAAATTCGTCATGTAAAATTGTTGTGTTGTGAAATATTTTATATATAATATTAAAATTCTTATTTATATACATATATTCAATTTTATTTGTCCGAACACACAAAACTGCACGAAAATCTTTCTCTCAGCAAATAATGATAATTAATATTAACACGAAACCTACCAAGATGTTTCAACGGATTGTTTTTTATTTTTTTGTTCATCGTACCGATTATTTAGACCGGGCTTAGTTTGATGGCTCTATCACCTAAATTACTACGTTGCCTAATTGTAGCTCATTTACATCTTTTATTCATACGTCGGTTAAAATAAATATTAATACTCTTGCCGAATATATATTTAGCCTTTACTCGTTGGGTGGTGCAATTTTGTAATCATTCTTTTTGTCTTTCGTTCAACTGGAATCATTTACAAGATTAAAAATGTGATTTTAAGACAAACTTTAAAGAAAAATATAGCACTATCCGAATTATGACTTTGGGAATGAGATTTGTATTCGAAATTTAGATAAATATGGCTGGATTGTACTGTACTGTATCAGCCTGTAAACACCCCACTGCTGAGCGAAGGCATTTTCTCCATATAGAAGAAGGATTGGAGCTTAATCCACCACGCTGCTCTACTGCGGGTTGGCGAATAATATCCCTACCATGAGTAACGATCATTAACAGGTGTCTATGATAACAACCGGGACCGACGGCTTTACGTGCTCTCCGAGGCACGGTGGGGAAACCCACAAGGACATACACCTAGACAGGAAACAAATATTTGCACAAACTCGACTACGGCTACTCGCACCACTACACCAGAACGGTTGTCAAAATTAGGCTATGACACATCAATCCAGAGAAATTTGTAAAATTCGGATATGTAAAAAATTTGTTAAAATTAAAAGCCATAGGTCATTATCTAAGCGGGCGAATAACGACCAACTGTCGCTATTAATACGTCCGACTCATCCGTTCTCATTAATTATGTTATTAACTTTTTTACACAACATTAGCAACTGAGTAGGTATAACTACTGATGAAGCAAAAAGTTAAATAACCGATGTGCTTGTATAGTTGGCTATGTTTTATGTTTGAAAGCAATAAAAAAATAATAAAAACTAAGGATAAGTCGTTTCGCTTTGGGCGTTACATATCGAAATGCCGCTGATAATGTTGCCAGGTCAAGTGAAATATATTTCTGGACATAATAGGAACTCGGTATAAAATCAAGACAGCAACATCGATTGATAGTTTTTAGTCGAACTGTATTTTACAAGAAATTAAACTCCGGAGAGTCTTTTCCTTAAAATTGTCCAACCACAACCTTTTTTCTAAATGGCTAAGAAGTTTTTGCCCAGCAGTAGGAGGCTTAAAAGCTTTTAAAAGGTTCAGTTAAATTCATGTTAAAAACGGGACAGTTAAGAGAAAATCAAAAATAAATGTGTCAATAGATCTCTGATAATTGGGACGTCTCGAGCACATCGTAAAGCAAAAACCTGGCAACACTAGGTCGATACGTGGTTCAAATTCTTGCTTTGGACTTCGTGGATTTAAATCAATTTGTCCGTGAACTCAATTTTTACGAGGCAGTAAATCTTTATGAATATAAATTTGATTTTTAATAGATGGGTCCTTGACAGTGAGATGAATCCTATTATGAGTTATTTGTTATTTGTCAAATTGTACTAAAGCGAAGATTTATGGAAATATTCAATCCGACCGATAATTATATAGCTCGAAGTATTATATATCATTGGTTATTAAAAATAACAAAAAGTAAAGTATTTTATAGCATAATAAATATTCAGTTTTAGTATATTTTTTATAATTATTATATAAATTGTTATTTATTTTCTAATAAATTTAATTTAAATATTTGAGATAGACTTTTAACTATAAACTAAATTATTTCTGCACATTCAGTAAAACTATGTCGTGTTTATTTCCAATGTAAACAAATTTTTGCTCCGCTTTTCCTGAGCTGATAGTACCTATATTGCTAAACAAATCGTGTGTCACTGAAACATGATAAACGATAAACGGTGAGGAGTAATGGGCTAGTGATGCGATCTCGGCTAAGTGTCAAAATTGATTACATTGGGTACCCTCCTTAGCGAATGCGTTTAGGTCTCCCTTATAATGTATGACCGATCTCGTTTCACTGAGTGACTGTCTCGACTTATTGGCGCTGTCGTCAATTGTTGATTGATTAACACTTTTATCGTGTGAGTCATAACGAAATGTATCTCCTGATTTCCTGTTTTTGGATATTTGTGATGTATCCAAATAAAATATAAACAAATTAATATATTTTTCATACACACACGGTCATGTGTGTGAGTTAGGCAATTAAATACCAGTATTTTAGGTACCAGGTGACTTTAATAAATGTACATATGAAAATTTTACATATATATAACACCCAGACTAGGTGTGAGAATATAACCCATAACCCTGAAGCAAAAAACGGGGACACTGCACTCCGCCAAAGGGCCAGTCAATCAGGAGCACTTAAAAGTATTGAATACCAATTAAATCAATTATTAAAAGAAATAACAACGACAGTAACAAATAAGAATTGAACTGAACTAAAACAGAGTTTAAATTGTCCAAATGCTGAACGAAGTCTTCGTCTACTATACAGAACGCTACGCTGTTCCACTGTGGATTGGCGGACGGGATCGATGATGATATGATACATGCTGCAGTACGATGGAAAGACCTACAAATATGTCTATCCCAGAAACAATTATTTGTACTAATAATCGTAAATCAGAAAGAGAAAGAAAGAGCAGACAAAAATAACAGTAAACGAATGTTTTTAGTTCTGTACTGTACTGTATCAGCCTATAAACATCCCACTCACTGCTAAGCAAAGACCTCTTCTCCATATATAAAAAGGGTTGGAGCTTAATCCAGCACGCTACTCCACTGTGGGTTGGCGGATAATTTGCCTACCACGAGTAACGATCGTTATCAGGTGTCTATGATAACAACCGCGACCGAAGGTTTTACGTGCTATCCGAGGTACGGTGGAGAGACTCACAAGGACATACACCCAGACCGGAAACAAATAATTGTACAAATACAACACAGCACACGTTTTTTTAACATCTGTCCCGACCGGAAATCGAACTCGGGACCGTTGTTGTGCGGCCTTGAGGCGACTACTCGCACCACTACACCAGAACATCCAAATAAATATATAATTAAATCCGAAATGTGAAACAAATGAATACGAACAGGTTGAACACCGCAACCGAAACGATCAAATATTTCCAAGAATCGAGGAACTGGTCAGGTCTAATAAATTATCATCTCGTCTCGTCGATGCGATGTGAGCGAATCTTTATTGCGTGCGATGTAAATTGTTTCGATCATCATAAAATACAATAACGCTAATAGATTTAGGATCTAATGGAGGCTGCTCTCGTTCCGGACGCTTTACGATCGCCGCTAACTGGTATTGACAGCGCCAATAACGATTCGGCGACGGCGATTATTAAAATTTATATCCTAAACACATTTAAATGTTGCGGAATATTTGCGATTATAATTTGTTTATGTTTTATTAATATTTGATATTGATTTTTTTAGAATCATCTGTATTAACTGTTTATAACTCTTGTATTACGCCTTTTATTATAAGTATTACATTATATATATCTTCGGTCAGTGAATTGTACTGTACTGAAACACCTGTAAATATCCTACTGCAGGTCAATGAATCTCCACTCAATAAGTAAACTTTGACACCGACAACGACGAAAAATAACTTTGGCATCACTACACCAGAACAATTGTCAGTCTTAGATCTGTAGTACTAATGGCTTAAGAAAAGTATCTGGCTGGCTTAGGTCTAACTTTTTAACACTCAACACTAATAAGACAAGTTATATCTGTTTCTCAATAAATAAAAAAACTCAACCTTTATCATCAAAATTACAAATACATCACTGTACCGAGCATAGTATAATATGTACGTGTCCTACCATTGATAAAGTAGATTCAACCAAATATTTAGGCATAATTATCGACCAAAGATTATCTTGGCATTCTCATATAGAACTTTTATCTGGCAGAATTAGAAAACTCATTTATATCTTTAAGACTCTAAGACATGTAGCGACAAAAAAAGTTCTAAACCAAGTTTATACAGCCCTTGCTCAATCATTACTTTCCTATTGCATCCCAGTATGGGGAGGAGCATCAAAAATTAAATTTCTTGAACTAGAACGTAGTCAAAGGGCGTTGTTAAAGGTTATGTACAGCAAATCTTACCGATTTCCTACAAAAGAGCTATATTCCATAAATAAGATATTGAGTGTGAGAAAGCTATATATATTACAGATGATACTAAATACGCATAAAACAGCGACTATAGATGTTAGCACTAAAACAAAAAGAAGATTAAACATTATAATTGAAACATCTATTGCTAAAACTAAATTTGCTTGTCAACAATACACTAAAAAATCGATTTATGTATACAAGAACATAAACAACTTGTTAAAAATATTTTCTTTGAGTACTTACCAACTTAAAAAATCCTTAATCGAATGGCTTACAAAACTAAGTTATGAAGACACTGAGGCTTTACTTGAAGTAATAACCTAAAAATTCACAAAACAAACAAACAAACACACACACACACACACACACACACACACACAAATAGTCATGCGCACACGAACAGACCTACACGCACACATATACAAACACACACATACACAGACGTAAACACAGAATCATACATGTGTAAACACTCTTTTTTTTATGTATAAATGTTTTGTAATAGTATTAAGTTTAACTGTATAACTTTTCTATGGAAGAGCGGGACATCCTGACACAGGTAAATCACTTACCTAAAAGGATGTACCAACAACGGTATTATTACATGTAAACGTTTTTTCTAAATAAATATGTTTTTTTTTTTTTTTTTTTTTTTTTTTTTTTTTTTTTTATTTTTATTAATCATACGGAGCGGAAGAACGGTTGACCTAATGTCTAGGTCTTCTACTTTAGGTCAATCTTTCTTACACTTACTATTTTCGTTATTTACAAATCCAGTTACTATATATATTTATTGTATTTATATAAATCAACAATTCCATTTATAACCATAAAATATTTATGCGGATGTGACAATGCCTAAATATTATCTTTATCTATTGTTAGTATGATAGGTAATAAGACAAATAAGGTGTTCTACAAGTACATTTCTAGTGACATTTTTAGTGCAGAACCATTTCCATCTCCTGCCCCACCGTGACCTCCAGATAGGTCTGACCTCGACTGCTTATTGCCAGCCGACCGATTCATTGACACGCGCATGTCCCTACATAAACATTACATCACTCTTATTGTTCATCATCGAAGTATGGTTTCATGTAATGCCTTAAAGAAATGTTCAACTAAATAAATTTTAAGATAAATAAATTTCTAAGTCTTAATATAGTCCCAAAATGTTACTAAACTTTTATAAGTTCAATTTTTCATACTGTTCTCTTATATTTACGCGAATTTTACGCATTCAATTAAAAGTCTATATCGGATTTTATCGCGTTTATTTAAAACTTTACAGTTTAACAATCAATTTTTCATTATTTTAGACGGACATAGGTACCCTAAATGTTTAATTAACTATATAGTGATATTTTTCTAATTAGACGTATTACTTTATGCTGTACTTTGTTTGTCTTTTGCCAATCATTTAATGAAGGGCTTTTACTAAATATACATATAAATATAATATAAATAATATAAATATAAATATTTTTAACACACATACACAAGGTCGTCTGTTCCTAAGGTAGGCAACTTAGTGCCTGTGTTTTAGGTAACAGCCGACTGACATACATTTTTTTTAAAATAAATATACATATAAATAATACATATATATATAAATAAACATATATTACACCCAGACTCGGGGCGGGAATCGAACCCACAACCCTTGGAGCAGAAAACAGGGTCACTGCAAACTGCGCCAACGGGTCAGTCATATCTAACGCCTATGTCCATATCGAGACAATATTTGAAGAGTCAAACAAGTTCTACCGCTAAAACAACAACTCCATCGCTCCGATTAACAACGGACAACACTCCTTGGTATTACGCAAGCCGACAGTTTCACATTTAGCAAGATCACTCGTTATTTTGTTCACCGTCAACGGGATATAATTATGATTGCCGCGTAGGATTTATCAAATGACAAAACCCATGTTCTTAGAAGTTAGAAACTAGAATGCCCGAACATGGTACCAGCATTAAGGACGAGACTTGATATCGTCTATAGAGATGTTATAATACTGAAGAATATTTCGTTTTGACTCCAATCTCAGTAAGTACCAATTAGGCTTGGAAATTTTATATTAGAAAGTCTGTTTATTGAAGAATATTAATGGCTAAATAATATCAAGTTGTGACTTATAAAAGTGGAGCAATAAACGTCAACAATGAGAAAACTATGATCTAATATGAAAGGAGTTTGCGAGTGAAAACGCAGGACATAGATAATAATAAGTTAAATATCTAGAAGTTACAATGCAAGAGCGCACTATATTGTAGGAACAACTTTTACGAGTCATAATTATTAAGATAAGAGTTGTCCGAGTACTTAAGAGTTACTATTGTAAGCTTCTTACTTATCTGGTCTTGTTAAATGAAAATAATGTTCTCCATAAATTTCGTTTACTTACATTTCATATTTCTAGTAGATACCTTATATACATATTTTATTTCGTAATTTACCTAATAGGTAGAGTTTTCTTGACTTGGCAATATTTTGAAACTTAATCTCGTATTTTGGTACTCGACTCCCCCCCGGTACTCTAATTAAAATATAACTATAATAAATAATAATAATAATAAATATTAACCAACAATCACACCACGTTAACCTAGCCCCGTGGTAAGTTCGTAAGAACTTGTGTTACAGGTACTAGGAACGGAAATAAATTTAAGATATAAATACATATATACATAAATACACATCCATGACCCGGTGCAGACATCTATATTCGTCATACAAATTATCTGCACCTGGCGGGATTCGAACCCGCGACCGCTGCGTAAAGTGCCAGTTGCCTGACCACTCGACCAGACGGTCGTCAAATGACTATGATCAATATATAATTGCATTAGAATACATACATTAAAATATTTTCGTTTTGATTAGTTATTATAATAGTTAAGGTGGAGAAGTTTTCCTCCAAACGATAGGTAATCTTTGGGGCGCCCTCTGAAGAGCAAATCACGACATATTGTAGCGATGATCGTTAGTCAAAACTCAGCCAAAATTTGATCGAAATAAGTGTTGGATATTTCTGTCTATTTGTTGCATCGTTTTTTATATGAATTGTCGATCTCGTTCTTATCTCTTATAATAATAAAAATAAAGAATTATTTATTCTAAATTTTTGAGAACGAGTAACAAATATAGCTTTAAATCGTATTTTTTAAGTTTAAACTTTCCTTTTAAATGCACTTTATAAGAAATAAAACAAAAGCCAGACACAGAAACAGGAAAACCTACCAAAAATCGTATCGTCCTCGACCTATTATTCCAATGAACGAAATAATTTGAAGACATTTTTGAATCACTGTGAGGTCCGAGGTGTCGCATAAATCTAAACGGACGCGCCGATTCTAAACCGATTCGAAAATCCTCGCTAATAATCGTAAGATTAATAGTATCCTAGACGTTTCCAGAAACTATCGAGCTGGGTGACCGTTACACTCGTCTGTTGGTCCGTGTGGTCCGCCCACTGTCTCCGATGATATATAGACCACTGAGGTCCTTAATTAGAGGTTCGCGTGGACGGCTCATTAGCACATGAAATAACTGATTTTGTTTTTCGATTGTAACGTGTTGCCAATAACTTATCATCTTATTATATATCTGTTGCTTAAATTACTATAAATAATATAATATTTATTACCAAAAAAAAAGTCAGAGTAGAGAAATAATTTACATTCATACCTATTTAAAAAAAAAAATATATGAAAACAAAATAAACTATTTCTAATATTATTTAATAATAAAACAATTATATATATTTGTTGTTTATTTAAAAGTTTGTGGGAAATTATTTTTGTGGTTTTTTTTTCATATTATCAAAGACAATGTTGTATTAAATTTGTTTTTGATGACTCCACTACCTAATGCTTTATCTACAATTTTGAAGCGTCGATATAATTATCGTTGTATGATTGTATCGACTCCTTTGACTTTTTTTTTATTATTATCTAATCTGTAATTCTTTATCACGATTTGAAAAATAAAAGATAATAATATGGCAATGGATTACATTTTAGTGGAATATTAGATAAAGAGCTCAGAACAAAATATCACCGTAATTACATTACAAAAATCGATTCCAGTTTAATAAAAATGATCATAATACCCCTTCAAGTGTTAATTGCGCCCAGCGTGGCCCGTTGAAAGTAAAACTCCTGTAGAGATCAACGATAAATATAAAAAAGTCATCAGATAAACCATGGTATCATTAACATAGTAATGTTATTGTCGAACTGAGCCGTCAACGGTGGTGACGCTACGGGGGTTGGATTGACACTATTATAAGGACAAGACAAAACAAAAACAAAAATATTTAATCATAATAATGTCGTTTTTATAATGTGTGTTTAGGGTTGCGCAGACGGAACAGATAATTATACATTTTAAGCAATTCTTTGGTTTTGAAGAATTACATTTAATCTGTATTTACACGCCAATATAGTGACCTATCAGTCTGATCCCAAATATAATTTGTTACTTCATAAAGCTATTTGTATAGGAAGGTTATCAGAGTGTTTAGGGCGCTATAATATCACGCTACGACTTGTAATAGCAGAGTAATCCTATATAACAACTCTGACGGCTATCAAAACGTAGCGTTAACCGCGTGGGACCTCTAGCTAATGAAATATTGACAGTCGCTAACAGACAACGTTTAATACCGCAGTAGCGATTATATTATTACGTTTGTCAAAATATTAGTTAATATTGGCTTATTTGGGCTACTTGTAAATAACAATATTGTATGATAATATGCACTGAATCAGCGTGGCGGATTATGCTCCAACCTTCCTTCATGGGAGAAGAGTTATATGGGCAGCGGACTCGGAACGTTTACAAGTTGTTTTGGAACAACGTTTAATATTGTGTAACAGTACAAAAAAAAGGTAAATATTTATTTGGAATTTGTATATGAGTTAACACAAAAGTATATTTCGGAATTTACGTACTATCCCCCATCAAGGCGTTAAATAGGGGGTGACAATTTTACGTCAGATTTTAGTTTAAAAATTCTTCCGTAGCCCACAATAAGTATCTTTACGATAATTTTAAAATGTTATCAGATAAAATGCTAAAATATATCGTGTTGTAACTTTGTTTCGTGTTAATTCCGACATGGTCATCTGAGTCATCCTTGTACTCCTTATAATGTAGGTGATTTGTAATCGGGATAAAATTTCCTTGTTTAAAAAAAAATATTTATGATAATTGAATATATTAAAATTAAAATACTTTAGTAAGATTCCAATTATGTATATTTAAGATATGTAGATTCTATTCTGTCTAATAATTTATTAATTGTATTTCAAGACCGATTAAGAACACATTTTTTAACACTAACTATATTTCTTTTGCTGATTCGTCTCAGTAGAATCTACATTCCGAATCAGTGGTAGCTTCACATTAACTATGTAACAGCCTGTAAGCAATTCACTGCTGAGCAAAGGCCTCTTCTCCATATAGAAGAAGGGTTGAAGCTTAATCCACCACGCTGTTCCACTGCGGGTTTGCGGATAATTTATCTAACATGAGTAACGATCGTTATCAGATGTCTATGATGACAACTGGGACCGATGGCTTTACGTACTCTCCGAGGCACGGTAGGGAGGCCCACAAGAACACACACCCAGACCGGAAACAAATATTTATACAAATATCTGTCCCGAGCGGGAATCGAACCCGTGACCGCCGGCGCGCGGTTTGAGGCGACTACTTGCACCACTACACCAGAACGGTCTAAAGTGTTTTTAAAGCCTACTCGAATAAGGAATTTTCTGATTTATTTTTGACACATCTGTTGCATATGTAGCGACATCTATCTCGCCACATACGAACTAGAAGAAACTGACGTATCCTACATCGCGCTATAGAAGTTTTCAACGCCAAACATATGTAAAAAATGGCCTAATTCAATTATTCCTTTTATTTTTTATGTTATCAAATAATCTTCCGCAGCACACATTGAAACCTTGATTACGATAACAAAATTAATATATATCTATAATTAATAATAGTGTGTCAAAAATGAAAAGTCATTAAAATATTTCCCACAGTCAAAGCTATCAAATCAAATAATTAGGTGTATAAACATTCTCCGGACGATAAAGCAACAGACAATTGTATTTATAAACATCGAGTTATAAAATCGTTTCAGATAATCGATTAACCCTCTGGCTAAGCGTGATAATCGATTTAATCGTTTTAATTATATCAACATTTATTTACTAACGATTAACAATCGTGTCTCAACACTAGGCTTCGAGCTATTACAATTGTTATTTATTTTTAAGATCCATCTGATTAGTGGCCCCAGTAACAGGCTATGGACTCAGACGGTCGTCGTTTCAATTTAAGGTCATGAAAAATGTTATAAATACATAAATTTGTCGAGTTCATAACGTTTGAAATTTTTTAATTATATGTTTCCGAAATTATACATTATACCGAACAGAACCGAATCAGCCTGTAAGCGTCCCACTGCTGGGCAAATGCCTCTTCTTCATATAGGAGAAGTATTAGATGTTAATCATGTTGCTCCACTGCGGTTTCGTGGATAATACCCTGATCTACCCTGAGTCACACATTGCAGCCCAAATGGTCCCGTACAGTTCGGTATCAGAGGAATTTCCTCCCACGGACCATTCGGCTGTGGAATGAACTCCCTGCCGAGGTTTTCCCACAGGACTACAGTATGGGGTCCTTCAAGAGGGGAATAAATAGGTTTTTGAAGGGTCGGCAACGCGCATGTGATGTCCCTGGTGTTGCAGGCGTCCATAGGCTACGGTAACCGCTTACCATCAGGCGGGCCGTATGCTTGATTGCCACCGTCGTGGTATATATAAAAAAAGTCGCAACCGTTATCAGGTGTCTATGATAACACCTTTTCGTGCTCTCTTAGGTATGGTGGGGACACTGACAGATAGACAAGAAAAAAATATTTGTACAAGTACAAATATCTGCACCGAGCGGACATCGAACTCGTGACCACAGGCGTTAAGGCGACGACTACTCGTACAATTACATCAGAACGGTTCACAGTTGTCTGTCGCATGCAACTAGAAATAATCCTATTTTCACTTTATTCTAGATAATCACAGAAGCCTGCCCAGCTATGGGACGTCCACGGATATACATTATCATTTCAAAAATTCAATAGCTTAATCGACATCTTAATATAAACATTATTTAAAATAGCTTTGCTATTAATATTACATAAGAGTAATTTAGATTCCACAACCAATTACAGCAAGACTATCGAACCGACATAAATTGTGGCCGCGATAGTAACAACAGTGGGCGTCGGTCCGTCTGTGTGTCCGTCCGTGTTGTGTAACTGAGTTGACGCTTATGAGCGATTTAGTTGCTTGTTAGATATAAACCACGGTCTAAAACACAGGTCTTGCAACGACTGGAATCACGTCAGCTTAATGATGGCTGTTCTTTTCAATTTATGGCCGCTAGAGGCATGACGATTGGTGGGTGTTCTGTGCAACGAAGTCAAATCATGTTTTTACCAATGTCAAACCCAAAGAAAAAAATTAAATACAAAACAAAAATGACAACAAAATCGCATAACAATATTATTATTAAATAGCACAGTACTTAGGAGAGAAATATATACGCCGTATGATTGATAATGAGAAATGAGACTGAGCCACTTGTCACTCAAACGGCGTGCGCGGCATCAACTGCGCACCGCACCCCTCGGTAGCAACGACGCACAGCGGCGTTGACGCGAAAGAAAAATTATAAACACGATCGTACTAATCTCTCAGTACTGAGATTGGGCTTCGTTGCAAGACGTGTATTTAAGACCGTGATATCAACCACGTGTCTTATCAAAGCGGAGTATCGATACGTCCGGGATGAGATAAGGTTCGGAATTCTATTTGAAGGTAAAGGTGTTAGTGCGTATAATAACGATCTGATAACGATCGTTACTCATGGTAGGGAAATTATCCACCAACCCGCAGTAGAGCAGCGTGTTGGACTAAGCCCCAACCCTTCTTCTATATGGTGAAGAGCCCTTCACTCAGCAGTCGGTTGTTAACAGGCTGATACAGTACAATGTAAGTCTGTTACATAGTATTTATATACCTATTTCTTCTAAGTTTTAAGTTATATTATGCTGGAGTTACAAGTACATAAAACCAAATTTTATGGTTCACATTTAAAATATATGTTAAGGATCATTATATTAAACTCCAGACGATTTGAATTATTTTTAATAGTGGGTATCAATTTCTTTCTTTCCTTTTATTATATAATAGGGATATATATTTTCATTTACATATGTATTTTGTATAAATAATAGAATGTAGATATTTGGATGTAAGTTTATTATATAACTACACCTCCTACCCGGTATCGATATTAAATTTTACTTTTATTTGAGTTGTCTGGAAGAAATGGCTAATTAGCCATATAAAAATATTTATTGCACATAACAAAACATAGTTTAACAATGTTATGATGATATAAAAAAAATAATTAGATCAACAACGAGGCGGTCTTATCGCTGAATAGCGATTTCGTCCAAACATAGCATCATTATCTTCACTATTAATTTCCATTGCGTTATTGTGATTCATATAGTGGGCGTTATACAGAAGTGTTGGTTCAAATAATGAAAATTGAAATTCGCAATCAAGATTGTATTTCAAATTAACAATAATCACTCGGTACAGTATTTCACAATGTTATAACACTTCATAATCAGTATGTACAGTCAATACGGAACGCGAGACAGTCCCTAGTTGTATACCGTGCGATCAACGAAGCAGTAACTACGCTAGGGATGGCGATCTGAGATCTATTAATCGAAGAATCAATTTTCAAAGCCAAAAAGATCGATTTTTGTATCGATATTTAGTACTGAATCGATTCAGTGAATCGATATTTTACCCTCAATAATCGACACCCAATTTTTATGCTAGATTAATAATATTATCAATTAACTTACGAACAGTTATACAAAAGGATAATAAAAATTTCTGTTAGTTGAACATACACATGTATGTATACAACAGACGAGCTTAATGCTAAAAGCATTTTTTACAATTAAAAACAGCATCAATTTCTAATTAATTTTTCTAAGCACTTATTGGCATGATCATTTTACATTAAATAAGGATATTATTCTTAAAAGATTAAACAGATCGATTTTTGAGAAATCGACCTTTTAGACTTCGATTTTTTTAAGAATCGATTCATCATGTTGCGATTCGAATCGATTTAAAAATCGATCTTTTTTTAGAAGAATCGCCATCCCTAAACTGCGCTGAGTCCACAGATATTTAAAATATCTCTATGGCCGAGTCTGACTGCCACGACTTATGGGTGGCACACACGCTACGAGAAATCGTTACGATCGCACTGTAAATTTTAAAATTGCACCGATAATCGAAACGTGTGTGTGATAATAACTGTACAGTTTTTACGATTTTTACAGGCAGGCTGGGCTGTAGGGGCGTGCGATTTACCTGTACAGTTTTTTTTTTTTTTTTTTTTTCTTTATTTAAGGAGTTTTAGTCCATAAGGACTATGACACTCCATAGGAACATCACACATGCTACATACAATAAAATTATTGAAATCGTCGTCGCATACCAATGATTACAATTTTATACAATAATTTAGCAGGTTCTGAGAGAGGATAAGCCAAAATTGAATTACAACCTCCAAGTTCTTTAAAATTTTGGGTTATTTGGAGCATGTCATTTCTGATATCTTCATTTCGGACACACTCCACCATAATGTGAACTGCATCTTCAATGATGCCACACTCGGTACACAATGGAGATGGTACCTTTTTCATCATGTAAGCAAACTTATTAAGTGGAATGTGACCGGAACGCAATCTAAATGCTGTGATTAACAAATTCCTACTCAGCTTACACTCATCAAACCATGGAATCTTCCACGGATCATTCTGCATTGTTCTGTACCATATGCCCTTCTCCACTGATCGTTCATCAAAATAAATTTTCCATTTATCAAAACAGTGTATTCTAATTAAATGTAAACAGTCAGTGAAGAAAGGCAAATCGTTTACAATATCACCATCAGTACATGCTTGTTTTGCCAATATGTCTACTTCCTCATTTCCAGTCAAACCGATATGAGAGGGAATCCATTGTAGAATTACCTCCTTTGAGCGAGAGGTTAAATCTTCAATGGATTTTATAATCTCGTAAGCTATCGGAGTACCTCTTAAATAAGAGGAACACCGAGCCACGTGTTGAAGAGCACTTCTGGAATCAGTTAAAATGACAAATTTGTTACTATTTATTAATTTTATATAAGATAGTGCTCTAGAAATAGCAATAAGCTCCAGATGAGTAGTAGACATACTGTGACAAATTTTAAATTTAAAGCCTTTATTAATTTGTGGATCAAAGAATGCTGCACCACCATTTGACATCATATCCTTCGAGCCGTCTGTGAACACTTTATAATAACTACAAAATTTATTTTCTAAAAATGAAGAACAATTACGTAGAAGTGATGAAGTTTCGTATGTTCTTTTAGGTTGAGATATACTATCTATTTTATATCTAAATAGACTTTTAAAATTATACCTACTAATCCAAGAATCTAATGAATACATTCCCAAACATTCCCTTTGATCTATTGCTAAATTTTTAAATTTTGAGTGTATATCTATGATAACTGGGGCTTTTTTACGTCTCCAATAACTATGTGACATAAGAGAATATAGATCATTGATAACATTAATTGTGCTATTATCATGTAGAGAAATAGATTTTAACCAAACTTTACCAGCAAGGAAAACTCTTCGAATATGTAGGGGCGGTATACACAGTTCACTCTCCATCACGTGGATGGGAGTACTCTTAATAAAACCACCGATTACACGTAAGGATTCATTTTGAATCTTATCTAAGCAAAACAGTTTTGATTTACAAGCATTACCGTATAGAAAACTACCATAATCTAATCTGCTTCTTATAATTGAAATATATATTCGTCTTAAATGTTTAGGGTGTACGCCCCAACCCGATCCGGATAGTACTTTAAGTAAATTTAAAACCTTGTGCGCCTTTTGATATAATTCATTTATATGTTTGGTCCATTTTAAAGACCGATCCAACCACATACCTAAGTACTTTACGTTGGTTACTTCCTGTAATGGAATATTATCTATCATCAAGCTAACATGGTGTCTATTGATACCTCTTTTAAATATACACATTTGACTTTTAGATGAAGAAACACTTAATCCTAAATTGTGTAATGAATTTATTAAAAAGTCTAAAGAAGCCTGAAGAAGACAACAGGCATTATCTAAATTTTTTTCTGAAACATACAAGGCAAAATCATCAGCATACTGAGAAACAAAAACATTTTTAATTGATTTACAAATATTATATGTGGCGACATTAAACAACAATGGAGATAATGGGTCTCCTTGAGCTAAGCCCTGTCCTGTGCGTCGACTTATAAATCCTTCTACGTGTCTAATTTTCAAGTTTCTAAAAGTCAAAAAGTTCCAAAGATAGTTGCATAATTTTGAACCACCGCCAATATTATCGAGTATTGTAAGTAGTACGTTAATATTTACGTTATTGTACGCGTTATCAATATCTACAAAACAAGCCAGAGTTGATAAGCCTTTTGTGAAACCAGATTGAACTCTCGAAACCAAACGAGTTAAACTATCCAAACTTGATTTAGATTTTCTGAAACCTACATTATCTACTGAAAATAAGCCACTTTTTTCAAAAAACCAATCCAGCCGTCTATTTAAAATTAAATGAAATATTTTACAGATACAAGAAATTAAGCTAATGGGGCGTAAAGATGAAGTGAGCGTTATATCTCGACCAGCCTTGGGAATCGGTACAACATATATATCTTGCCACTGAAATGGGGTGAAACCTGTCGATAAAAAAATGTTGTATAGAGAAAGTAAGATATTTTTTCCTATAGGCGGTAAATTTTTAATCATTGAAAAAGATATCTCATCACATCCCGGAGCCGAATCTCGAGACTTAATACAAGATTCTAATTCGTGTAGTAAAATGGAAGATTCTAATTTAGAATTAGAAGAAGTAAAATTAGGTTTAGGAGGAACTACAAATGCGGGGCATAAGTTTGCTAAAAAGGATTCACTTTTATCTTTATCTAGATAAGAAGTTTGCGCTCTGTTTCCTTTCATCCATTTCATCTTCTTCCATATTTCACTTACGGCTGAGGCGTGATCCAAGGAATCGCAAAAACTATGCCAACCATCCCTTGATGCTTTTTTGATCAGTTTCCGAGTAGTTTGGACGCATTCATTTAGTTTTGCCAAATTAGTAGGAGTTGGGTTTTTCCTAAAAATTGATAGAGCTAATCTTCGTTTGGCGACAGAGTGACTCAGATTTGGTGACCAATATGGTTTTGGTGTAAATTTAGAAACAGGGTTTAGATTATTTTTTTTAAAAGGGATAAACTTATCTGCAGCCTTATTAATATTATCAATAAAACTATCGTATAATAACTGAGGTTCTCCATGTGTATTAAAATTAGAAAAAGATTTTTCTAAATATGTTGTGTATGATTTCCAGTCGGCTGATTTATAATTACGTTTCCGGATAAAATAAGGACTATACGGAGAAGCAGTAGAAATAATAATTATTAGGTGGTCGCTTCCAAGTGTTTCATTAGTTACCTTCCAGTTCAAAAAACATGCTATATCCGGGGTTACCACTGATATATCTGGAGAGCTTTGTTGAACTGCTCCACCTACCAGCTTAACTCGTGTGTGACTGCCGTCATTTAATGATAATAAATTATATTCACTGATAGAATCATAGATTTGAGAGCCTCTGGCATTAGTTGTATAAGACCACGTAAAATGATGCGCATTGAAGTCTCCTAAAATTAAAGTTTTATTACTAAATTTGGAAAATAAGAAGTCCCAGTCATGGCGGCAAGTGCGCACCCATTGAGGACAGTAAACAGCAATTAAATTCTGAATGTTTTTACAATTAAATACCTTTACGTATAAAATCTGAATATCTGTGTTTGGATGATTAAAGTAACATAACTGAGCTTGTATAGATTTATGCGTGACAATACAAACCCCACCATAGCCATCACCTCGATCAGCCCTAAAAATCCTATAATTGTTGATTTTAAAAGGAATTTCTGAATTCAACCAGGTTTCACTAATCACAGTAATATGAATTTTATATTGAATTAATAATTGTTCCAACTCTAACCGTTTAGGTCCAACGCTCTGCGCATTCCATTGCATAATATTAACTGTAATATTTTTCTCTAAATTATTATTACTAGCCATTTTTGTTGTTTAAAAAAGTTTCAAATAGTTTATTAAGTAAAGACAACTCCGAAAACTTATGCATTATTGTTGACACTCCCCATTCTACAAACATACAAATAATTTTGTTGACTTTTTCAATCCAACTAAACCTTTTAGAGAATATTATATTTTTAATTTTGTTAATTAAATCTTGCAACGACTCACTCATTGAATTCGACGATGACCGAGGCACATAGTCCGTTTGTTTATTAACTTCCTCTTCAATTGTGTTTACATTATGCGACTCTCGTGTGTTTAAGTATAATTCCGTATCACTAGGTTTAGGTCGGTGACGCCGCGGACGCAGTGACGGCCAGCCCTCAGTATCAGTACGTGAACGCGCACTGTTGAGTGTAGACGCTTCTTTGTCAGCCACGGGGCTTGCGTTAGGTTTCGATGAAATTGAAGAATCACTCTCCGATGTTATCTGCTCTGATGAACTACATTTTTTCCTTTTATTATTTCTCTCATTATCTTCGTTAGTTTTATTTTTATTTTCTAAAATGTTCGTGTAAATATTACGATTAATTTCTTTATTCTCGTTATATGACGTAGGAAAACGGTTCGATCTGGGCGAAAATGGTGGAACGTACATAGTTAATGCTCGACGATATGTACAATTGAATTCCGACATTAAGGATCTAATCTTCTTTTCTTTTACGTATACCGGACAAAATTTGGCTAAAGACATATGATTTTCCTGACAGTTAACACATTTAAAAGTAGTTGTTTCACAATTAGGATGATTTTTTCCACACTTAGGGCAGATAACTTTAATTGATGGGCAGAACTTTACTACATGACCAAACCGCCAGCACCGCGAGCATTGAGTAACAGGGAACACAAAGGGTTCAACTCTTACTCTTAAATTATGTATTGTAATATATTCCGGTCGGGAACTCCCCAAAAAACACAAACGTACAGTTTCACTCGGTAACCACCCAGGTTCTAATGAATTTCTCCTTGATAATCTTTTTACGGAGAGTATTTTACATCCATTACTGCTTTTAATGGATTCTAGAATATCTTCATCTGACAGGTCAAGATCTATATCTCGTATAACTCCATAAGATGACTGTACCTCCCATGTTTTGTATACTTTCCAGCCATTCTCTTTAATGTTATGACAACCCATTAATTTTTCTGCATCTCTTAAATTTCCAAATCGAACGAGTACCTTAAAGGCGTTAATATACTTTACATAGTTTATTCCAACAATTTTTTCTTTATCAAAAAATTTAGCAAGTGCAAATTGTTTAGGCAACTTCTCCGAACTGGTGATACAAAGATCAAATTTCTCGATTTTTCTTCTTTTATCTGCTCCCGATAAAGTCCAGTCTCCTTCTATATTACCATCACCCTCATCCGCATTGTGTAAGTTCTCATCATTATAAATTAAGTTGGTATTACTCTGTGTGTAGTCTTCTTCTTCCATATCTTCCATAATTATATTAATATCCTCAGGTTCATTATCTTGAATCGCACCTTCACTCATACTCCATAAGGTCGGATTTAAAACAACAGCCGGTTGCGCTTAAGAGCGCCTTTGTTTACTTAAAAGTAATATTACAATAATAATACGATATGTGCACGTGTTACTGACTCAAAAGCGAATCGACAACTGTACCTGTACAGTTCGACTGTACAAATTTATCGCACAGATAAAACTGAACGTGTGTGACACCCATTAGACTCTGTCAAGCACTAGTAGATGGCGATGACTGATTTCTGACATATATATAAAGATACATAAATAATTAAATAAATACACATATATTAAGGAATACGATTTGAGTACGATAACGAGATGAAAAAGTATTTCATTTTTTTTTTTATAAGTAGCTAAACTTTGTACTTATTTAAAGTAAAAAAATATCTTAACTCTGTCAATAAGTAGAGTTATAGAACGTGTTGCAGTGTGAGAGATGTGTGAAGTGGAATGCTATTTGAGGATCCGAGACACTTTTATTAAAATAATAAATTTGTGTCAATACGAGTGAAGCCGTGATTGATACATAGTTAAGAAATTAAATTTTTAAATCACGATCCATGTCGGGTTCCAACTTTCTTCATAACAGAACCTTAAGATGAGATGATAAAACATTTATTCGAAGAAAACACACATAAATTTGTTTTAACATCAAACACCAGGTAATTCGACATAATCTTCTACAATATGAAATTACTTTTAAAAAAATTGCAGCACTTACCCCGTACATCATGTAACCATATAATTTGCCATAACTGAACGCTTCGTATTGAGACGTCCTCACCATAAAGGGCATAAAAACGCCATTAATTGGTCACGAGGCTGTAATGCCATCAATTTGTATGTAATTTTATCTCGCGCTCATCCTAGGCGCGGGATTTATTGAGGATTAAGAGTTACGTTGTGTATCGCTGACACTTTCTTTAAGCTGTGATGTAACTTTATGATATGTTATTAAATTATATTTTTTTAATACTACGCAAGAAAAATGAGACGGCAAACCATTTGAACCATATCCAATGATTTTGTAATTAATATAAAACTAGCTTCAATTATACGTCTACAAACAAAAAATAAGACGATGGGCTGGCGCTGTGGTAACGGCAACTGACTAATACGCTAGCGGGCGCGGGTTCGATCTCAACATATGACAAATTTTTGTATTGATATGTCATACAGATGTTTATTGTGTTTGTGTTGTGTGTTTTCGATCACCCGACACAGGATTCACATCAGCCATTGGATGTCCACTGCTCAACGAAGACCTCCCCTATCGACCTCCAGAGCGACCGGTTCGAAGCAACTTCCATCCAACGGTTTCCTGCGACTCTCCTCAAGTCGTCTCTCCATCTTGCGGAAGGCCGTTCGACGCTGCGGTTGCCGGTACTCGGTTTCCACTCGAGGATCATACTGCTCCATCGTCCGTCAGTTCTACGAGCTAAGTGCCGCCCACTGCCACTTCAGCTTGCGAATGCGTTCCACAATGTCAGCAACCTTTGTTCGTCAGCGGATCTCTTAATTTCTGATTCGATATAATTCGAAGATATGTCTACGGAAATTTAATTATAACAATTAAATAAATAAACCCTTCGACGGCCCCTAATAGTATGTTCTATATCTGGTGCCCAGAAATATAATACCAACAAAATAGGGATGTTAATCGGAAAAAATTATCGATAATTATCAAATCCCAATTACCGATAATTATCGGATCAACAAAATTTGTCGATAATTAAATTATCGATAAATATCGATAATTATCGAATGAAAAATTATCGAGTACTTACGAATTATCGATAATTATTGCACACTCCTACAACAGAAGCACAATCCCCCAGACCACGACAACCGAACTGTACGAACATTATAATGAGCGGGTCGAACCAGCGACAGTGAACCCTACAGCCAGGTATACTGACAACCGCACTAACGTCACAGTAATTATTCATATTAAAAAGATCGATTAAATAAATGTAACTTACAGTTTCCTTCATTTCATCTAAACAACTGTTTATCGCCGAACATGTTCAATAAAAGTGTAATTCTTGTAGTTGTATGTTAGTCGGTATTTTTATTCGAATCTAAAACACACTCAACCGCAGCGAGCTCTATAAACTGTGAGACGGAATTTAATAGACCATCAATTCTCTTGAACGCCATACTTTCATGTCGTTTAAAGTTATTTCAATAAAATTTTGTCCTTTGTGAACAACGTGTTGACACTGGCCGGCTTTTAAAATGTATTGTTTTAAAAATATATTTTATTACTTAGAATGTTAAAAAAAAAACTATAAAATTTTCGATATCAGTAAGTAAGAAGACAACTTTAGTATATCTATAAAAAAACGTGCATTTTTCTGAAGGAATTCTAATCCATGCAAACATATTCTGCTTACCAGCAATGGTACAGCGTATCTTGGAGGATTAAACTCCAATTCCTTCCGCTTCATAGGAGTAAAGACACGTGTCCAGTCCAGTATGATAAAGTTCGCCAAAGTAATGTAATAGCATATTATAACACAACCAGTCACCTTTCACTCTCCATTTCTAATTTTTTAGCAGCTAGCCAACATGGACGGATAGCTGATAGATAAGCTGTGCTCCAAAACTTAAAATATCCGTCAAGTTGCTGCAAATAGTATCGAATCGTAGAATTAAAACGACCATAAAATAAACATCAAACAACTAGACATCCTCAATTCTGCTAATCATCACGGCGAAGACATAAAACCACGCGAAAACACTTGAATTTCCTTGTGTTATTCTCATCGCCGTAAAACTTTTATAACATTATTTTCTAACAATAATCCCTTTGAGGTGGTTTTAACTAAAATAATCGTTTTAGAGTCAGGAACACAAATCTACTTCTTTATTAAACGGTTTTTTATTAATCTGAAGCTAAATTATAATTTAAAAAAATCAAGAATAGACTATTACGTAAGATAAATCTGTACGTACCTTATATATAATATATTATATTTATGTGTTAAAATTTATCATATAATGTAGGTAACAAAGTAATACATAAAAACCTAATCAAATATTACTTCGGACACGTGCAGGGTTCAACTTCAAGGGTACAACTACTGTTATCTTTAACATTACACGTTCTTTAAGATCCAGATATTAAATTTCTTCTTTTACTGCTACAGTGACCACAGTAAAATACATTCTGTGATAATTTTAAATTTTCCTTATTACAAAGGTAAGAGACGCGATAGAGTAGCGCTGTAATAGACGAATGGATGAACATACAACTGAGACCAACTTATGTGTAAAATACTGTTGGAACCTTATTGGGACCCCAAGAAAATCAAATAGCGTGTAGGATTATTATTTTTTACAAAAAAATAATGTGCAACAATTACTCTAATATAAATAAAATTTAAACTGTTTTCAAAATATTGTGTCGATTCCGCTCCTCATTATCGTTTACCATTAGATATAATGTTACACGGATTTAAAATTCAAATTTAATGGTGTTTTTATTGTCACTTGAAGCAGGATCAGCGTGGAGTCTCCATGTATGTGTTGACCTATGACATGTTATGAATATTCAATCTGGCACGCGGAACTTCTTCAGTAACTGACTTTTATTTGACACTCTAAATAAATAAATAAATGAAATAAACTTCAATCTCAATAGACGTTCAAAGAAAGTATAAATGTAATAATAATAATTACCTTTTATTGTACACCAAGGCAAAATAAACATTAAAAAGATTTTTACGGTACAAAGATCGGCCTTATCTAGAGACAAAATCGATCTCTTTCAGGCTACCCCGGAGCAGAAGTGGTCATAATTATATTGTTGTAGATGTACAAATATTAATATTAATATTTGTAGCAATATATAAGTACATATAGGCATACAACTTACATACGCAAACAAATAGTTACATAAATACATACATACATATATAAATAAATATATGCTATTACATTTATAATACGCTTACATTTAATTAACATATTTCCATCGCATTATTGCAAGTTATGAACTACCTGATAACAATACGGAAGAAGCATCAAAGCACCACACAACAACACAAAAGCTCTAAGCAATGTAATGTACTTAACATGGAACTGGTTTTCTCAAATCACAATCGGACCTCTTGATCCTTTTGTCCAGAACATTCCAGGATCACGGCGAACCGATGCGGAAACGAAAGCGATAAGGAGCGAATAATGCTGAAGTAATTTTAATATTAAATAGCCTAGCTCGGACCCTGCCGGCTATCAGCGCCGTCGGAATGGACGCCATTCTTTAGCTCCAGATAACCTCCCGTATCGTTTCCAGTAATGTAAACTTTGCGAGGTTCCGTGTGGTCGCACCACCTTCAAGATTGCGGACTATCTCAAGGTTAATAAGGGCTCATGGTGAGTGAATTATTATAGGAAGTACAACTACACTAGTTCACAAACGCCTGTTGATATTGTAGTCAATCAAATTCAACGATTGTCGCAGCTAAAACTTTGAACTAAGTTCCTCTCTCGTTTCTAGATACTAAAATAATGATTTTGATATAATGATAGATTTGATCGATTCCAAGATACGCCAAAAAACAGTATTCTTTGATTGATTGTTTTAGCCCGCTGAAGAAAATGTATTTAAACCTATGATGGTAGAATGGAAAAATCCACCAAACATTGGAGTTTGTCAATACTCGCTACGCTTGGCAGGCGTGTTAGCGAGCGCAGTGCGCTGTGGCAGGATATAGTAACACTTCTGCCCATCACCATGCTGGTTACAGTTGTTCCCACCACTATCGCTTTTTAGGACAACTCGGCAAGATGAGGTCGGCACTATTCTTCTCTGCCGGTCACCGCACGAAAAATTCTTTAATGACTAATGAAATAATTAAAGACTTAATTTTTGTATTAATCGTAATATTAATATTACATCACAAGGACTGGATTTGGGGCTACAGCCCCGGGACATCCGTATTTTGACGAGCCAGTAACTTTTCCGTTCTTTTTTTTTTTCAAATAGTTTTTTTTCGTATTTTCAATTAATTTTTTCAAGCATTTGACCTTATCTACATATTTTTTGTTTAAATTATTTTATTTGTTCGCATATAAATTTTTGAAATACTTGACTGTAAAATATTTTTCCTTTTATTCGGTAAATAATTAAAGGCCGCTCCTTTTTTGCCCTTTGCCTTCAAACTTCTAAATCCGGCCCTGATCATCAGTATATAATATGTAGTATATTGCCCATATTCGTCATTCGAAAGCGGAAACAAACTAGGACGAGTTATTACAGATCAAACTTGACCTAAATCTGTTATTTCGAACATGGCACCGGCAGGACAATTTCCTCGTTATCGCTACAATATCTCAACTATAGGTGTCAGTGTTCACGGCTCAATCCTGCGCACCCGCGCCCACGGCCCTTATCTGACTTACGAGCTCGGCTCCAATGTTCATCGTGTTCACTGCGTGTGAGGAGTATGAGCTGCTAAACGTATGGATATGGTAGTTTATTGGTTGTGGTATTTATTATTCGACCACTTGTAGTTTAGGATCATAGTTATATTTTTTTTGTGTATATTATGTACATGGAATTTATGACGATATTAAGATCAATATATGACGACGACTCACAACTACTGACTATTGCGCTAGCGGTCGCAGGTTTGGTCGCGGCACATGACAAATGTTTGTATGGGTCATACAGACGTTTCTCATGACCTGGACGTTTATGTTTGGGGGCCGTTGACTATAAGACATTTATTATCTATGTATAAATAATTTTCAGTTATATCGTTAATCAATATAATTAAAAATATGTTTAGTTTCAAGATTTCGTTGTTTTGATCTCTTCAACTTAATAACACAGAAGCCTTAACTCAGCAGTGGGACATTTCCATGTCCGGTGCAGTATTGTATCGAATTCTCGATTAAAAAAAATAGTTTTCAACGGATTATCAAAAATACATATTACCTGTAACTTCAAAGTATAAATTTTGTTGCGATTCGTTTTTTCCACATGTCCGTTGCGATTCGTTTTGCCACTTGTCCGTTGAAGTTTCACTTCTGCAATGTGTCCCAGCACAAGTTTCGGTTTTTTTATTATTATTATTTAATTTAAAACACTTTCATGCCAATCTCCTTAAACTAAATAACACAAGATTTAATATAAAGTTTATAAAGTTAAATATAATACGTACCAATGTAGTAATATGATTCGAAAGCAATGCCTTCTCCACGGAGACTCGCTCCCGGGTCGGCCTGTGAGCTCCGCGCGTGAACCTCTTTATTCAGTTAATCGTGAGCTGTTTACTTCGTTCGTGTTGTGATCGAGACGTTTTTTTGCACTTTATCAATACGTTTTAACACTTCATGTTTTAGATTAAACATACTTGTTGA
The DNA here is from genome assembly GCA_036937285.1 of Euphydryas editha. Classification (NCBI taxonomy): domain Eukaryota; kingdom Metazoa; phylum Arthropoda; class Insecta; order Lepidoptera; family Nymphalidae; genus Euphydryas; species Euphydryas editha. The sequence goes on along the minus strand of JAUPFZ010000022.1, from coordinate 17,307,706 downwards.
ATATATTTTATTTTACAACTATTTCACTATATTTAATGCGATATATATGTAAGTTTATCACAAAAACATATAAAAAGACATACATATCATAAAACGTAAACAAAAGCACAAATATTAAATTTGAATGCTATTCTATAAATCTAAGAATGTTTTCGTAGCTATGTATAATAAAATATATATAATAATATTAATAATAATTATAGAACATAACTTTCTTCTTACATGACAAATTTACGTTTATATTATTTTATTTTGCTTATCTTGAAAATAATTTTTCTCAATTTCCGATTTTGCACACCTACAAACGTCCGTTCTTGTTCGTCCTAAGGTTGGCTGGTAGAGAATGCTTTTAGAATAAGGTCCGCCTTTTGTACAATTAAATAATGTATTGTGCAATAAAGTATTAATAAATAAATAGTTTGTATTTTTAGACCCCTACTATTTTTACCCGACTGCGACAGAAGGAGGGTTATGTTTTTCGAGTGTGTGTATGTATGTATGTCCATTTCTTTGGCACGCCCTACAGCCCAAACGGCTGGACGGTTTTGGACATATGAGGTGTCGTTGGACTTGTCTAAATTGTAGTAGTGACATAGGCTATATAAATTTTGAAAATGGCGCCCGTAAATGGCGGAATGAGGGGGGGAGTTGAATTTTTTTTCTTACTGCAGCAATATGGGTATCAAATGAAAGCTAGTAAATTGTTTTATTCTTTTTAGTTTATAATAAGAGTATTTTACGCAGTCGGGTTTTTTGATTTTTTTATTCGTTAAAAAATTCAGAAAAAAGCAGATTTGCGTTTTATTACATGTATAGATTATTGTATGAGATAAATACACTTAGAGTAACGAGTAACGGTGCCCGAGCTGCGGTATCACGAAGCCGTATTATCTGAGACGCTCTCGCAGGGATGCTGCGAGGCGCTGAGCCGGCGCTATCGAGATAAGGACGATAACGTGTGATGCTGTAATCACGAATCGCACTATGTGTACTATTTATTTGATAACTATAGTATTTTAACGTTTTAGAGCTAGATATTATGGAGAACAGGTGCATGGTAGGTACTTACATTTTAGACTTTGTTTCAGTCGAAATTAAGTTGTGATTGAACAATTGACTGGCCCGTTGACGCAGTTGACTGAGACTCTGATTCCTGCTCTAAGGTTGTGGATGCGATTTTCGTCCCAAGACGGAGTGTAAGATATATTTATTTCTATGTGTATTATTTATATATGTACATTAATAATAATAAAAAAAATGTATATCAGTCGGCTGTTATCTAAAACTCGGGCGTTAATTTGCCTATCTTAAGAGCAAAGACGACCGTCTGTGTATGTTAAACATATTTATTTTTATATTATAATTTATACACATCCGTACTAAAGAATATCAGACCAGAGAAAAACTAAAAGCCTGCTAGAAAGATTCACTAAATGCTACAACAGCATGTAAATAGTTTTTTACTAATAGTCATTTTTTATTTTATTTTTTTTGTTTACATTCAAAGTTTAGGTTAGGTAACGTTTTAGAATCTATAATTCTCAGTTCCCTGAAAGTTATTGATAGTTCATTTATTAAAGAAGGTATAGAGTCTAAATAATATCACGTTATGACTCAACAGAAATGATCCGTATTACAGTTGTGAAATAATCAGAAAAATTACGAAAGACCTATTAGGAGCCAATTCACTCCCACACTCGGGTCTTTCATTAATATTTACAACACAATAAATATATAATAAATATACTCCTCAAAGCTGGAGGCAGTAAAGTTTGTAAAAGTGTTGTGAAGCCAGGACGTTGAGCGTGATAAACAGATTAACACATCAAACACGGCTATAACTATTAAAATACTATAAAGTTTACGACCTCTGATATTAATTATTACGATATCCATTAAGAATCTTATAATTCTTTCCAGATCTTTTGTTAAACATACACACATACGCACACGCGCTACTTTTTTTTATATTACTTAAATACATGGTTAAAACTTTAAACAATAAAGCTTAGTATTGTGATATACTATATTTAGTGCGGAAAGTTACGCATTATGAAAATCATTAAAAATATATACTCGTATAGCAAAATATTTGATCGAAAAATGTTCACGTAGTGGTGCAGCTACCGCTGTAACACCTGTATCAATTACACCACCTCCATCACCACACCAGCCGTCGGATGTCCACTGCTGAACGTACGCCTTCCCCATAACCTCTGGGGGTTCAGCCAATACCTACTCGCCACGCTTCGCAGGTGGGTTGACACAATGTGTTGTGGCAGTATAGGGTGACGCCACTGGTGTCTCTGATACTTTTTTTTTTGTGTCGCAGACTCTAAATCAAAATGTATCGCGATATCAAAACTAAGTCTCCATACAAATTAAGATATAGGGCCTATTATGCACTATCTACACCACTGTTTTTTTTTTCATTAATTTGAGCGACCCAATCTCCCATCTCCTAAATGGAGAAGACGACTTTGCCCAGCAGTGGGGCGTCTACAGGCTGATTCAGTTCAGTGTAGTCAGGTGACTCAAAAATACTTGAATGAAACGTTTTATTATTTTAAGTTATATATTTATTTATTAATGATTTATTGCACAATACATTATTTAATTGTACAAAAGGCGGACTTAATTCTAAAAGCATTCTCTACCAGACAACCTTAGGACGAACAAGGACGGACGTTTGTAGGTGTGCAAAATCGGAAATTGAGAAAAATTATTTTCAAGAAAGGCAAAATAACGTAATAAAATTAGTAACAATAGTTAATTTCCACGTAATCTGAAGCTACACGAGTACATATATGTACATACACATTTACGATATAAAACAAATATTTTTCGTAGATATAAGATACATAATGTATCCACGTAGGAGGAAGGCGAAAATTCTAGCAGCATTTGTCCCATTAAAACTCAATTTCCATTATCTGGGCAAAAAATTACCAGTCTTATCACCAGTGAAGGAATCGTAAGTCTTTTAGAAATGGCTACTTACTCGTGGTTCAAATATTTCGACTAAAAATGGTACAAATATAATATTTGGGATAAATGTCAATGTTTTTGCCGTTTAACTTATCAATCACTCTTCTCGCAATGGATCTTATCCTACATCTAATGCTTTACCATGTCTTCGACTGCACCTGGCCTGTTCTAGCTCCATTTATCTGAAGCGCAAGTCTGCTTTTAAAATCGTAATGGTAAATCAGCGGTCGAATATTGACATAGTAATGGTTTAATATAAATATATATAATAATGATAGATTTAATACTTTTTTGTAGATTCAATGGTTTTGTTAAGTTACACAAAAACGAAACAATTCTTAAGTAAAAGAATAATTTTTATTTGAAGCGCTTTAATAATCAAAAGCTGCGTCAAATTGAGCTTAAGGTTTTTAAGCTTAATCCTCGCACATAATAAATTTTAAACCGACTTCGAAAAAGGAGGAGGTTCTCAATTCGACTGTTTTATTTTCTATGTTTGTTACGCGATTATTCTGTCAATTATTAATCGATTTCCATGATTCTTTGTCTAATCAGTACTTAATACTTCAGATGTGATTCCATAGAAATTTTATCGGAATAATCAACAAAAACAAAAAAAAAAACAAAAGTAAAGTGAGGTATAATCTTGAAGTCGGTTTGTGTTTTTTAAACCTTTAATTATTATTGTATAGCTATAGAGCTTTGTGATCTGGCACTTACTGTACTTATATTTTGAGTCATTTCCCCGACACAAGATTCTTATCCTAAAAGGGCCCGTTCAATATGAGGCGTTCATTCATTTGTTTATTTATTTTTATTAAAATTAATAATCTTTTAGATATTCATATTACTACATGTTGAATTTTTCATTATCAATTACGGAATTTAGGAAAACCGCTATCTCTAATGACTGCTAGCGATCATTCGTCTCGTCCAGAACATACTCGAAACGGATTTCCTCAATAGAATGTCGCATTCCCTCGTTAATACGACACTATTACATAAAAAACAAATAATTTACTGTCATTAAGTAAACAGGAACACAAATCAGTCAACGGACCACTTACCAAACATATATTCAATTGAGTTACTTTCAAAGGGCTATCGTACGGTCCATGTAGAAGGTAAGGTTCGACGAATTAGCAGAAAAATCTGTTAGAGATTTTCAGATGTTAATTTTTACTAACAATCGCTCCGAAACAACCATTCCGGTGTAGTGGTATAAAAAGTCGCGTTAACGCCGGCGGTCATGAGTTCGAATCCCGCTCGATTCTGGACAAGGTGTGTGTATATGAAAATATAGTATTCTCAGCAGAATCTACATTTCAGAATCTGTAGTAGATTCACGTAAACTATAATACATTAATGTACGATGACGATTCAAAAGTGCTTTTACTTGAGTTTAGTAATAATATTAACCTATATTTCAACACTCACACACACACACACACGGTCGTCTGTTCCTAAGGTAGGCAACTTAGTGCCTGTGTTTTAGGTAACAGCCGAATGATATACGTAATTTTTTTTTTACTCGGGGTGGGAATCGAACCAACGACTCTGGAGCGGAAAGCAGCGTCACTGTCAACTGTGCCAATGGGTCAGTCAATACATTTTGATGTATAATAAAAGTAATCGCATGATAATAGGGCCGCCAAATGTTACGAACAAAAATAAATTCATTATGTTTGAATTTTTTTTTCTTTCTTTTTCGTTAATTTTTTTATGAATGACATAAAAAAAGTCAAGTGTGTACACTTGTGTCGCCATGTGTACAGCTTTCACTTGTTTCGGATTCCATAGTATGTAAATTGTTAGGGAATAAAATATGCGCATGAAATTATGCAGGTACACTTTGTCTCGACTATTACCGATAAAAGAAGCGTTTAGAACATAACCGTCCAATCTTTTAAAATGACGATGTTCTCCCCGTGGTTTTGTTTACTTAGCGCTTTACAAAACGATAAGAATATATTTTTTATTCTGAAAAAAAAATGTAGTTCAGAATCGATACTAATGTTTTAAAAAGTTAATGTTAAATGATACTATACAAACATACATGATCTATTTCTTATAAAAACACATTACACATACATTTTATGTTTCTTAACCAATACAGAACATCCAAACAAAAGCAAATTTCGAATTTTACATTATTTAAATTAGACTGTTTAAGCGAAGACGACTACAGCGCTAACTGCAAAGCTAACTACTGCGTTAACTACAAAGCTAACCACAGCGCTAACTACTGCACTAACGCTACAGACTTACTACTTTAGAGTTTAATTTATTATAATACAGATGTAATTATAATATATAATAATAATAATAATAACTTTATTTCAATAAACAATTACAACAAGTGATATCAATTACAAATATTGACTTATGCAAAGATTAATTTACAAAAAAAATAATTGAGTTCAGACTGAACATCCTATATGGACTATTAATATAATATGTGTTAAGGATGATCAGCCAACCTCCCCTTTGATACAATATATAATTTTTGCACAAGTTTTTATATGGAGGAATAAGCAAAATATAAGTATGTACGCGAAAAATCTGATACGCAAACGGCTCGGCCTTAGGCTATACCTACTTAAAAAAAAAAACCTGTAACAATCAAACCACTAGCGTCAGGCTACGTCCTAGCTTTTCTAGACAGTCATGAGACTGTTGATCTGTAGTATAATTTAAAGCGAACGTAGCTAAGCAGTATCAAATCGCACGGTGTCATAAAGAAGGCTCGAGAACACTACGAACCCCTTCGAAGTTGTTTCATATGTGAACTCGTCTGATTGGCCTGTAAACTTCCCACTGCTGGGCAAAGGTCTTTTCTCCATCTAGAAGAAGGGTTGGAGCTTAATCCACCACGCTGCTCCACTGCGGGTTGGTGAATAATATTCCTACCATGAGTAACGATCGTTACCAGGTGTCTATGATAACAACCGGGACCGACGTCTTTACGTGCTCTCCGAAGTACGGTGGGAAGACCCACAAGGAAATACACCCATATCGGAAACAAATATTTGCTCTGAGCGGGAATCGAATCCGCGACCGCTGGTGCTGAGACGACTACTCGCACCACTCTACCAGAACGGTCGTCGGTGACCTATGTGCAAAAATGATAAACGAAAACATTCCACGTAATATTTAATTTTCTGTTCATCTAACAAAATATTTTTATATTCATTATAATAAAAAGGGCTGGCGTTTCTATTAATCCCGTACCAATGAAGATATCAGAAAAGGTACAAAAATTGAACTAAATTCCAAAATTCCTAAACGCGGTACGTTAGTAGGAGCGCGTCAGATCCGACGAGATGAAATTCACAAAGTATTGTTTAATTGCAATCGGACAGAAACGAATGGCCGTGTTTGCTTGTTTAAATCACTCATACGTCGCGAGATGCGAGCGACGCGACACACGGACAGACGGTACTAATGATATTTTGAAATACATATATTGTGTCCACTGTAAATATTTATTACATACAAGCTAAATCCCGTGGTTTCGCTAGCGGCAGCGCGGCACTACGCAGTAGTTATAGTTTAGTAATCATCATTGTGTAACTCATAGTCTCTTAAACAGAAGCCTATAACCAAAGCCCATGTTTAAAACTTTCAAATGATAATTTTCTGTATAAACTTTTACCGCCATTTTTGTCCCCAAAAAGTCGAAAAAATTTTCAAACTGATTGTAACTAATTTTTGTACTTTAACTCCAGGAATATCAATGTTTCATATAACATTTAAACCCCCAATTACACCCCTTCCTAAAATCCTCTCATGGTACCTATCTCTTACTCCCGTTCTACATTTATGCCAAATTACAAGTTCATAGATGTAGTAGTTTTCGAGATATCGTTATTAGTAAATAAGATGGACTGACTTGAAGAGAGTCGCCGGAAGCCGTTGGATGGAGGCTGCTTCGAACCGGTCGCTCTGGAGGTCGATGGGGGAGGCCTACGTTGTCACGTTAGAATAAAAAAAATTAAAATTAAAAAAGAAACGTTAAATAAATAAATGTATTTAAAAAAATATAATTGTTCTCTCAGGCGGGGTTCCGCGCTTAATCCACACAAGTTTAATTTATCCCGGTTCAGGTACTCTCCTGCATATAATAGTGATCCCGGGAGTCGCGCTCTGGAAACCGCAGGTGACCGGAGACGGCAGGAGTGGGTAACCAAATCAGTTTTTTTTTTTTTACGTTACAACGTTCAACAGTGGACATCCAATAGCTGATATGATGATGATGATGATGATGAAAAAAGACGTGAATTGACCTTTGGGACTCATGATATTTATTACATACCATCTGTACTTTCATGAGCCTATATGATGAGTGCTTAAGTTTGTAATGTACCTAATGTTAAAATGTAGCCATTAATTTCTAAAATGTAAATGATTTTGCTGCTATGACACAGTAATTTCAAATGTAGATTTCTATTGATATTCGTTAAGTGTGGATAATCATCTTATAGCGAAGTAAATATTTTCATTTCATTTTATAAACGAGTTTAAGATGATCCGTATGTTCTAAGATTTCTGTACATACCGAGTTTCAAGTTATTTAAACTTTGTGTACATGTCGTTATGTCTATAATTTGTGAACTTTTAAACCATAGAACTTGATATATTCACAAGACAATCTTTAAAATATCTTCTTTCTATCCAAAAAAAGTAATAAATATAACTACACGTTAATGCTTTTCATCCCTTCTCACGAGGAAACCGTGCCGAATTTGATGAACTCAAATCGTCTCAAGTTTAGTTTAAATTCGGTAGTTTAAGACTTTTAGACAAATAAGATACATTTTTGCCTTCATTATTCGATTGCTTCAATTATTGAGTGTCCACCATAAAAAAAAAAATAAAAAAATAAAAAAAAAAATAATAATAATAATAATAAATACGGCTGACCTCGTCGCCTTTTGGCGAAATATATGGTCACGGGAGGTAGAGCATGAGGAGGGCCCTTGGATTGCGGCGGTTCAGGAAGCATGTGCTAGAATCGAACCGATGAACCCAATCGCCATCTCTTCGGAGAACGTAGCTGATGCGGTCCGGCGGGCACCGAACTGGAAGAGTCCGGGGGCCGACGGCCTGCACCACTATTGGCTGAAAGGGTTCTCGGTATGCCATGCGACCTTGGCTCGACAATACCAAGAGGCGATAGAGCGGAAGACGCTTCCGAACCTCTTCACTACTGGGATCACTCACCTAGCTCCTAAGTCCACCAACACCGCGGATCCTACCAACTACCGCCCCATAACGTGTCTGACTTCCATCTACAAGACACTGACATCCGTTCTGAGCTGCAAGATCTCTCGTCATATTGATGAATTTAACATCTTGTCTGCAGCTCAGAACGGATGCCGTGGAGGCGGCCGCGGCACAAAGGAGCTCCTTATCATTGACTCTGTTGCGGGCCAGCTTGTCAAACGCAACCGTCGGAACTTCTCTGCTGCCTGGATCGACTACAAGAAGGCATTCGACTCGGTGCCTCATTCATGGCTTCTGAGGGTCCTCGAACTGTACAAGATCGACGGTGCAGTTCGAGACTTCCTCGAAGTATGCATGGGGCAATGGAGTACGGTCCTTTGTCTCCAGGGCGAGAGACTGACGGCGGGTGCCGATGACCGAATCCGGATACGAAGAGGTATTTTCCAGGGTGATTGTCTGAGCCCACTTTGGTTTTGCCTGTCCTTGAACCCTTTAAGCACTCTGCTGGAGCGTTCGGGGACAGGCTTTCAGTTTCGGAGAGGAGGTACTAAAGTCTCCCACCTTCTCTACATGGACGATCTCAAGCTGCTGGCACCTAATCCTGCACGCCTTATGGAGTTGCTGAAAATCACTACTGAGTTCAGCGGCTCCATCAGGATGCAGCTTGGAGTGGATAAGTGTGCGGTCGTGCATGTAGACAAGGGACAGGTGACGCAATCGGCTGAAATTAGCCTAGAGCTTTCTAACTTCAAGACCCTCTCCGAAGCTGAATCATACCGGTATCTGGGCATGTCACAATGCATAGGGGTGCAGGAGGTGGATATGAAACAGGCGGTTTGCGAGGTCTTTTTTGGACGGCTGACAAAAGTTCTTCGGAGCTACTTGTCGGGCGCCAACAAGGTCCGAGCTTATAACGGCTGGGTCATGCCCACTCTTTTGTACACATTTGGCGTGCTCAGATGGACTCAGACCGAACTCGACGCCCTGGACAGAAGAGTCCGCACGACTATGACTTACCATCGCATGCATCACCCGAAATCGTCGGTCATGAGACTGTACATCCCACGGAAGTGTGGTGGCCGAGGCCTATTAAGCGCCAAGTCCATGCATAACCGGGAGGTGTGCAGCCTCAGGGTCTACTTTGAGACGAGGAGGGAGAGCGCTATGCATGGTGATGTTATAGTATGTGACAAAGGTCTCACCCCGTTATCCCTGGCCAAAGAGGAATGGCGAAGACCGGTTGTACTTAGCACCTCTAACCGGGAGACCGTATGGATGGAGAAGGAGCTGCATGGACGGTTTTACAAGGCGCTCCACGCACCTCACGTGGATGTTAAGGCCTCCGTGCAGTGGCTGCGATTCGGGGACCTCTTTGGGGAAACCGAAGGTTTTGTCTGTGCAATACAGGATCAGGTGGTCAAGACGAACAACTACCGGAAGCACATTCTGAAGGATGGCACTCCCGACTTCTGTCGAGCTTGTCGTCATCCCGGCGAGTCACTCAGACATGTGCTTTCGGGGTGTTCAGCGCTTGCCAACACTGAGTACTTGCACAGACATAACCAAGTGGCCAAAATTCTTCATCAAGAGCTTGCTCTAATGTATTGTCTTCTGGAACAGAGGGTGCCGTACTACCAGTACACACCGGCGCCAGTACTCGAACGCAACGGAGTCCGGCTCTACTGGGACCGGCCTATCGCCACGGACAGGACGATACTGGCGAACAAGCCTGATATCGTGGTGATGGATAGGGCACAGTCGAGGGTGCTTTTAGTGGACATTACCATCCCGCATGACGAGAACCTCGTGAAAGCCGAAACAGAGAAAAAACGTAAATATCTGGATCTGGCGCACGAGATTGTCGACATGTGGGGTGTTGATTCCACTGAAATCATCCCTATCGTTATATCTGCCAACGGTTTGATCCCGGTTAGCCTCGCTCACCATCTGAGGCAGCTGGGTATCCGTGACGGTTCGCTCGCAGCCAGGATGCAGAAGGCGGTATTACTCGACTCGGCTAGGATTGTCCGCCGATTTCTCAGCCTACAGCCCTAACCCCCGGCCGTTTGATCTCCCTGCCGGGGCGTAATCCTCCACCCGCTTATATTTATCTAAGTTTATGTAAATTTATTATATTCCTTATATAAGTATTGTATTATATTTATTTATATGTGTATATGTATGTCTTGAGCGGGTGGAGTGTAGCAATTAAAATAATAATAATAATAATAAAATTTAAATATATTCAATGTACAAATTTGTATCTATTAAAATTTTGTTATAAGTACAAGATATAGTTATTGAATGGAAGGAAAACGAATTAAAAAAAAACGAAGGAACAAGATATGATATATAAATATAGACGCCTCATTGTATATTAACACAAAATAAGATGATAGTGCCACAATACGTTTAAAAGACGAACAAAACAAACATAACAAAAACCGCTATTAACTTAAGGGGGTGGTCGGGATTTATTGCAGTTAAAGAAATTCATATTCAGCAAAAGTACTGCGATTTCTCGTATTTAAAAAATATGCATAGAAATCTTCATGATATTTACTGTTTCGGTGAAATTACGAAAACACGATAGAAATAACTTCATTCGATAGAAAATAATCACAAAGTAAGGTCTTTGAAATGGTTTGAAACGGTTTAAATAAAGAAAGCAAACGAGCAACCACCTAAAAGTTTTCTCAGAATATTAAACATGTTAAAATTGAATTATTTGATGTTGGGTTTTCGATATTTTTGTACTTTTCATTCATGATTTATCAATATTATAATTTGTCGGTTACGCCATCCATTCCGAGCGATTTCAAATCGGTTCTCCTTCACTTACTCGCTGCGTTCGACAGTGACAGTCTAAACGTGATGCTAAATAGACGTGTGTCGCTTTAGTCTCCAAACGCGCTTCGTATATTCACGAAAATACAGAACAAATACTAGTAAAATGGGCAATAAAGAGCTAAAAAAAAAGAAGAGGAACCAGAAGGGCCCGAAAAAATAAAGGTTTACATATGGTAAAAGTGCAAAGGTAAGTAATAAATTATTATAATTTATTAATTAACTAGTTAATCAATTGCTGTTAGTGTACCTTTATTTCACTAATATCTGCATTGACAGCGTTGCTTTGTGGTCTGGCGACAGAATCAAGTTTTTGAGACGTTAGGTTCGATCCTCAAAAAAATTTTAGTTTTGGTAGAATTATGTTTTTGTTTATTATTTTTTTTATGCAGTTACTTGTGTGTGTAGGAAAAATACTTATATATCTTACTTATTTTTTTAATCAATTTTTTTTACCCGACTGCGACAGAAGGAGAGTTATGTTTTTCGAGTGTATGTATGTATGTGTGTATGTGTGTATGTGTGTGCGTGTGCGTGTGCGTGTGTGTGTGTGTATGTATGTATGTATGTATGTATATATGTATGTATGTATTTATGTATGTATGTATGTATGTCCATTTCGCGGCGCCCCCAAAAGGCGGAATGAGGGGGGGGGGAGTTGAATTTTTTTTCTTACTGTAGCAATATGGGTATCAAATGAAAGTTAGTAAATTGTTTTATTCTTTTTAGTTTATAATAAGAGTATTTTACGCAGTCGGGTTTTTTTGATTTTTTTTTAATTAAGCATACTTGTGAAATAAAGATCATACTTTGATATATAATTAAAATTTCCAGAAAACGACGGTGTATTTCTGAAGATGATGCAATAGACACTGGAACAACCGCTACCACCACTCGCATGTATGTACAATTCGATGTAAACCGAATATTATTGCTCGCGTACGGTGGGTCACTCGCTAAATATAAACCACCAGTGCAATATGAGCTAATATCACTATGGATAAGCTCGACGGGGAACTGGCAGAGGAAGTCGCAATCGTCGGCCGCTGGAGTCTCCCGCCGCTTTCGGAGCTTGGGGTGGAGGATTCACTGCTGTCTGCAGAGCGGCCATGCCGCCCACGAAGCGTCCATCCCCACGGCGGGCACTCTACAGGTGGTCGGCTGAGATTGCTGGCCTCCGGGCCGCCTGCAACGGGGCCAGGAGACAATTACCCGGAGCAGGCGGAGACGCTCCCAGGACGTGGACAGGGACGATAGGCTGCGCAGGATCTACGTGTAGAAAACGAAGGTCCTGCGGTAGGCCATATGCCGAGCCGAGGAGGAATCTTGGCTGGAGTTGGTTGGGGGTCTGGAGAGAGACCCCCGGGGCCGAACGTATAATTGGGCGCGGAACAAGCTCCGCACCCAGTCGGCCCCCATCAGCGAAACGCTCCAGCCGGACCGACTGGGGAGGGACCCGAGCGCTTTGTTCCCTCAGAATGGCTCGGCAGATGCCGGACGAGGAGGAGGGTGTTCCGCCACCCGTCACAGAGGCTGCAATGGAGGCGGTGATTACCCGCCTCCAAAATAAGAAGAGGGCGCCGGGTCCAGACGGGGTGCACGGGAGAGTCCTTGCGACCGCTCTCGGGCACCTCGGCGACAGCCTCCGGGAGCTGTTTGACCGCTGCCTGCGGTCTGGCCAGTTCCCGGGGGTCTGGAAAGACGGTCGGCTCTGCCTATTTCCTTAGGCAGGTCGGACCCCGGACTCGGCTTCGGTGGTGCGACCGGTGGTTTTGCTGAACGAAGCTAGGAAGGCCTTGGAGAAGATAATCCCTACCTATACCTCCCGACCTCTCCGATCGGAGGGTAGGGTTAGAGGGTTTAGGGCTCCGTGTCAGGATTGACAAGACTGAAGCCCTACTATTCCGCGGGACCGGCCGCAAGGGACCTCCACCGGGGGCTACCCTGCAGATTGGAGAGGGAAGGGTCCCGATAGTGGAACTAATTTTGTAGGCACCTGTGATGAACTAAATACTTTTTTGCAGACGTTTAATCTTGACTCGTGTGTTGCACAGGAAGGCATCGAGTTTAGTTTCACGCCACCTTATTCTCCCCATTTCAATGGCGTTGCAGAGGCCGCCGTGCGGTCGATCAAGCATCATTTAATTCGACTGCTGCACCAGCATCACTTCACGTACGAAGAGCTGTATACGTGTCTTACACAAATTGAATCAATTTTAAACTCCCGACCTCTAACTCCTCTGTCCTCCGATCCTCTTGACTTCTCTGCCTTAACACCTGCCCACTTTTTGATTAGACGACCACTAACATCTGTACCTTATCCACAGTTAACAGAAATCAGTATCGGCCGACTAGGACGCTTCCAAAGGGTGGAGCAGCTTAAACAACATTTTTGGAACAGGTACCATACGGAGTACATACATCTACTGCAACAGAAGACCAAGCGGTCTACATCTTCCAGTGACATTAAAGTAGGATCTCTTGTACTCATAAAAGAAAAGGCCCTGCCTCCTCTATTGTGGTGTCTTTGACGTATTGTGCAAGTGTATCCAGGAGGTGACGGAGCGACGAGAGTGGCGGATATCAAGACAAAGAAGGGCACGATACGGCGCGTCTTCAACAACATTTGCCCACTACCTCTTTGAAGTTTACCCTTCAACCCGGGAAGCTTGTTCGAGCGATATTGCCCGCGCGCTGCGACGGGGATACAGCGGGTAGCAGGCGGGGGCCGTAGCACGGCCAATAGCTCCACGCAGTACGAGACTTGCATCGGGACACCACCGGCGACGCACGTTTAACCTATCTTATAATATTATTTTTGTACGGTCAATATACCAGCCTACATACAGTCCACTAGTCTTATTTATTTCTCTTTTAGTCATAGGACCCTAACAAATAGAATAGAATTTTATTGAGAGATATTTATACACTGTTACACATAAAAATTAAATAATTTAATACACAATAAAAGAAATACTTAAAAAAAAGGTAAAAAATATATAATAAATAATAATATATAATATTTAATAAATATATAATAATATTTATACAAAAAAAAGAATAAAATATACGTAGTTCAATTTAAAAAAAATAAACAAAAGAAGTATTTGTGTATACAATTAAAGCAACAAACATACAAAATTACAAATACATTTAATACATACAATAACATATAAAATTACAAATACTTAAATTAAGTTACAAAAAAAAAAGAATTGACAAAATATATATAAATATGCGCTTGAATATGATATTGTAAAAAAATTACCGAGAGCCCTGTCGTACCTGCTAAAGTTCTGGTCGTAGACATCCATATTGTAATCTAGGTAATAAAATTTTGTAAGTAATACCAGCCCTCCCATATACTTACGTACAACATACTTCCATAAACATTATTTTTTAGAACTGAAGAAAATATTGATATTTTGTTGATACATATTTTGTTACCTGCTTTATGATCAACGGTCGTAAGTTTACAGATGATTTTATTACAAAATAAATGTTTAGTGGATATTACATAAATTATTTTCAAAAGATTTTTATTATTATTATATTGTCTAATGTCACTTTTAATTTTTGTTTGTTTTTTATAGTTTTATTATTAAAAGTCATTTTTCATAAAAAGAAACTTTACATTTAGATTGTGTATGTAATGGGTTCGCATTAGGAGCAAAAAACGAAAAAGTTTTATAGATATTATATAGAGGGCTCGGAACCTAAAATTCCTTATTTAGCGAAGAGATGGCGTTAGTTAAAAAGGTTCGTTGAACCTGTGCGTTCGGGCAGCGAGGGGCAGGTAAGGTGTTGGGAGGAGATGCGGAACTCAAACGCTCAAGGTCATTCGCTCATCTAAGCCCCTTAAATTATGACGACAATACACATGTCAGATATTACGATATAAGGCAGCGTCTACACTGGGCGTTCGTAGTGAAATTTCTTAGCTATTTTAAAATTGGTTATCGGCTTAATTATTTAAACATAGGTGTTTTATGATTTCACCCTGGTCCTCGTTTTAGATCAATATATTTAAGTATATTTGTAATTTATAGTAAAATATTATTTTTTTGTAGTATTATTTTTTTGCAGTAATGTAACACAGTTTACACAGTAACTGCGGAGTTTCTTGCCGATTCTTCTCTGCAGAATCTACATTCCGAATCGGTGGTAGCTTTACTATTACAAAATAATAATCACTTGAAAGTGTTAATTTCTAAAATGACGATTCGAAGGTGCTCTTGGGGCCTATTTGAATAAAGTTGAATTTGATTTGATTTGTTTGGTGCTAGCTTTTTATTTTGATGTTTTAAAATTGCTTGTAAAGGCTTGCAACTTGGATCAAATCGATTTTGTTTACTGAAGAGAATTGAACCCTTTCGCTACCAGCGTCACATATACGTATGACGACACAATTTTCTTTGGTGGACCCGGTGTCACAAAACATGACGGGTGTTTATTATCGATTTATGATAACTATTGTATCAAGTCATACTGCACATAGATTTAGACGTATAATGTTATACAACAATAAAGTAAATGAAAGATGTTATTGGTCTGGCGATAATTACAGTTGTTTATAAGATCTGAGCGTTTCTCTCCTGAGACCCTGGTAGCGTAAGGGTTATACAACAGGTAAATTGTATATAATAATTGGCTTGAAGATAATCTGACACACAGTTCTGATTGAGATTGATAGATAATTTTCCCTAACAAGATAATACAAACGGAATGACCGATGGCCGAAGAATAGTCCTGACGTCTTTCTTGCCGAGGTGTCGTAAAGGCGACTGATGCCATCATCATCATCATCATCTCCCTGCCCTTATCCCACTTATGTAGGGTCGGCACAACATGTTTTCTTCTTCCATTCCTCTCTATTATTCGTCACTTCAGCGCTTACTCCTTTCTTTCTCATGTCCTCTTTCACACAATCCATCCATCGCTTTTTTGGCCTGCCGATTGCTCTTCGTCCTTCGACATTCATTCTTAACATTCTTTTACCAATATATCGTTCATCCCTCCTCATTACATGCCCATACCATGCTAACCTACTGCTTCTCATTTTCTCCGTCACGGGTGCTACTTTCAAACTTCCCCTTATATACTCATTTCTAATCCGATCTTTCCTCGTCACTCCACACATCCATCTCAGCATTCTCATCTCGGCTGCGTGCACTTTTCTTTCATCCGCCACTTTCATTGCCCAACATTCTGATCCATACATTACGACAGGTCTTATGATCGTTTTGTAGATTTTCCCCTTAAGTTTAAGAGGCATTCGTGGATCACAAGCTGTTCCCGAGACCTGTCGCCATTTCATCCATCCCGCATTTATTCTATTTTGCACGTCACGGTCCACATTACCGTCATTTTGTATCAATGACCCGAGGTACCGGAAGTCGGAACAGACTGGTAGGGATACACCATCTAAAGCAATATGGGTAAAACTGGATAAACCGCTGAAATCGCAGAACAAGTGCTTCGTTTTGATTCTACTTATTTTTAATCCCACGTTCTCCAGTCTTTCCTGCCATTTTCCCAGTCTGCTCTGAACCTCAAGAGTATTATCTCCGACAAGGACAACGTCGTCGGCAAATAGAATACACCAGGGTGCTTCCTCCTGTATGTCTGATGTTAGAGCATCCATAACTAGGAGGAACAAATACGGGCTTAAAGCCGACCCCTGGTGCAAGCCTACAGCCACATTGAACTTGCCAGTTACTCCGGCTTCAGACCGCACGTGGGTACTAGCTCTATCATACATCGCCTGCACAATTCGCACATACTTCTCTGGCACACCTTTCTCTTTCATAGCCCACCACAGAACCTTACGGGGAACCCTATCGTATGCTTTTTCCAGATCTATGAACACCATATGCAAGTCTCTTTGTGCAAGTCGGTATTTTTCGCAAAGTTGGCGGAGTGCGAATATGGCATCCATAGTTCCCCGGCCCGGCATAAATCCAAATTGGTTCTGTGTGATCTCACTTTCTTCTCTCATTCTTCGCGCTATCACTTTCTCCCATATCTTCATACTGTGTGACATGAGCTTTATTCCCCGATAATTGCTGCAATCCTGTATGTCACCTTTATTTTTAAAGATGGGCACCAGTGAACTGTTGCACCATTCCTCAGGTATAACTTCTTCTTGCAACAACTTATTGAAGAATAAAGTCAGCCACTTACATCCATCCGCCTTCAAAAACTTCCATACTTCCGCTGGTATACCATCTGGCCCAACTGCTTTTCCATTCTTCATACTCTCCACTGCCATCCTCACTTCCTCTATACTTACCTCTTTCACCCTTCCTTCATTACTACGTACATTTTCTAACACTCCTCTCCATTCATTTTCTTCATTCATTAATTTATTAAAGTATCTCTTCCAGCGTCCTTTTATTTCCTCATCATCCGTCAAGATCTTCCCCGCTTCGTCTTTAATACATTTCATATGATTTATATCTCTTGCATTCATCTCTCTCTCTCTTAATATTCTAAAAAGATCTTTTTGGCCTTGTGGGCTCTCCAGAGAATCGTACAACTTATCTTGCACCTTAGCCCTTGCAATTGCGACAGTTTTCTTAGCCTTATTTTTACTGTTTTGATATTCTGATCTTTTTATTTTCTTTTCTCTATCATTTCCATCTTCCACCCTTTTCCATTCTTTGAAAGCATTCTTCTTTTCTTTTAAAACCGTCCGCACCTCTTCATTCCACCACCATGTTTCCTTGTCTATCTTCCTTTTCCCTTTCGTTTCCCCAAAGACATCCCTCGCTACACTTCGTACCCATATTGCCATCTCACTCCAGCACTCATTTACTCCCATCTCCGCCATATCTCCCATCTCTATCATTTTACCAATCACTCTTTTCTTGAATTTTGCCTCTAATTCCCTATCATCCAGTCTGTACCATTTCGTTCTAGCTGGGGCTTCGGGCTCTTATTAAAACGCTGGACTTTCAGAGTTAAGTCCAGGAGCAGTAGCCTATGCTGGGAAACGAGGCTCTCACTGGGTATTACCTTGCAGTCCTTAGCCGATTTTAGCCTGTTTCTTCTTAATAGAATGTAGTCAATTTGAGTAGAGTGTAGACCACTACGGTATGTGATAATATGTTGTTCCCGTTTTTGGTAGAACGTGTTTGCTATGGCTAGGTCAAAGGCCAAGGCTGCTTCCAGTAGAGTTTCACCGTCTTGGTTTCTGACTCCGTGACCTCGGCCCCCATGCACTCTTTCATACCCGTCATTCATTCTTCCCACATGTCCATTAAAGTCCCCCCCAATGTATATTTCCTCACATTCTGGTATTCTCATTATTACCGCATCAAAATCCTCCCAGAACTTTTCTTTCATACTGTCATCGCATCCAGTTTTTAAAGGCGACTGATGCCATAGTGGTGCAAACAACTGTACAAAAACCAGGATGGTGATTGTCAGCAGCATCACCATAGTGCCACAATACACTGCGCTCGCCAACTCGCCGGCCAAGCGTGGCTAATATTGGCAAACCTCCGATGTTGGTGGTGACCGAAACCTTTGGTGCCCCTGAACAGTTTATTTCTTCATACAATTCTCTTTTGTGTATAAAATACATAATGGAAAACCCAAAGTGTGTAACGAGCCTAAGTCGATGTGTATTAAAAGCGCTTAATAGTAACACCCGAGGTGCCACACTGTGGAACAGTGGGCGGCGCACGGAAGAATTTTGATTGAGTTCGTTACAAACGACACTAAGAGATTTATCGACACTAGTGACGTAACCGCGCATCTATAGAGGCTTGTGTAACTATATTAATACATAGCTCAGCCCTCGGGTTTGTTTATAGGAAGATTATTAAAGAATTGACAAAGATGTGTGGGCTTAAACGCTGTCTTTGCGAGACATATGACTTTTATAATTATTAAATGAAGTATCGACAATTTTCACGACAAAGACGTTAGACTTTAATGTTTTCTTTGTAACTATATATACATAAACAAGAGCAGAATTAAAATGTCCGTCAGTCGCGATGTTGTGACACGCGCCACCTTTCAGATGTTGCGGAGATACGCGCGCTGAGATTAACATGTTATGAAATATCTTTTAAAGGGATGCGTATGTGTTATTAATGTTGGTGCAGTGATCGTGACGACTGACTGAGCTAAAGGTTGTGGGTTCAATATCCGCTTTTGAGAATTGCTTATATAAACCTTGTAAATTTAGTTTTTTTTTTGTGTTTGCTGACACCAGATACTAAATCTCATTCTACTAGAAGTACCCAGTGGGATGAAATCCTGTTTGAAGGACCAATAACGCACAACACATACCTCCAGACCACGACAACCATTATAAATGGTCTTTATTTATCATAAGTGGAAATCGAACCGTAATCCTATTAAACAACTTCGCTAATGTGTATACATTGGTCATACACGGTAAGCTGGGTTCTTCTATTTAAGTCGCTTACAGTAAATCATTGTTCCACACAAAAAAAAATATAGTATGTTCATTACGATATATTCGCTAATTGTTCTTAAAAGGATCTCAAACACTCGACTCGGGGTGTACCTAATGGCTTCGTGTGTTTGTGATGCGTAATCGGTTTTGACTGGTAAGTTTCGTTAGAGATGCTGTTTTAATGTGATTGTGTAACACTATAACAAGTTAATGAATCAATACAACTATGGATTACCGATTTTTTTTTTTATTATGTTTCATATATTCGTCATTATTATTTTTATTAATAAAACTGTACCATGTCCAATTCTGTACATTGAAAATATTTTGAGAATTTTTATTATATTTGTGCAAATATTTGTTTTTCGTAAAAAAACTTAAAAATTAATTTTTATTATTTATGTAGGTACTTAACATACACACAGTATGGTCGTCTCTGCTCCTAAGATAGGCAACTTAATGCCTGTGCACACACAATAATAATAATAGACATTCCGAGTAAGAATCGAGCCCACGACCCTGGAGGGGAAAGCAGGGTCACAGCCAACTGCACCAATGGACCAGTCAATTATTATTAAATAAATAAACGCCTAACACTCAATGGCTCCTTATAGAAAGTGAATCCTGTATTCGGAATCCGGTAACAAACCCAATACACAAGCACGAAAATCCGTATAGCCTATACAAATTTTTGTCATGTGCGGATATCGAACCCGCGGTTGTTAGCGCATCGACCAGCTGCTGTGACCGCTGCGCTAATGCGTCTTCAAAATTATATATTACTATTAATATTAGCAAATTCACTTCTCCTTATAAGACACAGTAATATAATTTCTCTTTAACCGAGCAATGAATAAAACCATAGTAATACACTCGTTACGATGTAATAGGTAATAAATTACGTTATCTCTGACACAGCCCCATATATCCGAAAACACCATATAAACCAAACTTATTACCCCATAGTTCAGAGGTGAACCATATTTGATGCAGTAAAAGCCGTCGTTAGTACTCTGTACGGCTTATTTATAGCGACCCCATGAAATACTATGGGATCAAGCGGATAAGTTAAGTTGCTTTGAATGCCTGTCAATTAACTTAACTGACACTTAAGGGATGTCTTTGATACGTTTGCACTTAGTAAAATTGACACATCTTGATAATCCGCTACCTTAATCAGTACACTTTGATATAAACACATTGCATTTAATATATATAACGTGGAAGGAATTTTTTTTTGGTTTTTTCTTTCTGACTGTCACGAGTTCGATTCCCTTTCGAAACAGATCACTACATATTATAAAACAAAGTCGTCCGCCGCGTCTGTCTGTCTGTCTGTCTCTCTTCGCGATAAATTAAAAAAAACGACTGCACGGATTTTGCGGATGCGGCTTTCACCAATAGATACAGTGATTGATGAGGAAGGTTTAGGTACATATACATACCCCGGCCGCAGCCGAGGCGGACCGCTAGTGTTT
Source organism: Euphydryas editha (assembly GCA_036937285.1). NCBI lineage: Eukaryota > Metazoa > Arthropoda > Insecta > Lepidoptera > Nymphalidae > Euphydryas > Euphydryas editha. Next base: position 17,286,736 of record JAUPFZ010000022.1, on the reverse strand, counting down.
GTATATATACATTATACAAGTATCTGTTTGTGGTATTGGTGTTCGCGCCGTGTTGTAATAGTTGTCGATCCCACGTTATAATAAATATTCGATAACGACTTACTTTTAGTAGGAAAATTATCCGCGTTCCCGAAGTCAAACAGCGTAGCCGATTAAGCTCCAATCCTTCTATATGGAGAGGAGTTTGCAGAATGACGTTTACAGTTGTTATTTGTTCAGTTAATTTATGATATCAATGATAAATTATACAGAAACAAATCGTCCAATAAAATACATTTAATAGCAGGGCCGGCCAGGGGTGTGCGAAGTATGCAGCCGCACACTCGAGCTTTTCGGGAGGGCATACAATTGGGACATAAAAAGGGGCATACTTTTATCATAGGGGTATTTTTCATGTACGACACTGGATAATTATAGATAGTAAAAATCGATAATTTTTTCCATGAACATCCGTAATATAAGTCTCGCACACTCGCCATTTTCGCCTTAGGCCGGCCCTGTTCAATAAAAATCAAATCAAAATCAAAAACAACTTTATTCAAATAGGCCCTACGAGCACTTTCGAATCGTCATTTTACAAAATTAATATTGTAGTAATTATTATTATTTTTTGTAAAAGTAAAGCTACCACCGATTCGGAATGTAGATTCTGCAGAGAAGAATCGGCAAGAAACTCCGCAGTTACTCTTTTGAAAATAATATATTATAAACTGTGTTTTAGTACAAAATTAGTAATATCTTGCATGAAATACAGCGCCACTAAGTCCACACGTCTTTATCAGCTAAATAATCCTGGACCGAATAATAAGCTTTATCTATTAACTTTTTCTTAATAAATTCTTTAAATTTATTATGAGACAATTCCAGAATTGTTTGTGGGATTTTATTATACATGCGAATACCATAACCCAGAAAGGAGACGTTTACTTTGCGCAGTCGGAAGCTTGGAGTTACAATTTTGTTATTCCTTCTAGTGTTTACAGCGCGATTAATACTATTTATTTCAAAACAACGTATATTCTGGTGAATATATATCTTGTATCTTGTAAGGCACGGGCTTGTTTCCGCAACTCGACGTCACTGTGCGCCTATTTTGCGTGTGGGAGTGGGCAGCTAGTCTTGCCACCCTAACTCCTGTAAGAAATTTATCAAACCTCTGGTGTCACCAATGACTTCGGAGAGAGTCCTCGGTGACCCCAGATGTCTGGCCCGGTAGGTGGTCACGCCCGTGCACTCCAGAATAATGTGGGCGGCCGTCTCCTCTGCCTCCAGGCAGGCTCTGCACAGGGGGCTGTCAGTAACACCTACATTAAACAGATGTTTGTTGAATGGGCCGTGGCCCGTAATAATATGAGTAATTTTGCGTAAATGTGGGCGAGTGAGATTCATTAACTTACGAGACAGTCTCCGATCTATGTGTGGGAGAGCTTGTTTCGCCTGTCTACATCCACTCACCTCCATCCAGTATTTGTTATGTAGCTCTTTCGTGTGTTGTCGAATGACTGATGTAGGCCATGCTGTAGGAAGGGGGACAATTGGTTCTGGCCCAATCGCAGCCATCTCCGAACCTCTTCTGGCCATTTCATCAGCGGCATCGTTACCACGGGAGCCACTGTGACCTTTGATCCACTGAAGAGTTACGTTATTGTTGTTATTACATACCTCCATCAGGGATTGGTGACAGTTGTAGATAAGTCTTGAGGTGATAGAGTGACTTTGAAGAGCTTGTAGTACTGATCTGCTGTCCGAGAGGATTCGGATGGAGTAGTTCTTTACCTTTCGAACAAGAGTAGCTGAGGCCGCTGCTATGATACCCATACATTCCGCCTGATAGACGGTGTTGTGAGCACCCAGAGGGGCGGCTATTTGTATGTTGAGATCTTCGGAGAATACACCGTATCCTGTACCTGATCCAGTCTTAGAGCCATCAGTAAAGATCCTTACGTCCTTTGTGTTCAGGGCTTCGTTTGGATCTTCATGAAGCTGTATTTTATATTTTTTGTCGAAAACAAATTGCTTTGGAAGTTTGTCGCTTACCGCCAGCAGCATTGGTTCTTTTTCCATCACCTCATTTAGAACCTCCGCTTGGGGGGACAAGTCTCCTTTCCAAAGATGAAGTGTCTTTAACCTTACCGCTGTAGAAGCTGCCTCCTGCCTTATGAATAGGTGGAGGGCTGGGAGATTCAGCATAACTTCTAACGCTGCAGTTGGTGTCGTCCTCATGGCTCCTGTGATAGCTAAACTTGCTAATCGTTGGAAGCTCTGTAGTTTGTTACGTGCCGTTATGAGTTTGGTGCGAGGCCACCATACAACAGCTCCGTAGCATATTATGGGCCGTATCACTGCTGTGTAGAGCCATAGAACGATTTTTGGGGAGAGGCCCCACGTCTTACCTATCATTCTACGGCACTGCCAGAAGGATATGGTGGCTGTACTTAGTTTCGCATCTAGATGCGCGCCCCAGTTGAGCTTGCTGTCGAGTATCACTCCTAAATACTTTACCTCGTTAGCCAGCTGGAGCTCAGTATTGAACAGCTTGGGCAGCTTGTAGTTTCCAAAGATTCTATTGTTCGTAAACATTACCAGTTCAGTTTTTGCAGGATTCACTGATAAGCCGTTGTCTCCGCACCATTTCTCCACGATTCTCAATGCTGCGTTCGTAACTTCACATATAGTATTGACAAACTTTCCGCGTATCAGGATCGCGAGATCGTCTGCGTAACCTACCGTGTAGTAGCGATGGTCATTGAGGGCAGTAATGAGGTCATTGACCACCATATTCCACAGAAGCGGCGAGATCACGCCACCTTGCGGGCAACCTTTTGCTACAATTGCCTTCTGCGATTCACCCTCAACGAGCAGTAATATTCTACCCTGAAGCATGTTTCCAATCCAATTTCTTAGAGTTGTACATACTCCATGACGTTGTAGGGCCTCTTTTATTTTGATGAATTTTGTTTTGTCGAAAGCACCCTCGATATCTAAGAAGGTACCCAGACAGAAGCCTTTATCCGATATTGCACTTTCAATGACACTTACCACGGCCTGGAGTGCAGAATCGGTGCATTTACCTTGACTGTACGCATGTTGGTTTGGGTGCAAGGGTAATTTTTGGAGGTAGTTTTCCCTCAGTTCTTTCTCGCACAGCCTCTCCAATGTTTTTAGTACAAAGGAGGTGAGGCTGATTGGTCTGTATGATCTAGGATTAGAGTAATCGCATTTACCTGGTTTAGGTATGAAGATAACTTTCACCTCTCTCCAACCTCTGGGAACGTATCCATGCGCTAGACACGCCCTGAAGATGATGGTTAGCAGTGCAAGTAGGGTCTCACCTCCCCATTGTAATAGGGCAGGAAAAACCCCATCTGGCCCTACCGACTTGAAAGGGTGAAATGTATTAATAGCCCACCTGGTTTTGTCGGTCGTGACAACCCTATAGGCTATTGCCCAGTTTTCTTCATTAGCATTTGTACTTTCCTCCGTCCACTCCATGTTCTGCACAAATTTGCAGTCAGGAAAGTGTGTCTCCAGGAGGAGCCGCTCTGCTTCTTCCGGGGAGCCGGTGAAAGTGTCGTCTGGCCTGCGTAAGGTACCCAGTATTTGTTTGGGCTGGTTTGAGAGGACTTTCCTTACCCTGTTAGCCTGATGTTGGCATTCTATGCCAGTAGTGTATTTACGCCAGCTTCCAGAACTTCTGTATCTGATGCGTTTCTTGTATTTTTGTTTCCAGTCTTTGTAACGATCCCAGTCGCAGTCAGCGCCTGTGTTCATTGCACGATTTAAAAGTCTTCTAACCTTAGTCCTGAGCCTCTCTAGTTCAGGTCCCCACCATGGTTGCGCCTTTGGCTTGCCCGAGGGGGGAATGGTAAGAGGACATGCAGTGTGATAGCAGGTTTTAATTACGTCATAGACTCGTGTTACCTGTTTCTCAATATTTTCCACTCCCATTATTTTCTCCGGAACTGATTCCTTCGTCAAACACGACTCCATCAGCGTCTTATATAAGGCGGGGTTCGTTTTGCGGGGTTTCCTGCGAGGAGTTGGGCTGGATGTATTTACCTCTAGGTTGAAGAGTATCCATCTGTGGTCCGAGCAAGATGCTTCTTTGGATACATGCCAGTTGGATATAGTGTTACATACTCCATCTGTCGCTAGTGTGATGTCAATAATAGTTTTGGACCTTTTGGTGACAAAAGTAGGTTCTGTCCCAACGTTCAGTATATTTAAATTAGTAGTAAAAAGGTATTCAACTAAATGCCTACCTCTATCATTTTCTGACTGCATGCCCCATAGCGGATGGTGTGCGTTGCAGTCTGTAGCCACTAGGAGTTCCATTTTGGTTCCCTCGCAGTGGCTCACCAACCTCGTTAGCTCCTCAGGAGGCGGCGGCATATCCCCATCCGGCATATAGGCGGAGGCGACAACTATCTTGGGCTGGTGTGTAGTCGTGTCCAGTAGTGAGATTGCACATAGATCTCTAGAACAGAATTCTGTTAAAGGTTGCACAAGTAGATTATTAGAAATATAAATACAGGTCCGAGGTATTTCAGGCCCTGTACAATGTATTAGCTTACCTCCAGTATTGGAGAAACCGCATATGCGGCCCTGCCTGATCCACGGATCCTGGATCAAGGCAAGGGCTGTAGGATGGACCTCCAACCACTTCCGTAGTTGAGCCGTTGCGGTAATACTGTGGTGGAGGTTGATCTGTAGGACGCTACAGTTAGGAGAGGGGGATGCCATCTTCGGATTGCAAACCCTCTCCTGCGTCCCCGATGTCCAGGTCGCTGATCCCCTGGGTGCACTCTGTTTCACTCTTCGAGCCCGGAGACAATACGTCTTCGAGCTCCATGGAGCTGTCGAGTGCCTCTTCCGTAGGGGGCTCCGAGACCCGTACGCCATCTCCGGCTGGTTCTTCGGAGCTCTCGGCCTCCATCGGTGTAGGTGGTATATCCTGTAATTCTTTTACCGCGTCAGTGCCCTTTGTGGCCTCTGGGTCTGCGGCCTTCGGGGGGGAGGATTCGGTAAATTTACCTGTTGGTCCCTGGAACTTCAGGTACACAGAGCCCAGCATGTAACCTAGCCGGCGCTCGTGTTCCGTCAGAACCGGTACCAAGTCCTCCGGTACACTGACAACGATAAATGTCTCGCTGGTTTGGGGATGTAGAGAGTGCAGGAGCCATCGGTCAACTTCCGCCCAGGGATTCTGGAAGCGGAGCATTCCACCGATAGCCCTGGTGTCTTTGGTGACCCCAGGTAGGAGGATACCACACCGCACGCGGCGAGTTACCTCCCACATCTGCTTCACCGTCAGTCGGTCTCCAGTCGGGAGTATGATGTCATTGACAGCAGTCTTGAGCCACTCCAGGGTTTTGAGGTTGGAGCACCACAGTTTCAGGACTCCCCCGTCATAGACGGGTTTGCCGAGAAAAACGGGACCCTCTTCACCTTTGGCCGCTGTCATAGCCGCCAAGAGCTTCTCCTCAAGCTTCCCCTGGATTAGCTGTACTGACGCCGCGCAAATATGACCTGTGGTGGCTGATGTTACAGCGACCAAAGGGTCCGTTTTCGCGGCGTCCGCATAGGAAGTTGGCTGTGGTCTGTTCAGAAGTTTCGGCCTTTTGTGTTCGCCCCTTGGTGACACGGTCTCGTCGAGACGAGCCCGTTTGGACGACACAGCAGGCTTGGCTTCTTTGCCAACTTTGTCGCATGGAGGTCCTCTGGTGTTTGAGTCCTTCCTGTAGGTAGGTCGGGCTTTTTGACCCGCCGTAGACACCCCTCCTGTACCTCGTGAGGTACCGGGTTGGGGTTCAGGCACCACCGGCCTAGTAGGGTGTGCTGGAGGGTCTGCGTTTTGCTCATTGAGCGCGCGCAGACGCGCTTTCCGCCTCTGCTTCTGACTCAGTCGGTGGCGCTGAGTACGACCCGGTGCTGGGTGCGGCTGACCAGTCCCAGTCTGGGGCTTATCCCGCTTCCCGCCCCTCGGTCCAACAAGGGTCCAGCCTGCCTGCAGTCTGTCGACTGGTTGGGCAGTATCTGCGGATGCAGCTACTTCTCCCTTCGGCGGCTGTTCAGGATTGACCGGAGTTCCAGTCGTTCCTTCCCTTGTTTGTAGTGATGGCTGTGCCAGTAGTCTCCGGGTTTCAACTGGTGTTGAACTCTTCCGTGGAGTAGAGGTTGCCTTGTTGGGTTTCCCCTTCAAGGAACCAGAAGTGGTACCTTTTGGATTCCCTCCAGGTCCCAGCTGAGAGCTGGTACCCTTTGGTTCCCCTCCGGGTCCCGGTTGAGAGTCGGTACCCTTTGGTTTCCCTTCGGGTCCCAGTCGAGAGCTGGTACCTTTTGGTTTCCCTCCGGGTCCCAGCTGAGAGCTGGTACCCTTCGGTTTTCCTCCAGGTCCCAGCTGAGAGCTGGTACCCTTAGGTTCCCCTCCGGGTCCCAGCTGAGAGCTGGTACCCTTCGGTTCCCCTCCGGGTCCCAGCTGAAAGCTGGTACCCTTTGGTTCCCCTCCGGGTCCCAGCTGATAGCAGGTACCCTTCGGTTTCCCTCCGGGTCCCAGCTGAGAGCTGGTACCCTTCGGTTCCCCCCCGGGTCCCAGCTGAGTGCTGGTACCCTTCGGTTCCCCTCCGGGTCCCAGCTGACAGCTGGTACCCTTCGGTTTCCCTCCGGGTCCCAGCTGAGAGCTGGTACCCTTCGGTTCCCCTCCGGGTCCCAGCTGAGTGCTGGTACCCTTCGGTTCCCCTCCGGGTCCCAGCTGAGTGCTGGTACCCTTCGGTTCCCCTCCGGGTCCCAGCTCAGAGCTGGTACCCTTTGGTTTCCCTCCGGGTCCCAGTTGTTGTGGCTGGTTGGATCCTTGGTAGTCCATAGTAAAGTTTTAAAAGATTCGTTCCCGCTCGCTCCCCACCCTCCATGGAGCCCGCACCTTTGGGGATGTTCAACTTGAACACCAGGGATACGTCGGGAATATAGGTCCAGCTGGTTGGCGTCCGGCGCGACATCGGGAGCTCGAAATGAGTGGCTGGTGGATCGATCCTATCCCCCAGTTCCTCCACCCATCCTTACCCCGTCAGCATGGCAGACAGCCACCCCTTACGGGGCCCAACCGAACCTCGCCATGGACCTCACCGAAGCGAGGACCACGTGGCCATTACCGTCGTGCTGGCTAGGCACGAGGCTACCGTTTGGGCGTGAAATCAGGACCAAAGGGGGCGTGTTGCATCACAGGAGTAACTAGCTCCGACTCCTGATCAGCTCAACCCCCCAGGACTCCTTCATCCCCGCGTACGGCGATCTACTGCGCAGGCCAACGCAGGTGGATGCTATGATAGTCCACCGGTTGGCATCCACTAGCTACCGGTGGAACCGAGCAGGATTGCCATCAGCTAGCGATCGATAGCTACTGCCTGTCACGGTGGTTGAGGCCGATCACAGTATCCTCCTTCCATCCACTATCAATCGCTAACCCATGTTGCCCGGGGTGCACCGGGGGCAGAGGGTGTCGCTCCACTTGGGTTTTTAGGTCCTCATGGATCGACACATCCCGCCCACACGCGGAGGTTCCTGCTTTGCACCCCTGGTGAATATATATATATAATATTGTTATAAATATACTGCGACGCAACCGTTAATATGTCTACCTTTGGAAAAACATCCCGTAGGGAGACTCGAGCTCCAAGATCGTAAATGCCGCGAATAGCCCTTTTTTGTAAAATAAATACAGTCTCAATATCTGTAGCATTACCCCACAGTAATAGTTCTATGTCTATGTATTATTATAAGATTATAGTTCGCAGAAAGATAATTCAACAAGTGCGGACTCCTGACATCGCTCGAGAGAACGCGCTGTGACAATAAACACGAGACTAGCGCTACTAGGGTTACAGAGAAAGTATGATTGTTGTACACTCGGTGACAACTGTCTTATCTACAATATTATAATAAAAACTATAACAGGAACAATTCTGCACATTGAAAATATGTATTTTGAAAAATTTTTGGAGGGCACTTTATAATTGATATTAAAGCCTAAATGGATTTGTTTTTTAATATTAATCTGTCTGTCTGTTTCTCCTGCATTGACTTTATGACTATTCAACCTCCTTGTATGACCATTATTGATAAAAAAAAGTGACGCTAGCATTATTTAAATTGATTCAATAGGTCGATGATGATGATGAAGTGGAACTTCTAAGAATCATAATGTGATATTTAAATAAGCCTATTTTTTATTTTAAAAAAGACTTTCTAACGGCTAAAAAAGACTTGACGGCCGGCTGGTCGAGTGGTCAGGCAATTGGACACTACGCAGCGGTCGCGGGTTCGAATCCCGCCAGGTGCAGATAATTTGTATGACGAATATAGATGTCTGCACCGGGTCATGGATGTGTATTTATGTATATATGTATTTATATCTTAAATTTATTTCCGTTCCTAGTACCCGTAACAAAAGTTCTTACGAACTGAGCACAGGGCTAGGTTAACGTGGTGTGATTGTTGGTTAATATTTATAATATTTATTTATTTATTTATAACGCAAGACGATTTAATAAAATTGAGCCTATCGATCCCAGCTACACAAAGCCTAACTATACAAAGCCCAGGCGGTCGCTCTGGATGTCGATGGGGGAGGCCTACATTCAGCAGTGGACATCCAATGGTCGAAACGAACATAGGTACAATTAGTTACTTTCAATAATTGGTAAGAAACTTTCCTCGCGACAGTCCCGTGACACACAGACATGGTGAGCTCGCTACACACGGCGCGTGGTGTCGCATTACGAGTGCGTCGAGGTGGCACCGTTCGAGTGTCATTCGATTGACTTGTCGACTACCTTTTTTAACCGACTGCATCGCAAACTTGGGTTAAGTTTTGATTTAAATTACACGACTTACGAATATGAATTTACATATATTATGTGTTTTAGTATGAATTGGAATATTACTAGACGCGAATAAACTTAAAAGAAATTATGATAGAGTCATATTGAAATTGTACTTTTTTGTTATCATTGACATAATATTGTAGCCCATTAGAGATAACAATGATAGCATCTTAGACGAAATGTAACGAATATAAAATGTACAAATTTGGTTTTATATATTAATTATTATTATTTGTTTTTAATTTTTAGAATAACTTAAAAACTTTGTGGGCATTACGAAATAATATTTGTTTTTTAATGGTAATTAGCTAATAGACTATGCTTTAATATAGCTTAAAGATGTAACTTTACTGTATTTTATTGTAACAACCTGTAAACGTCCTACTTCTGGGAATAGGACTCTTCTTTGAAAGAGAAAGACTTTTTGAAGAACTTATTCTACTAGACTATTAGTCTGGTGGTTGGTAGACAGCGAACTTAGTTAACTTTGCGGCTCCGTTTTTAAAGTGCTAATTTCTGTGTGTACTAAAAATCGGAGGATTACTATAATCATTATAACTATAATCATCGAGCATAAAGTGTCGCTGTTAAAATATTGCATCAAAAAGATAGGTTTATTTTTTAAAATTGCCAATTTTATTACTAATCTCACACTCTTCTCCAGGACGAGTATATAAAACTAGTAAGATATTTGACGAACAGGAAAAACTAAGATATATGATTACTTGTAGTTCGACAGTATGGTGAAAACAATTCATATATTACAGATGTAGGTAAATGGATGCTGACACCGCGGGAGACCGAGAGGCGTCGCGTAATGAGATGCGAAATAAACATTCGTCAAGCTGGTTCTTATCAGTCGTCAGATTCAGTCCCTTTCTAGTTCAATGGGTCCCTTGACCCTACGTCGTGTTAACGGTACACCGTGGTGATCACAAAATTTTCCTATATTTAGTATTTTTGACGACCGTTCTCGTGTAATGGTGCGAGTAGTCGCCTCGACGCTGGCGGTCGCGGGTTCGATTCCCGCTCGGGGCAGATATTTGTATTTGTATAAATATTTGTTTCAGGTCTGGGTGCTTGTCCTTGTATGTCTTACCACCGTGTCTAAAATAGTACGTAAAGCCGTCGGTCCCGGTTGTGATGATAGATAAATAAGGCCTCTTCTCCATATAGGAGAAGGGTTGGAGGTTAATCCACCACGCTGCTCCACTGCGGGTTAGCGGATAATTTTCTCTACCATGAGTAACGATCATGATCAGGTGTCTATGATAACAACCGGGACACAGTAATAATAAAACTTGAATAACGGTTACAAAAGGCTGTGTTGCTGGAGACGGTACATATTGTAGGCAGGCCGGGTCAGTGAGTCCTACATACCCGCCGCACAAGGTGGCGGGTATGTAGGACTCACTGACCCGGCAGAACGTGCCAGAATACCTCACTAAAACCCAGCGGTGCCCTCATCGTCGTAGTGGAGCGCCACGGGATCGCTTTCGCATGCAACCGTGACAGGTTGCTTAGCCTGGAATCCAGCGGCTTAGGCTGCATGCTACAGTGCTGAACTGATTTTAATAATTTTAAATTTAAAAAAAAAAATATTTTTTTTGTTTTTTTTTTAACAATCTTTGGAAACTGTTCTGGTGATGATTTTCGTAATATGTGCTATTTATAAAAAAAATATTATATACTGTTTGTTTCCATTAAAATAAATAAATAAATTTATTAATTTCTGTTTTAGAAATTATTTTAAAAAAGTTTTGAGTGCGATAAATGTTTTAATAAAAGATAACATTTCATTTTAATACCTCTACAATATACGTTTTGAAAATCACATTAAAATTTATGATATAACAAGTCGTGAATCTGCACCTCGAGTCCAAGATGCTCTCCTAATTAAGGCGTGTCAAAGTGTCTGTCACCAGCACCACCAACGCAATGCGTTGTTAGGGTTCCCTACTCAAAAATGTCAAAAGGTAGTTTTTAATAAATCTCCGCTGTCTGTTAGTTCGTCTGATATTTTCACAAAATATGTGTGTGTATCTATTGTGGCAGTCGCTACAACGACAAGTAATAAAATTATCGATTAACATACTGTACTGTAAACAACCCACTGCTGAGCGAAGGCCTCTCGTCCATATAGAAAAAGGGTTGGAGCTTAATCCACCACGCTGCTCCACTGTAGTTAGGTTTTCCCTATCATAAGTAACGATCGTTATCTGGTGTCTTTGATAACAACCAGGACTGACGTCTTTACGTGCTTTTCGAGGCACGGTGGAAACATCCACAAAGACATACACCCAGAACGGAAACAAATATTCGCACAAATACAAATATCTGCCCTCAGCGGGACTCGAAACCGCGAAATCCTATTAGTCTCATTACCCTTATAATTAGTATTTCCTAAATATCTCTTATGTACAGACATCGTCCGGTTACAATTATATGTATATATTGCACGGAACCCGTTCGAGTGCTCTTCGCCGATTTTTTTGTCAAATTGATATGACTTACTTATGAGAAATAAGAGATATATTCAGCGATGTGTAACCGAGGTATTCAAATGACAACTTTGAGCGTGTTGTACCTTTGATTACTTGAGTACCACTGAGAATTCCAGGGCTATATTTGTGTATGTAAAATAAGTCTTTTACTCGCCTGTGAAGAAAAAATTCAATATCAAATATCTCTAACACGTAGTGATTGTGGTAGATAAAGATCTGATTCTTCTTCTTCAAAACCCTGCATTTTTGCCGCGAGTAGCTTGTTGACATACTTTTTTTTTTAAATTAGAGGGGCAAACTGACAGTAGGTTTACCTGATGATAAGTAAAAGCGACATCTATAGACACCCGCTACATCAGAGGATTAGCGGATGCGTTGCCGACCCTTAGGGAAGGGAGGGATGTTCCACCGGATCTGTGGAGGGACGGGAAGGGATGGGCCACCTGATCTCTCACAAACCGAACGAAACACGACGACAGTGCCGTCATTTCACGTCGGTGTTAAGTGAGAGCGAAGTACTTCCCCGGGCGCGCCGGCTCATTCAGCTGCAAGCAACATGGCGCTACTTCAGTAGAATATACACATATACACATGTACACGTTTCTTGATACATAATAAAACTGAACGGAACACACCTGTGATTCACACCTTGTGTACTTCCAACTACTGGGCAAAAATCTCTTCTCTATATAGGAGAAGGTCTGAACAGCTTAATCCACCGCGCTGCTCCACTGCTGATTGGCGGATAATTTTGAGTAATGATCGCTGTCAAGTGTCCGTGACAAAAACCGTGAACGACGGCTTTACATATTCTCCGACCCACAAAGACATACACCCAGACCAGAAACAAATTTTTGTACAAATACAAATATCTGCTGCGAGCGGGAATCGAACCCGCGACCGCCGACGTTAAAACGACTACTCGCACCACTACACCAGAACAGCTGTCTATTAACTAAGTACTTGAGGTATCCATAACACTGATATAAGAGTCATTCAATCACATATTGAATGAATTTGCTTGAACATAACCCCAGTTGAATGATATCGAACGAATGATGTAACGATTTAAACGCTTAATTAATAAATAAATACACTCGTTGCACAAAATGATATGGATACGTAAAAAACCATTAGAAATTAAAACTGCTATTTAAAAAAAAGCAAAAAGTAATATTCATAAAATTGTTTATTATAAATTGATTTATATACCTATATATAATGCAATGCCATAACGCGTTTATTTTTCAGTCATGATAAATGGGTGTATGGTACAAAATATAATAGTCTACCGACTGATAGTCACTCATATCCTTGACTGTGGATAAAGTGACAGCAAAACTGTATCCCATTTTCAGTAAAAATGTACGTGAAATCCACATTAAATTTATCGTATTTTATTATTTAAACTAAAAACCACCACCACCACGACCCCCAGCACATCAGCCGTTGTATGTCCACTGTTCAACGTAGGCCACTATCATCCTATATCCTCTCTGAGGGGGTTTGCCAATACTTATCACACTTGGTGGGCGGATTGGCGAGCGTAGTGTGTTGTGGCAGGATATAGTGACGCTACTACCCATCAACAAAAACTAATAACTAAAAATAGGGCTTTTAAAGTTATTAATTATTCAAATTATATAATTTTAATTGCAAATGATTGACACATCTAAGATACGCTCTCGAACGAAGCATGCATGTATGTGTGTACGCGAATACGTATATGTCGTTACAGGTTCACACATAGGTCCCGGCCCCATATATTACGGCTCGTTCAACCGTCCCTCCTGACCAAGATATCGTAATGGCAACTGTTATCTAAACGGTGATTATGGTCAATGTTCAGATGTTACTATTGCAACTCGATTGTATTTCACTTTTCATATTATTGGTATAGCGTATCTTGTTTTATTTTAAAGGGTCTAAAAAGTCGATCGTCAGTAGCACTATTCTAGTATTGTCTTATCGACGTTAGAGTACTAGTGTTTTTATAAAATTACACTGAAAACTTACAATCTAGAACTTGTCAGGCGCATTATAAGAATTCGTATAATGCTATATTTAAGTAAATAATAAATAATAATGAACATTCACGGGCTTCAAAAAAGGATCTAATAAGAGCATGTTGGGCTCATTCCTACAAACAATCAGACACATTAGTTATATAATCTGGAGGCACGGTAGTGCCTCCGCCAAGTCGATATAATTTTAAATTAATCTTAATTGATAACAGCATCGCATAAGTCTTAAGGAGTTCTTTCTCAAACGCTTCGAGACCAATAGTAATTAATTGTTTAAATAATATATTTATATTCGGTGTTGAATTCATTTTACTTGTATTTAAACTCTATAGAAAGGACTAGTCAAGATAATGTCGCATTACGAACTAGTTTCTAGAAGTCTGAGTGAAATGGTATCAAATGTAAAATATATGGATATAATGGACTAGCCATTGGTGCAGTTAAAGAAAGAAAGAAAGAAAGACATTTATTTGAGACACACACACTGCTTACAGACACACAACTAACACAAAGAGAGCACAAATACAATAAAAGTTAGCAGTGGCCCTGTTTTCTGCTCCAGGGTTCTTGGTTCGATTTCCGCCCCGAGCCTGGGTGTAATATATGTATATTTATTTTTATTTATATATGTATTATTTATGTATATTTATTTTAAAAAATTGATATCAGTCGGCTGTTACTTAAAACACCGGCATTAAGTTGCCTACCTTAGGGACAGACGACCGTAACCCGGTCCTGCTAGACACGGCGTCGTCGGGACTGTTCAGAGGTTAGCCGGACAGTCGCCATGGAGGAGAAGTCTGGCCTTTTTGCCGAGGCCAGCCTGTCGCTGGAGGGATCCTGTTGCCTGCAGATCCAGAACCCTCCAATTACAGCGGCTGAAGGCTCCCGCAGGGGTTTAGTACGGTATTGCACTCCCAAAGTGTCGAGTCCGATATAGGTCTAGGACTGCCGACCCGGGCGTCCTGGATATCATCCGTAAATGGATTCACCTGCGTCACAAAAAAAAGGGACAGACGACCGTGTGTGTATGTAAAAAGTATTTAGATACATATGTACTTTACTATTGGGACGTAACATTAAAGTTTGAACCAATTACACATTAAAAACTATTTTTATTTCGTCATTCACATGTCAACATAGGGCGTTAGCACGATATTAAGCTAGACTACTCTACATCATTGGCCTAGAAACAAGGCAGGTGTGATAGACAAAAATATCAAGTTGACTGGCGCCAGGCCAACGTCCGACTTCTGTCCCAGAATTTTCATTGTTATGAACCACATTTGAAATACTGATGGGTTAAGCTTACGTAAAGTAACTTTACGGATTATTACTTCAATAAAATTTTTACACTCAACGGTCGAAAAACACACATGACACAAAACATAAAAGCCCAGAACAAACATCAGTAGGTATAAAACATACATACATTTGTCATGTGTGGTGATCGAACCGACGACCGCTGGCGAATCGTTCAGCTCTCGTGATCACTGTGACAAGACGTCGTCACTCAGCTCTACTTATTAACTATTTACTTGAGCAGTCAGGTAACCTGTCAAGCGATCTTCAAGCCAGTGTCTCCCAAAAAAAAACGACGAATCTTAAAGATTTTATATCAAAATAAAATATTGGAAATAGGTGGCTTTACACGTCTCAGAAATACTTGTAAAATTAATATATTATCGGTTTATAAAAAAACGTAATAAATATATCATCATTGTTAAGATGTAAAACTAAAACATATAATTTGATAATCTATGTTAGGTTCTAAATCAATATAATATTGTCCACTTAGGAACAGACAATCGAGTATGAATGAAAAAAATTAAGCAAAAAAAAAAAAACAAATATCATTTTTTTATTCTATGGAAAGTGAGATTGAAGACACTAGTAGTGGTCCGTAAACGCTACGTGTTGCAGCAAGCGTGCCGAGTGGAGCCGCGTGATTGATTGTGATACCTGCTCACCACTCGCGAATAATGTGCAAATAATATGGTGTCCACGAATCCATGGCTGATAGAAGAGCGGAAAGGATTTAATTCATTCGATTTACTACAAACCATAGGTTATATTGTTAATAGAGGAGGAATGGACTTGACAACTAGTGATTTGAATCAATCTCCTTGACTTTTAATGACGTTTACTTAAGCATCAACTCATTACGCTAAATAATCAATGTACAGTTTTAATTTGTTGACTTGAGCCGACATATTCTATTTTCTGATTTAAAAAAAAAACTAAAGGAATTAAGAGGAAAGGATACCGGCTCCTTTTTCATACAGACGTAGTCGACTGTTTCCCCCCTGGGTAATGACACTAGATCAAATATTTTTATAACATAAAACCTTTAACTGCCATGACCATGTATGTCTTGGTTTTTTTCCTCTTATTAGTATCATAGTAGTAGGATTAGGAGTCTTCAAAAACTAGAAATATTGCCTAATTTTTCATACATTTTCAGACACTTATTAAAAAAAAATTACGCGTATTTACCAAAAAAGAGAACATAGAAGCTTAGCTGGAGGTTTTTTTTTTAGTTACAAAACTAATTAAAAAATTTGGCATGGTTTGGGGAGGAAATAGTAGACTACGAAATGCTACGAATTGGTTAATAATTATCTACCTAAAACGGTCTGAGCTGCAGTTGTCCTTTTCTTGCTGTTTGTGGATAGGTCTGGGGGAGCGAGACATGAACATTTTATTCAAATACCTATTTTTCAAAAGTCTCTCAGGTACCCTTTCCTCTTAAGGTATTTTGCTAAATAAAAATTGTCTTATCTCTCCTTCCCACCCCATTTTAGAGCTTTAGTAAATTATCTAGTTAGTTCTGCAGTTTCTCGGTACATAGGTACACACATACATTTTTTTTTTTTTTACGCAGGGTTATCCATTTACGGATGATATCCAGGACGCCCGGGTCGGCAGTCCTAGACCTATGTCGGACTCGGCACTTTGGGAGTGCAATACCGTACTCAACCCCTGCGGGAGCCTTCAGCCGCTTTAATTGGAGGGTCCCGGATCTGCAGGTAACAGGATCCCTCCAGCGACAGGCTGGCCTCGGCGAAAAGGCCAGACTTCTCCTCCATGGGGACTGTCCGGCTAACCTCTGAACAGTCCCGACGACGCCGTGTCTAGCAGGACCGGGTTCCCATCCCGGCCCGACACGGGCACAAGGGCGTTACAGGAGACGCATTAAGTAGCGCCTCCTACGCACCCCCATTCGTCGCCCGCGGATGGAGGCCACGTCGGCGGCCTCCTCTCTCATCCGCTCGTCGGCCTCCTTCTGGGACCTTACTGTCTCGCAGAAGGAGACCATCGCCTTCCAGGACTTGTCGTCGCTGAGCATCGCGGTGATGACGCTCGGGAGCGACAAGTCCCCTCCGATGACCGACGTCAGACCTTGACGAGGTACACACATACCTACATAATAGTATGTCAAGTTGAAACTATAACCAAGTACCTTTCCTAGAACATCTGATAGACATATAAAATCTTTAATCCACAAAGTTAATATAATTACTTTAAAGTCCGCTGAGCGTGTCCGTGTACTAAGCCCTTAACAGATTAATAGCATCTCGCACAGCATAGTGGTTACCATATGTCGACTAAAACGGACATTTACTAGGTCTCGTTCGCACCAAGAGCGGAGGTCCCTGATTGCATCTGATTTGTCATGATAACGGCGAAGAACACGGACTATCCGTAATTACTGTAACGAAGTGCGATAATTGATCAGCGAACTGGGTCAGCCCTAACGAGACTTTCACGATGGAGACGTTGATCTAGGGACCGAGCTAGTCTAATACGGGTGTTTGGATGTGTGATACAAATAACGTACAGCATGCTGAGGGGTCTGAAGGTCAAAATAATCAATCAAATCAAAATAAAAAATTTACTTCATCCGAATAGGCTTCAAATGCACTTATGAATCGTCATTTTACAATATAGTACTTAATTATTTCATAATTGGTAATGTAAGAAGCCTACTCCTTTAAAAAGTACTCAATAGAGATATATCCTGCACTACGAGATGGTATATCCTTGATATGATTTTATAGTACTTATTTCTTTGACTTTAAGGGTCATTTTTGTGTATATTATTGTTTTATATAGAACGCATTACATGGCATCCAGTGTTACATATTGAGCCTTCTTGCTTGTAAACTGTTTACTCGCGAGATATGTAATTATATTGTAATTATAATTGTTTATTGCAAACTGTTAATCGGGTATCGATGAGATCTAATGCAATGATATACACATTATGTATATAACTTATAACATGAATCCATATGAAATACAAATATTTAATATATACTGAACAATTATTTGTTAATAAAAAAAAATGTAACTTAATCTACAAATATAATTTACTAACAAAAATTTAACTTTACAACTATCTGATTTCAGTTATGTCATAATTATGTAATGATGATTTTCCAAAATTATATATGGAAAATTAAAAAATATATTATAACAAAAAACTATATTTTAAAAAATTATATTTTTTTAATAAATAAATTAGTTTTTAGGAAAAAATAAAAACAAAAACTGACTTCAAGAATACACTAGACTACGTGTACAAAGTTGAACTAAAAAGTAGAAAGTTATATTACTTGTATTTTGTTTCTGTTGATTTTTTTCTCATTAATTGTTTTTGTTAATTTTCCTTAACCCATTTGGCGCTTCTGTACCTGATTGGGTACACCAAAAAAGCGCTAAAATGATTCCGAAAAAAAAAATTAAAAAAAAAACAAAATGGGACCACCTCTAATACCTACCGATTAAAAAACGAATCATTAAAATCGATTCATAATTGACAGAGTAATCGCGTAACAAAGATACAGAAAAAAAGACGAATTGAGAACCTCCTCCTTTTTTGAAGTCGGTTAAAAATAGACTTCCCTCGTAATTTATTCCGTATTAATATTTACACCTATTCTAAATGTCATAGCGTGATCTTATAATATAGTCTACGTAACTCCTACACGATATTCAAATTGTATAAGAATGAACAAAATCGGTTCAATAATTTCTCAGTCAGTTTTCCGAATATAAATAAACGAAGAAATATTAATTTATAATATTAGTAAATAAAAACACTCGGAGCAAATCATTGAGCCTTATTTTAAGAGGCGATCACATTGAACTCGGACGCGATACGATTATAAATACAATATTGTCGTCCGTACATAATGGCGGCGGTGCAGCGATAAATCTCAACGAACAGTGTCTTTGTACAAATATTTGTAACGTATTAGTCGAACACGTCGCGATACGGTTAATAGCCGGCCGCGTGATTTACTGCGCCATCGCTACCTTTGACGCGTCGCCCGATATCGGTCGAAGCGGGCGGTATCGGTTGACATTTAATAGCTGATGAATTGGCCTGTTGGTTCTTTTGCGTTATTGGGTTCACATCGTCTTCGATAGTTTTTATTTTTTATTGTTTACTACTATGATATTAAAAAATTATGAACTTTGTACATAACTAGTTCTTCTACCTAATGATCTAACTTAAATATGTATTTTCTACCCATAATTATCTTTATTATATTTAATACTAGACATATAATCCTACTACACTCGCGTCGAATTCAACGTTTGTCAGTTTTATTTATATTTGTGATCATTGCACCGCTTCTGTGACTTGTAATTTGTACCTAATTTAAAGTTTTAGGCTCATCATCATCATCAAATCAACCATTTGATCTCCACTGCTGAACGTAGGCTTCCCCCATCGACCTCCAGAGCGACTAGTTCAAAGCAGCCTCCATCCAACGACTTCCGGCGACTGTCCTCAAGTTGTCCGTCCTGTCTGCTTTATGCTCTCCTCGCTCTAAAATATCTGTTAAAGTCTCAAACAAACACACATTTTATTAACTTATATACAATGTAGAATGTCACGGCGGTATCATTGTACATAAATAATACGTCAGATTTCTATAAGAACATCGATTTCATTTATTGAATATTCAATAATTATTGATAAACGCATCGCAACATCTTCCTAACGGGTAGCAGATGAAATATGGACCGAGATGTCGAGCGGACGTGTATAGGTCGAGAGTTATCTTATAAAGCATGATCGGAAAATCTAAACCAGTGGTAATATAAAAGTGATACTTACACGGCTACACTTCTGAAATTATTATAATTTATTTGGAGATATAAGGATTTATAAACAAAAATTAATTTAATCTCAATTTTCACTGCCTACACATAAAGCAGCAACGCAAACGAAAACTCTTACATTATTATTATTGCATTATAAGAATAATACTCTATTTATGATTTGTTTAATGACGTTGATACTGATCAATTATTATTTTAACACTAAACCTACCAGAGCGGTCAAATGACCGCTTTTGAGACCTTAATTAAAATTGTTAAATTCTAGGTTAAAATTTTTCTTTTTTAGGTTTTTTTTAGGATTACAGGTTTCTTAAGTATATATATTTGCTATATATTATAGAAAAAGTTATTAATAAATATTATAGAATAAGTCATAAATAGTCATTAAGAAAAATCTAAATCTAGAATTTAATAATTTTAATACAAGTCTCAAAAGCAGTCATTTGAACGCTCGTGTAGATTTAGTGTTAATAATAATTGAATATTATGGCGCGTTTACATAGACGAGCTGTAAGCGCTTCGTTCGTGGGACACATTTTGACTTCCATACCCTCTCTTAAAGGAACCGTGAATAAATTTCGGGCTAAAAACAGTCACGTCCTATATTGTAGTATGGACTTATGCCAAGATTCATACCAATCCATTAGTAGTTTTCATTTTTTCAATACGTCTAATTACTTGGATTTTGGACCAAAAAACCGATGTTTTGTTTTGTGTAGTATATTATTAATCTTCTCTTGCATCTCAATCCGTTTACAATATTAATACATACGTCCATACATTCACAGTAACTTTGATTATATCGAAAGAAACAGTAATAGTCATTGTATTTACACGAGATGGAAGACAAATAAAAAAATAACTTTACTAAATACACTTGTCGTACTGGTGCCGTGCGGTGACCGGCAGAGAAGAATAGTCCCGACTTCCTTCTTACCGAGGTTTCTTAAAAGGCGACTAAAACCATAATGGTCTAAACAGCTGTGCACCAAACAAGATGGTGATGGGCAGCACACCATACCCTGCCGCAACACACTGCACTCGCACACTCACCTGCAAAGCGTGACGATTATTAGCAAACCATCTTAAAATAACCAGAATACAGAACCCAGACGGTCGCTCTGGAGGTCGATGGGGGAAGCCTACGTCCAGCAGTGGACATCAATGTCTACTATGATGATGATGAAATACACAGTAACTGCCAAGTTTCTTGCCGTGTCTTTGCAGCAAAATTTTTATTCTGGGACATTGGTAGCTTAACTTTCTAATACCTAAGATGAAAATATGATTGTATGATTTGTAAATTACGATTAAAATGTCTCTTAAAAGCGGTCTTATTAAGTAGCAATCTCTTCAAAACCTTATTTGGCTTGGAAATAATGGAAAACATTCAAGACTGTTACCGATATCGATCAAACCGAATGGTTGAGACGAATTCGTTCACCGGCCGAATGTAAACGCGCCACGCACAGACTGCATTAGAATTAAGTCAGCAGCTAAGCACGGCGCTGACCTGACCACTCGTTTCTCGTACAATATTATTACCGCGACACCGTCGTCCATCAAGCGAGCCAGGACCATCCATTACTGTTATTAAGCCGCAGCCGCACGGCCGCTACCGGTTGATACCGACAGCGACCACTCATAAATGTATGAACTACGCGCCGCTCATGTGTAATGTCATAGTTTTATATGAATTATGATGAACGCGGCGACTGTTCGGAGTTCCGTGGGATAAGGTTAAAATATATTTATACTAGATTTGTTTTTCCACGGCTCTAAATTCGATTTAAATATTCTGATAGCTTTATAAGAAGTAATTGAGTTTTAGACAATGGAAATGCGCAGAGTCAATATAATTGGCATTGGCTCTAGCGGTCGTGGATTTGAGAACCCTGTGTTAGGAATACTGAAACACAAACACGCAGACAACAACATACATTTGACATCAGCGGGGATCGTATCCCTGACCGCTTACGCCAGTAATTACTCTCTATCTATCCAGGAACCACTTCCATCTCAGCAAATATGATAATAATAATATAACCTATATGATATTGAGCAGGCGATTTACCTCTGTGAAATGTAGATTTTACAAAATTTAAATTAAAATAGCGATATATTTATATATTCATTTATATCGTGCTAGATGTTCGTGGTTTTCACTGCGCTCCTACGTGTCTCTTTGGTAAAAGAAACAAAAACCCTGATAAAACTCTTTATTATTATTATTAATTAGGATTAGCTTTCACTAATGCTAAGATATAGAACAGATGACTTCGTCAATGTCACGTAGAATGGAGAAGACACGAAAAACAATCTTCTGACACAAAAAAGAAATCCTAACAAAATTAATCTTGTAAGAGTGACGCAAGCAAACTTCTATTGTATAATATATACTGCGGTTTTACTTGTGCTACATATAGGTACTTAGTGGTAATTAAAACACGGTCTACGGAACCATGCACTCACAAATCAAGCGACATTTTTCTAAAACGTCACTTCACACGAAGCGGACCTCGTGAACACCGCTCGCATCGAATACCGATGCTTTTAATGACCAATTACGTCTGATATAAAATAATTTTTCGCTCCTTTATATTTATTGCCCTCTAAATATAATAATGAACATAAAATTAATGAACAGAGCCCGGTGTCTGTTACTATACTAATATTTATTTAATGAATTAACGATTTCAAATATTTCTAGTGTTGTTTTTGTATTATTAGATATTTATAGCGATAATGGCTATAACTGTATTTTATTTTGACGCTATCGATTGCTATAAAAATATGTTTTGTATCAATTAACGAATTTATAAGTTAACTATTGGACTAATAATTAATTATTATTAAATATGTAGATTTAAATCTTTATTGTTTCTCTTTTTTTTTCAATATAACCAACATTTTAGTGTATTTTAGGATTATAAATAAATAAAAGTCTTTAATAATATTCATTAAACGTAAATTAGCATTAAGAATTATTAATAAAAAAGTCTAAA
This sequence comes from Euphydryas editha, assembly GCA_036937285.1. Classification (NCBI taxonomy): domain Eukaryota; kingdom Metazoa; phylum Arthropoda; class Insecta; order Lepidoptera; family Nymphalidae; genus Euphydryas; species Euphydryas editha. Next base: position 17,264,186 of record JAUPFZ010000022.1, on the reverse strand, counting down.
AGAATTATTACCCTGTTAAGGAAATAAACGATTTTATGAAAAGTTTGATTTGAGCTTGATATTTCAGGGCTGGTAGATACTTGGATCCTGTTGCCTGCAGATCCGGGACCCTCCAATTAAAGCGGCTGAAGGCTCCCGCAGGGGTTTAGTACGGTATTGCACTCCCAAAGTGCCGAGTCCGACATAGGTCTAGAAATGCCGACCCGGGCGTCCTGGATATCATCCGTAAATGGATTCCCCTGCGTCACAAAAAAAAAAACAAAAAAAAAAAAAAAAAAAAAAAGGGCTGGTAGATACATAAGTTTTGGAAGAGCCAAGGACGGATGATCTGGTCACATTTGTTAATCTGTCGTAATCACACAATTAATCACAGTCGTTATAATAACGCTTCTTCTATATGGAGAAGAGGCCTTCACTCAGCAGTGGGTTGCTTACAGACTGACACAGTTATAACAAATAGGTCGTGGAAATAGTCTTTTCGTATTTTGTATGTACAGGCAGTCCTCGACTTACGTCGTTTCGATTTACGTCATTTCAAGTTACGTCGAACAATGTTTTGACACTATTCCTCAAGCATACACAGTTTTACATGTAAAAATATATGAAAAAATATGTCTCGACTTACGTCGTTCGATTTACGTCGCGTATTTCGAGAACCTAACATGCCGTAAGTACGAGGACTGCCTGTATAAAATGTAAGAAAAACTCTTTAGTCCTATTTTGTATGTGGCTGGTTTTTAAAAAGTCTTGAAACTTTTCCCCCGACCTAATATTAACAAATATTTAGTTTTTATACATGATAAACGCAACCATGGCTTATTTAGCTATGTACCCCATATGGATTTTTTTGAAGCTGTAAATATTCATGGGTGGGAGTTAACACGTACCGTCAGATAACCAGCCTATATCGATTTTCTCATAAAAACTTATACTATGAATTTAACCGGTAAGAAGCGACGGGTAGCCGGTATAATAAATAATTCCTGTATCACACATTAGTCCCGTCGGGACAACGTCAAAGTGCAGGTAGGGAAATAAATAAAAACTACAATGAAACCATAAAACAACCCTCAGTGTTTTAACCCTTCTTATCGATATAATAAATTAGACTAATAAAATCGCACCGGCGTTGTCTGTTTAATAGCCGTTTTGTCACAAATATAGCGATATATCAACGGTGGATAGCCCCGGTTGTAAATCTAAATGAAAGTGAAAGGTGGCCATTCACGTTACGACAGTCGCAAGGGAACCTGTCGCGTAAACATTTAAATTAATATAAATAGCTGTAAGACACACTGTCACGCTTTTAATTGGAAATGAATACGATTTTATAACGAAACTCAACCTGCTTTGAATGTAGGTACTGTTATTAAGAAAACAGCAAGAATGCAGTAGATGTTTATATATTAATGCAAATATTTAAAAAATATGATCTGCCTAATCAATTATTCATATAGTCTGTCGGACTTGACGTAAATCTGTAACACGTTCAGTCCGTCGTAACGTGAATGGTCGATAGTTCAACCTCTATACTCACGATCAGCCCGGGGTGGCTATCGGCCCGTTTGAGGTACGTAGGTACATACAATATGATTATTTTCAATATAATAAATTTGTAATATTGAGCCAGAGTAGTATTAAATATCGATTAACTAGTATTCGCGTGCGGAATTTGCTTACAAAATCATGTGTTGTTATATGTAATTATATTAGTTAACTTGAAGCTATGTTTGTGTGTGATTTATGTCAATAAATTTGATTGCCCTGGTCTTGTGAACCAAGTATGTTATGGAGTGCCAACTAGAACCCACTTTCGCTGTGCCTGCAAGATGTTTGCCAATTCTCGATGTCGTACAAATGCTGGTAAACGGTCTCCCTTGCATCGAATGCTGAATACCTTTACCGGTGGGAGGGATGCGCTGTGCCGCGCTCCCGGCTGCATGGGTACCACCGTCTTGCTTGTTTCTCCCGTGAAACAGCGTTGCTGTGTTTCGGAGAGAAAGGCAAGACAGGCAGTGTAATTACTGGCACCGAGACTTTAACACCTTATGTCTCTGGATAGGCAACACATACCTAGATGAGTTGCCTGAGCTAGTTCCAGGTAAACTAGTTTATGTTCATGGGCGATGTTAACCACTTACCATCAGGTGAAACATCTGCCAGTTTGCCTATTCATTTAACATTTAAAAAAACAACCTGTTTAACGCATTAGATGTTGCGGCAACGACTCCCCGCACTTATAAAAAAACTTGTGTTGCAATGTTCAGATTAATTTACTATGTATTTCTTTTTATTTTTAATTGTATAGCTGTTTGTCCTGATTATTATGATCGGCTTATTTTTTGTACTGAAATTAATCTGTGGTAAACGGTGTTGGTATTACATTAAGTACTTTTTGTTTATATCACACTTATGTTGTACATATTATAATGCTGTTTGTTTACCTCAATAAAGAGAAAAAAAAAATTTCCATCCATCACTCATTGTCAAAATAAAAAAAAAATAAAAAATGAATTCATTGCCACATACAATATAATATATACAAGTTAAAATAACACGTTAAGTAAACATTCATTAAAAAAAAAAACATGAAAACATAACATACAATAAAACGTATTAAAATTTGACAAAATATAAAATATGAACAGGCAATAGAAAGTGGCTCAGCTGCAGCTGACACAGGACTAAGGTCCCATGCAGCGCTGCTTTTCAGCCCCTCCCTTCTCCATGTGATGTTAGGCGGGAATAAAGCGGTTTCCGTACAACTTTGTACTTGTATCCAAAGCAGGACATTGAACAAAAAACGATTGTAGTAGTTTAAACAATAATAATAACAATGGCGTAATAATAAACAATGGCGTAGCTAGGTAACCAAAGGCCCTATTGCAAAAAAATAAACTAGGGCCCCAACTAAACGGTTTTAATTTTTATCAATACATGCCTAATTATAAATAGTTATATTTAAATATTTTAAAGGTAGGTAGGTATAAGCTACTATATCATGCACATTCGTTCAGGTTCTATACGCAAGCAAATTTCAATAGATCAATTTATAGTTTATTGGTCAGGTTCTGAGGGCCCCCTGGCTTGAGGGCCCCGGTGCAAGGCACCGTCTAGCCCTCCGGTTGTTACACCACTGAATATAGCATGTTAAAGTCACCACCACCACGTACGTCATAAATACCGGACCTCCCGCTGCTAAAAACAGTCCTAAAAGGGAACGGGAGACTTGGCAACATGAGAGGAATTCTTTTCCGCGTTCGAGTTATTCGGAAGGAACAACTGTTACATGTTTATTCATAGCCCTTTTGTCTCGGCTAAGAATAACCACGTTGGCGAACACGTGGATCTTTTGAAGTAGAGACACTTCTATGAAATAGGTTAAAAAGTTGATGGAAATGGGATTAAATGTATTTCCTTTTTTTTATAACTTCTACAAGTTTTTTTTTTCTTTATCGTGAATAAATAGAATTTGTGTATGTCATTGTGGTTCCCCCCACCGTGCCTCGGAGAGCACGTAAAGCCATCGGTCCCGGTTATTATCACACCTGATATGTTACACCTCACTCATGGTAGAGAATTTATCCGCTAACCCACAGTCGAGCAGCGTGGTGGATTAAGTCCCAACCCTTCTTCTATATGGAGAAGAGGTGTTCGCTCAGTAGTGGATTGTTTACAGGCTGATACATTACAGTACACTACAAATAGAATAAGTTAGACGACCATTCTGCTGCAGTGGTGATGAAAATAATGAAAAGGTTTTTATTACCTCTAAAGGTTGAGGGTGCAATTACCGCTTGGAGCAGTTCGTAGATTCTTTTGCAAATATTTATATATTAGTTTGTGGTTTTTCTGGTTGTGGTTTGTCCGGCTATTATCATAATCACTTAAAAACGATCGTTACTCTTGTTAGTAAAGTTATATGCCAATAGAACAGAAATAATTTAAAAATCCAAGCGATCGATCAAACTCTTCATTACACTGAATTGTCGATTCTCAAAATAATTTTTCGTAAATTTTCAGCAACCGGAAGAGCTGACGAAGTCGGTGAAGCTCACGTCCCGCGAGCGGCGCTTCATCAAATTCGCTAGCGTGGAGCACGGTGGCCAGCTGTACATGACGCCGCAGGACTTCCTCGAGTCGGTCGTGGAACAGGAGCCGCGCCGTGAGTCCCTATTCTGTGCCAATATAACTCTAAGGAAACAAACCAATTGTTTGATGACTTCCTAAGAACAGACTATACGAGGCTGATTAAAAAAAGTAAAAAAATGATGATTATGATATATTTAATTGTAATACCTAAAGTTTAAAATTTTGTAAACACTAATAAATTAAATACAATACAGCGATAGATCTCATCATATATATATATATATATATATATATATATATATATATATATATATATATATATATATATATAATGATACAAACAAATTTTTAAATATGTTTATAGTCAAGAATTTGAACCCCACGCTCAAATGTTTAATGTTTACGGTAATTATTCGGTGGAAGGGATGCGCTGTGCCGCACTCCAGGCTGCATGGGTACCACCATCTTGCTTGTTTCTGCCGTGAAACAGATTTGCTGTTTTTCGGAGAGAAGGGCAAGACAGGCAGTGTAATTGCTGGCACCGAGACTTTAACACCTTATGTCTCTGTATACGCAACACATAAATAGGTTGCCTGGGCTAGTTCCAGGTAAACTGGTTTATGTTCATGGGCGACGTCAGCCACTTACCATCAGATGGAACGTCTACCAGTTTGCCTATCCAAATAACATTTTAAAAAATACATAAGGCGGCTGCATTTTCTACTTTTTCCAGTCACATTTAAATTATCAAATTTTGGAGTCGAAAAAACTTGGTATGTTAATTATTTAGTAAGAATCGATAAACCAGGGGCATAAGACTGCTATTGCAGTTGTGCCAGAATGGTAGACAAAGTGATCAATCATAATATCGACAATGGTTTTGACAGTTTTAATAACAGCTGGCTCGTTAGGAGGTGTCATTAAGATTGATCACTTATTTACCATTGTGACAGAATTGCAATAGCGGACGGGCTATCGGCTTTTTTATTTAACTAGTAACTGAGTATCACATCACTCTTTTATAATTTAGGTAGTCAATATGTAGGTATCTCTTTATTCAAAAATTTTTCAATTCCTTCTATTGTTCTTCGAAAATATTGAATCGATTTTTTTTTGTGATTTATCTTCTTGATTTCCATCTTTTCTTTACTTATATCTTCATATCCATCGCAAAGGTATATTAATAATGTTCCAGCACGTCTGAAGCGCCGCATCCTCACGACAAAGGAGATCGAGCACCTGCGAGACCAGGTGCCGCCCTTGAAGAAGGGCTCCCCGCAGATGTTCCGCAACATGAGGGATAAAGGTGAGCTGTTGTAACTAGTATATGGACACACTATTATGTACATCACTACCAGCGACTCGTCCTTAATTCGCACGTTTGAAATGTTTAATACTTCCATGCGCACCTGTTATCTGAACTAGTGAAAAAAAAAACTGTATCTCAGAATTGAAGGAAATAAGAAAGAGTTGAGAAGGTTTTAACAGCATTGACAGAGGTAAATTTTAAATAATTTATAAAGTGTGTACTATATTCAGATATTTCAAATATATTTTTGAAGGAAACACTGGATAAACTTTTGCAATCGTCAGAACTGGAAACAGAGATGGCGCCACAGAGACGCCTGTCCACAGACTCACAAAGATGGCGTTTGAGCGCAGATCAGAGACATGATACTTACAACTAGACAGTGTACAAAAAAAATTTGTTTTGCTAAAATGAGATCTATTCTTTGACTGTTACGGTAGGTATTTCCCTATAAGCGGTAGCTAGCTAAAAGCGGTCCGAGCGAGAGCGCTCCCGCTGGTAGTATGTCCTTATCTAATAGTAGAAAATTAAATACTTTTCTTTTTAATAATTTACTAATACGAACGGTTGGTAAACTTAGAAACGTATTTAGACGTATTTCTACAGTGTCAATAAATAATAAATCAATCGGTTGTATTTAAAAAATAATTAAATACTGAGTAAAGGTATTATTAGATGTTTGGGACTGGTAATACTAAATGTAAGATGGTGGTTTGCTTATTTGATTACTTGGTTGATTGTCGTGTTTCGATTTGCGATTGTTTCAATTTTCTTACTGAAGTTAAATGTTTTTCCATGAAAAATGGTAAATTCTTGTTGTGTGACAGGGTGCAATAATGAGTCTTATTCCGGTAGTCGCTTTTCTTTCTACGAGTAAATAAAAACAACAATCTTAATGAATAAATGAATTTGAATTGAAGATGTACCGGTCAATGACAAGAGTATACAAAATGAGCAATACCCGAAACTTACATTTTTTATAAAACACTTAAATTGTTTTGTTGAAGTTAACTAGTCATTCTACTTTGTAAAGATGATGTTTATCATTAATAATAAAAGTAATAATAAAAGATAATATAAGTAAAGGGTCCGAAACGTCGGGAAATAATTTAAATTAAATATTGTTAAACAGTAACTTTAAATAAACGCGATAAAATCCGTTTTTTAGACTTTTAATTAAATTAATAATAAATTTCTTGTATCTTAGATTTCCGAATAATGAAAACTACTACTTGATTGATGTTTGTGAATTTTCTTCTTTTACAGCCTTTGTAGACAGAGGAGGCCTAAAATATGCTTTAGAATTTATGTCAAGAGTTTACAAACTAACCGCAAGCGCCCGTGTCAAGTAATGGTCGCCATGGCTATATTGCCCATGTCAACTTTTTTTTCGACATGGGCATTAGTACGCGAAGTGCACCTGTCAACTACAGGTTGATTAACGTATATTACATTATCACCGGTGGGAAATTACGTCAGAAAACGTGAGAGGCCTTGGGCAGTTTTGTGCAGTTGGTAAACTAAAAGGTCATTGCCCGGACACTCAAGCGGTTAAATAGAAAAACTTTTTTTGGTAATGTCTCCTAATTACCCGAGTGCCGGAGGGTAATGTTTTTATCATTTACACAGTTTGAATATGAAAAAGATGCTTAATATGACATTACATCAATTCTCTCCGAAAATCAAGCGTGTTTCACCTGTCCATCCAAACTCTAACGAAACTCATGAATTGGAATTGATTAAATATATTCATATTAAAATTATATTTGTTCGGGTGCTTACCGCGTTTGTAATTTTATTGAGGTCCCTATATTTCGGTAATGTTTCAATCGCCATGATCACGGAGAGACTGACGTACGGTGATGGTGGATGGTGGCAGATCAAAAAAAATCTGTCTACTAGAATGGTTTTGGTGTTTTTTTTTTTTTTAGTTTTACAAAAATTAGGTACATACACACCTGTAGGTAGTGTAGTTAGATTACATCAGTATAAATTATCAGAATACTTACACAATCGTTTGTATAATTAGTCCCATTTTTTGTTTAGTCATGGTCACCTCATTAGAAAGGGACACACTACCACGGGGGGGCCTCTCGCTCGGACCGGTTTTTGCGCCACAGTGCACAGTCTAGTTGTAAGTATCATGTCTCTGGCGCAGATATAAAAATTCAGACACTGTATAAATGTTGACAATAATTGACAATAGATATATTGAACACAGTGTACAACTCAAGACGCGTTAGATAAATCATTGATAGAGAAATCCAATTATAATCTAGACATATAATAAAATGGTAGGAAAGTCAAAACTGTTAATATATTTTTTAACATTAAATATTTTTTTTAAAGAATACTTGGGGTGTTATCTACAATCGATACCGAAGCCAAAAATATAATTTTTAGAATTTTTGTCTGTTTGTCTGTATGTATGTCCGGGATAAACTCAAAAAGTACTGCATGGATTTACTTCAAATTTGGCACGAATATTATTAAGAAGTCGGGTCAACATATAGGCTACATATTATCACGCTATCACCTACTGGGAACGAGCAGTGAACCTTTATTTCTTCAACGCATTCTGTAACAACGTGTAATCTAATAACTTTCACGCAGACGACGTCGCGGGCAGCAGCTAGTATGTAATTAAAATTTGTTTTGTTTCTTTTCAGTGTAGTGTGACATATCTTTGTACCTATAAATAGTAGTAATAATGCAATAGGTGTTAAATGTTCGAATTATTCTTCCAGGAATCATATCATACACCGAGTATCTATTCCTCCTTTCAATACTGACAAGTAAGTAACCTGTATTCTATGTTATTTTTTTTTAATTTCATGTCATCAGAAAGTGCGTCATTTTGATAACGAAAGATTGTAATAAAACGTCAACCCCAATTTTTTACTATTTTTTGGTTTACTTTTATTTTTCTCACTATTTATCATGGTTTATTTATTTATTATTCAAGCATGTTTACTTTATAAACGAAATAATCTGTTTCAGAGCCAGCGTCCGGTTTCCAGATAGCGTTCAACATGTTCGACACGGACGGCAACCAGAGAGTCGATAAGAACGAATTTTTAGTCGTAAGTACTAAGCCATAGACAAAAAAAAAATATTATCATACCATAAACATATTTTTGTCATGTGTATTTTTTAAAGAAAAAATATAACTGAACGATCTCCTTGGTTTCTTTACCATGGTCTTAAATACAATTCTTGCAACGAAGGCCAATTTCAGTAGTGAGAGATTAGTATGATCGTGTTTATAACTTCTGATGGGTGGGTGCGGTGCGCAGTTGATGCCGCGCACGCCGGTTGAGTGACAAGTGACTCAGTCTCATTTCTCATTATCAATCATACGGTGTTCTTTTCTAGAAGACAGTACGCCTTGGGAATGATGTGATCGCCTAAAGGCTATTTCAACTTAAAGAGAATTATTGTTAATTTCAATATACTCTGGAAAAAAAAAAACATTACGTAAAAAAAAAATATTAGTCCCGCTGAGTTTCTTTCGCCAGTTCTTCTTAGGTCAGAGGCTTCTTCTTTCCGAACTGGTGGTAGACTCATGACGTTCAGTAAATAATTGTAATAATTTTATGCTGAATAAAATATTTTGACTTTGACTTTGACTTTGACTATGTTTTTCTTTCCCAAGTATTGTGTTATTTAATAAATAACTGATATGCAATTTTGGTGTCATTTTTGTTTTGTTTGGATTTAACATTTGAAACATGATTTGACTTCGTTGCACAGAACATCATTCGTCATACTTCTGGTAGGTGTAAATTGAAAAGAACAGCCATCATTAAGCTGACATACCCCCACTACTGTCGGTGCAAGACCTGTGTTTTAGACCGTGGTCTTTACTCTCCTTGACTTTGACATTTCGTCAATCACATTTTGACACTACTGAAAGCCAATAATTTTTCCAAATTAAAGCAATATTGTTGAAATTTTTTTCTTTTGACAATCATTTTTATAATAAATTATTGTTTGTATCAAAAATTAATGTCTTATTCCTGATGTTTTTTTTTTATGAATATTTTTATTATAAATAGGACAGGTTTGTATAAATGTACATTTAGTTATATGAAATATTAAATTTAATTATTAAGTGTCGTAATTGCACAATTAGTCTGCCTGATCACCAGTTAACTAAAAACCCAAATAAGGCGGGAACGGCCATGTTAGTCTTTTTTAATTTTTATTTAAATGTAGTAACTTTTCAGACATTTTATGTATTTTTTATTTTTATTTTTATCTTATGTATTAGTAATCTTTAATCTTATTTAATATATTTTCAGATTTATGATTTATATTTATATATATTTTTGTTTTGACATTATTTTTGTTTGTTTTTTTTTTACTTTTTTTTAAATGTTTTACAACTCGTATTTGCACCTGTTACGCCATGTTAGATACAGCGCTTGCTCGGCGGCTCTCTGAAGGAACGCAAGGATTTGGACCCTAACAGCGAGAAGGCAGTAAGTTATGTGTTGAGTCGATTGCATATGGGGAAATTTCACCTGCACTATAATATTTATAACCAGATAAAAGCTGTGAAGTAATATATTTATATGGTCTCTGGCTAAACTATCGCATTACACTTGAAAACGTAGATAATTATAGAAAATTTTATATAATTAAATATATACAAAATTTAACCCATATTATATGCCACCAGCCGCACCTCACGGTAACACCCGCTTTACAATGCTGGTTGTAAATTAATAAAACTATCAAATTCTTCAATCTATCGGTTTTAAAGTTTCGGTTAAAATTATTATTTTTATTATATATATAAGCTTTACTTCGGTGAAATTCAACTCGATATGCGATGGAAATCTTTGTGTTCGACGCTTCTGACAATGTGTCTAATTGTTCAGTATCCGCCAGGGTTGCCAGATGAGTGCGAGAGAATCATCGCACCGGTATTCGAATATTATCGTACCAGATGAAAAATTATCGTACAACTGGCAGAATCGCACGTAATTTTGAATTGTTACCAATTTCGCGAGCAAATCCCCAACAAAGTGTCATGTACACGAAAAAAAAAAGAGGTCGTCATGACCTCCAACCTATTCTTTACCCTTGAGGCTACCAATTTTTCTATCCCCAGATTATCAGAATTCTTCAAAAAAAAAGGTCATCGCGACTTCGTCCCATTATTTCTGCCTATCCCTATTCCAACATTATCAAAAATTGTCGCACATCCCACTGGATAGCCTTTTCACCCCACTTCGAAGCAGGGTTGGATGGAAATTATCCTATTTTGACGTACGATAATACATATTGTATCGTACATCGTACCGGTGTCGAAATTATCGTACATGTACGATAATTATCGTACGTCTGGCAGCCCCGGTATCCCCAATGTAATGGTATCACATTGACTTAATACAGATTAATAATTTTTTAAGTATATTAAGTATATTGTTAACTTTAAATAAAAATATATATATTTTCTTTTACTTGTAATATAACACTTTTAATACTTTTTCGCTTTCAATAAAAACTAAATAAAACAATTTATAAATGCTACTAAAACATATATTATTAATTAGTCTCAATTTTTTTACGCTTTTAATAATAAATAAATAAAAAAAAAACTAATTGTAAATACTAATAAAAATTTCAATAAAATTAATTACTGAATTTAAATTAAAAATTATAACTTTTTTTATAACATTCCTGTACAATCTTTAATCTTTGCCATATTTAAAGTGATGCACTTAATATTATTACTGTAACGTATTTAAATGTGTAATACGTGCTAAGTCAAAATTAATATAGTTATTAAGTACTAATCATGGGTGATTTTAAAACTTATCTGCTCAAAAACGATTACCGGTGTTCCCGCCTTAAATATCTTATTGATGGATCAAATCTTCACATTCTACCTTTGCTTCTACTCATTCTATTCCTAATTGTATTCCTTTTAGATTTAATTATTGTTTCTTCCATTGACCATGTTGAAAATCATAGTCAATCATACTGCTGATGCATTTTCCTATCATAACTTGTAAATTAATTCAAATTTAGAATTCTTCTGCAGCGTAATCCGTTCTGTTAGAATGGATGTGAAACGACTGCGGAATGACGCAGCTGAAATCGATACGACTGCGGTGTACAATTGACAACCAAATAAATAAATAATAAATAAATAAATATTAACCAACAATCACACCACGTTAACCTAGCCCCGTGCTAAGTTCGTAAGAACTTGTGTTACGGGTACTAGGAACGGAAATAAATTTAAGATATAAATACATATATAGATAAATACACATCCATGACCCGGTGCAGACATCTATATTCGTCATACAAATTATCTGCACCTGGCGGGATTCGAACCCGCGACCGCTGCGTCAAGTGTCCAGTTGCCTGACCACTCGACCAGCCGGCCGTCGAAATGACTGTTATCAACTCTCTACTGACCCATTTTTATAATATTCATGCACCTATTCGACCTGTAAGAATAAAGCACCTACCAGATCCATTGATGTCACCCGAAATTAGAGACTTACAGGAAACAGTGAAACTATAGAGAGATACGTAAAGGCTCGAAATAGTGTGTAGATACGCACAACAATGCCATATCTATAAATCTGTTCTTGATGAAAAATATTCCAGTAAAGTCTGGAATTTTCTGAAATTACTGAAAGTTGGCAAAGCGCAACAGGATAACCGTTCTTAAAATTATTTAGATCTTAACGAGATTTTTATTCGTCTCTTGCACTTGATAGTGTGACTAAATCCTTTACAAGAAATCACCTTTCAGCTCTGCCAATTCCTAATACGCCTATTTTCATTCTTAATCGGCTTACCGAATGTGATGTAAAGAAGAATCTTGTAGCTATTAAGTCCGTCGGATTTGATAGCATTAGTCGTAAGATGATCATTCCTCTCCTTGATATATTAACACCGATATTGACATCTATTTTTAATACTTCCATCTCCAATGATTCTTGTGGAAAGATGCTGATATTATTATACTTATTCAAAAAAAAAAAAAAAATTCGTCTTTCTTATCCGAATATCGTCCCATTTCCATTCTGTCGATTTTTGTCCATAACACTTGATCGCCTTTTAGATCAACAGCTCAGCCATCTTTTTCTGAAACAGCCTTCTAAATCCTTTTTAATCTGGTTTTCGCCCAGGTCATAATACGACTACTGCACTTATCAAAATAACTGATGATATACGCTAAAGTATGGATAGTCAACAGACTACAGTAACGACGTTACTTGACTTTAGTAACGCTTTCGGTACTGTAGACTTTGATATACTATACGATATTTTACGTTCTCTTAACATATCTCCTGAGGTTGCTGATTGGTTTCAAAGTTACTTGCAGGGTTACGGCTGCGATTTCAATTGAATGATTCATATTTAAATTGGTCCATGGTTAATGCTGGTGTCTCGCAAGGTGGTGTGCTGTCCCCTCTTTTATTTTCAATATTTATAAATTCTATAAGTAATGTAATAACTTCTTTCTTTCACCTCTATGTAGACGATGTCCAAATTTACTCTCACTCGACTGTTAATGACACACCTCTGTCTATATTGCGTATAAATAAGGATAAGTCCTTATTAGAGTAAAGATTATGCTTTAGTAATAAATCCACACAGAACTACAGTAGTAATTATAGGAAGTTCCGAATTGCTTAGCCGTATTAATAAATCTCAATTACCTCCTGTTACCTTGGATGGATTTGTAATCCCATATAGTGAAAATATGAAAATTCTAGGTGTTATTTTCGACCAACATCTTTCTTTGTTGACGCAGATAAGTAAAATTAATCGCAAGGTATTTGTTTCGGCTGTGTCACTTCGCAGATTACGTAATTTACTTCCTATTCCTACAAAAATTGTTCTTGCACGTAGTTTTTTCTTAACAATTGTTGATTATGCTGATACTTGCCTTCTTAACATTACTGAGAAGCAGTGAAGTGAAGTGAGTGAAAATATGAAAATTCTAGGTGTTATTTTCGACCAACATCTTTCTTTGTTGACGCAGATAAGTAAAATTAATCGCAAGGTATTTGTTTCGGCTGTGTCACTTCGCAGATTACGTAATTTACTTCCTATTCCTACAAAAATTGTTCTTGCACGTAGTTTTTTCTTAACAATTCTTGATTATGCTGATACTTGCCTTCTTAACATTACTGAGAAGCAGCTTAATAAGCTTGAGCGCATTCAAAATTTATTTATACACTCAATTGGCTCCCATTTTGCATTCGTAGGAATACTCGCATTTATAACCTACTTCACCCCATTTTATTAAATCCTGCTGCCCCATCCTATCTAAATAAAAGGATTAGCTTCTGTACGATTACCGTGAACGCTGTCTTTGTTCTGACAGTAAATTTCTTCTTGAAATTCCTTCTCACTCCTCCTTTTATAGTAAATCGTTCAAGTCGCTCGCCTTTGGAATTCCTCACTCTTGCATATAAGACGTGTATAAACACTCGCACTTTTTAAAAGGACTGTCCCCAAGGTTGCCTGGAAGAGATCGCTTTTAGCGATAAGACCGCTCTTTGTATCTCCTGATACTTTACTACATAAAACCACATATTGTTTTATGTAGTATTTTTCAATTTAATTTCGGTGTACAATAAAGTGTACTATTACTATATGAACGTAAGTACTGACGTGTACTCACGCAGCTGCTGGCGCTCGTGTCGCCGGGCGCGCGGCGCGCGGCGGAGCGCGTGGCGCAGCGCGCGGCGGAGCGCCCGCCGAGCTTTGTGAGTCCAGGGCCGCGATACTGGCCTCTCAGTGTTCTATGCTTCCAATGTATTGTCCCTTGTGAGTCCAGTGTCGAGTGCTGCGATACTTGCCACTAAGTGTTCTGTGCTTCCAATGTATTGTCCTTTGTGAGTCGAGTATCGAGTGCCGCGATACTTGCCACTCAGTATTCTATGCTTTCAATGTATTGTCCTTTGTGAGTCGTGTGTCAAGTGCTGCGATACTCGCCACTAAGTGTTCTGTGCTTCCAATGTATTGTATCTTGTGAGTCGAGTGTCGAGTGCCGCGATACTTGCTACTCAGTGTTCTCTGCTTACAATTTATTGTCCTATGCAGTTTCATGTATTTATACTTGTATAAAGATTTTTATTAACTTGCAACGTTTGTATGTTTAGGTCAAATTTAGCAAATTGAATTTTACCCACTTTTCAGTGTCCGATTCAGGTGAAATTTGGAATAAACCTTTAGTTATAATGACAATGCAATTACAAATAATCAATATTGTTATTAATCCAAAATAGCCGTCGCAACAAAATAGCCGATTACATATTTTTGTACAACCTACTCAATACGGATATAAAATGAAGGGACTTAACTTGTAGAATAGAATAAATTATGAAAAAAATTCAAATCAAAGATGGCCGCCATCACAAAATGCGTGATTACTTATTTTTGTACAACCTTCCCAATATGGGTATCAAATGAAAAGGCATGGTGACTAAAATGAGATAACTAATATGATAAATAAATTGACGCCTTCGTAAATCAAATATGGCAACCGGTGCATAGTTGTGATTTAAGGCAAATTTTGCAAGCCGAATTAATACCACTTCCTTTTATATTCTACGGATTTTAAATATTGGATATTGGTTCAATTTCGGAGACAATGCATTCTTATGATAAGCATAAACTGAAAACCTTCTACACCCAGGGTCTGCTCCAGATGACAGATATCATCAATGTTCAATGGCATAGACACGCATGTTTTTTTTTTCGTATATGCATTTATTTATGACACCCATTTTTAAAGTCCACCATAAACTGACTGCTGCGCCGAGGTTAGCTCCATATAACAGATCTCTCCAACATTTAACGGTACAGTCGCGAAATTTTGTATACGCGTTCATTTAAGACGGCCCACTTTAAAGTACACTATAACGTGGCTACTGCTCCCAGGAATTATTCCATACCACAGATCTTCTCGACGGTCAACAGGACTTAAACGAAATTGTGTTAAAGCTTTCAATAATACCAGCCAGTTCTAAAGTGTGTCATGACTTGGCTACTGCAATTGAGTTGCCTTCACACCATGACTTGTGTAATTTGGCGCGATGGGCACCACAAGCTTTGGCTTGCGACCTGATTGATTGTAATAAATTAAATTTTAATTGAGATGAACAGACTCAGAAGTATGTCCAGGGACAACTAAAAATACGAAATTAAATTAATTTTAAAAAAATACTTTTAAAAATGAGCTTTTATTTTAATTCACTGAAAAGAAGATAATAAACTTTGTAATAATGAAACCCATCATTTTATTGCATATAAAAGCTTGTCGCGAGAATTAATCTGGAAATTACAGACCTAGACCTGAATAAACCTAATCTAGAAAATCTCGCAACAAGCTTCTGTTTTATATAAAATTGTACAATGCAACAAAATAATGGGTTTGACTACTATTTACAAAGTTTATTTTCTTCTTTTCAATGCATTAAAATACAAGCTTGTTTTTAAAAGTTTTTATTTTTAATATTATTTTTTTTTTGGATAAACTTCCGAAAAGCGGATACCGAATTTCGTCATGAAATTTGGCACGGACATTCTATTTGACTATCTATGAGTCCCCTTAAAGGGATTTTTGGCGGCATGCAATATTTTTCGAAATATTGATTTTTTTAAGTACGCTGCTTAGCACACTCTATATAAGAAAGCGAGTCGATCAAAAGAAGAAGGAAAAAACCTAACCTATCCTAGAATGCGTAAATGCATTTTAAAGCGATTAAAAAAAAACCTAACAACCTAACCTAACCTTTAAAAAAAAACACAAACTATAAAAAAAAAAGACCTAAAAACCTAACCTAAGCTAACGATTTAAAAAAAATCTTAATCTAACCTAACCGTAAAAAAAAACTCTAGCTGCGTAATGAATTTCTCAGCCTTCAAAAAAAAAAAAAAGTGGTGCAGTACGTAGTGAAACAATGGCCGCTCATCTATGCGAGTTTTTATGGCGTCGCGTCGTCGCGTTAAAAAATTGAACAAAAATCCGTTCAATGAATTATTACAAAATATAAAAAGTGTGTATCCGGGGAAAAAAAGGTGGATTGATTATATATATGTGTATAAATAACGCCTGTAATATGTGTGTGTAACGTGGCGATAAATATATAGATATATTATAAGCGTGCTAAGCAGCATACTCAAAAAATTCAATATTTCGAAAAATATTGCGAGTCGCCAAAAACCCTTTTAAGGGGACTCTTAGATAGTCAAATGTAATGTCTGTGCCAAGTTTTATGAGAAAATTCGGTATCTACTTTTCGCTTTCTTATATAGAGCGTACTAAACAACGTACTCAAAAAATTCAATATTTCGAAAAATATTGCGATCCGCCAAAAATCCTTTTAAGGGGATGCTTAGATAGTCAAATGGAATGTCCGTGCCAAATTTCATGAGAAAATTCGGTATCCGCTTTTCGGAAGTATACCCTTTTTTTTAATCGTCTTGTGTTAGAGTTGTATTGTTTTGTCAGAAATACTTTTTTGCGAGTAATTATACGTTGTCAATGATCTATCGGCTTCCAGAGGTTTGTTGATTAAAATATTTTTGTGTGTCTATAACATAATTGTATACATCAAGAAACTCCGCTTCATAATAATGAGTGAGACGTTGATACACTGACACATGACACATTATTTATGGTTAGAAACACATAGATACGCTTTGTGTCGAATACCATACTAAAGGTATGAAAGCGATTTATTTGGTACACTTTACGATACACATAATGATATTTAGCCATAAATAATATTATCTGTTTAGTATTAAATTAAACGCTAATTATGATTGTTACATTTTGTCTAGACCTGATGTTGTCATTACTCACAATGCTTTATGTGTTAAATAAATGTTTGTATAAATAATTAAAAAAAAAATGGTAACAAGTTTTGTTGATTGGCCATTGACCAAAAGAAACTAACGCTAAAGCCAGTTTTGTTTTATTATGGTTTGAATCGTAACACGTTCACGGACAGAACGCCTCTCGACGTTGTCACGGTAAAAATTAATACCGACAGTACGCCTATCGACGTCTGACTTTTTACTTGTGTACAATCAGTACACCACACGGCGCTCCATTTCCTATACTGAGACAAGGAAGGGCATTCTGTAGTGTACGCCTATACCTGTACTATCACATCACATCATTTTTTACTTTTGCGTTGTGACACAACGCCTCTAGGCAATGTATGAAATTTTGTAGTGTCATAACACGACCAAACATTGAGCTGATACTGTCCGTGAACGTGTTAAGAACTATATGTATATGTGACGGCGTCGCCATCTTTTTGTAAGCAACGCATGTAACGGGCCAAAGCTCCCCACCACAAACCCTATAAAAGAGAGTACGTGTCGTGGCGAGGATTCCTCTCCACTCCGACGTCGTCCTAAGCCAAGGAGCGATCTCACTAGGAAACACTTTTAGGACGAACGTACATTCTGAGCCCTAGAGAGGGTTCCCAATTTTCACGGCCGGGTCTCATTACTCGGCTCTTCCACTGGTGACGCTGTAAAAGCTGCTAGGACCCACAGTAACACATTTCAAAGAGAAAAAAAAAAAAGGCGAGAGATCATTCTTTGATCGACAGTTGCCCCAGTGCACATGTTGCTTTGATTAATAAATGATTTAGTTTTTACGGTTAAATCAAGTGATTATAAGTTTGCTGTGTATTTTTTATAAATAATAAACACTTCTCTGAAATACCTGAGATGTGCAGAGCTGGTAAAACTTCAAAAGTTAATGATCACACACACACACACACACACACACACACACACACACATATCATTTTACATCACGGATTTACAAGTAAAACCTAGCATTCAATATGAGCTTTTACAGTTACATATGAAGTTTTGTATTTTTTATTGTTTTTTTTTTCTTTCTTTTTTTTATTCTGAATTCTTTTTTTTTTCTAACTTAACTAAAATGACCTAACCTTAAATGACCGTGACTATTTTGTAAATTACTTTAATCTTAATATACAATATCTACGGTTACTATGTGATCTCGCCATAAATATAAGAAGATATACTTTCTAAGTAAAAAATATAGTTTGATTTGGATTTTAAGACAATATCAAGTATAAAAACAAGTTACAAGCAGGTTAATCATCTGATATTAAATAATCACTGCCGCCTATAAACACTTGTAATTACAAAAAAGCCACAAATACATTGCAAATTTAAGGAATAGAACGAAGTAAGATGGACTTAAATATAGGGAAAGGGGTAGATATTGGGCGCTTGTGCACTACACGGAATTTTACTGTCCGGCAGTCCGATTTTTACGGCCCGATTTGGCAATGAAAAACACGAATAGGCGTTTATGTACTACACGGAATTTTACTGTCCGGCAGTCCGATTTTTACGGTCCGATTTGGCAATGAAAAACACGAATAGGCGTTTGTGTACTACACGGAATTTTACTGTCCGGTAGTAGCCTTGCGAATTTTATATCACTGAAAAGATAAGAGATTTTAGACTAGTTATTTAACATAATTATTCTAATATAGTGTTCTGTGATAGAATAGAATTTATTAAACAATTATTTTATAGTTTAATTAAAAAAAGTAAAATTCCGTGTAGTGCACAAGCGCCCATTTAGTTCCGGTTCTCTCGCTCGACATATGACAAGCAATTGCAGTACTACTGCTACTGCACGGAGATTTACAGTGAAAGCGTAATCATACTACCGGTCGAGCCAGCTTTATTAGATTTGTAAACAATTCAATATTACTAGGCAGCAATTACCCGCTTTTATGATATGAACCGTTAATATTTGGACACTCGCCACGATCATGTTTCCTACCTCATATAACTTGGGTATCTTTAAAAGAAGATTGAATAGATATACAAGATGTTATCTCTGCTTAATATTAACCAAGATTGAAATCAAGTGCTCTGGTATTATGAATAAAAATGCTATAAAAGCTCGAAAAGAACAAACTATCCATAATATATTCAAAGCGATGAGTAACCATTCCAGATGGAGAAGATCTTTAGCTTCGCGTGGAAGGGCAAGAGGGGTATGTCTGCGGAAGACGCGGAAGAGGCCCACGGGCCCCACGACAACTACGTCAACGACGACCAGGGCCTGCAGCGACGACACAATGTCGACACTCTGCTGCAGGTAGGTGGTCAAGTAGTTCCAATAGCCTACTTAACTTTCTCAAAGACCAACACTTCATCATAAATTACATCAAAGTATTTTGGACCTACTCAATTCTAGCGACGACGACGACGACGACAACGATCGTTCTGCTGTATTGATACGAGTAGTCGCCTCAAACCGCACGCCAGATCGTGGGTTCGATTCCTACTCGGGACAGATATTTGTTTCCAGTCTTCGTGTATGTCCTTATAGGCCTCCCCACCGTGCCTCGAAGAGAACGTAAAGTTGTCGATCCCGGTTGTTATCATAGACACCTGATTACGATCGTTATGACTAATCGCAAATAACATGCATGTATACATAAAGTTAAAAATAAACTTGATATATGTTACACTAGCCACGAACATGAATAAACAAGAGACTTCACACAATGTCTGTTTGCGAACCAGGTTCACTTCTTCGGAAAGAAGGGCACAAACGACCTGAAGTTTGAGGGTTTCCGGCAATTCATGGAGAACTTACAGACCGAGGTGTTGGAACTGGAATTCCACGAGTTCTCCAAGGGTAAGTACTTATCGCATTATTGTATATTATCGGGCTAATGTAGCGGGTGTCTATGGATGTCGCTTCGTCTTACCACCAGACGAACCGACTGTCCGTTTGCGCACTCTTCAATAAAAAAATAATAATTGAACGTCCAGGCCACGAGACGATATCGGAAGTGGACTTCGCGAAGATCCTGCTGCGCTACACGTACCTGGACACGGACGAGTACGACATGTACCTGGACCGACTGCTGGACCGCGTGGCCGACGAGCACGGCATCTCCTTCGAGGAGTTCAAGACCTTCTGCCAGTTCCTCAACAACCTGGAGGACTTCACTATCGCTATGCGCATGTACACGCTCGCCGACCACCCCATATCGAAAGGTACCGACTGCGTTATTGTACAAAGTCATTCTGTACTGTACTATACTGTATCAGCCTGTAAACCCACTGCTGAGCGAAGGCCTCTCCTCCATATAGAAGGGTTGGAGCTTAATCCACCACGCTACTCCACTGCGGGTTGGCGGATAATTTTCCTATCATGAATAAAGATCGTTATCAGGTGTCTATGATAACAACCGGGACCGACTACGTGCTCTCCGAGGTACGGTGGGGAGACCCACAAGGACATACGCCCAGATCGGAAACAAATATTTATACGAATAGAAATATCTGTCCCGAGCGGGAATCGAACCCGTGACCGTCGGCGCGCAGCATTGAGACTAGTTGCAATTCTCTCTCGGAACACGCCCTGTCCGTTTGTCTGTACGTTCGTATGTCTGTCCGTCCGGCCCTAGACTAGTTGCTACTATTCTGTCTCGAAACTCGCCTCGTCCGTTGGTCTGTACGTACGTGTGTCTGTATGTCTGTCCGCCCCGCGGCCGGCAGAGGAGTTCCAGCGCGCGGTCCGCATCTGCACGGGCGTGTCTCAGTCGCCGCAGCTCGTCAGCACGGTGTTCGCCATCTTCGACGCGGACGGCGACGGGCGGCTCAGCTACAAGGAGTTCATCGCCATCATGAAGGACCGCCTGCACCGCGGGTTCAAGGTCTGTCGCTCTCGCGCTCCGTCCGCTCCCACCGCTCCCACTTCCCCCACCGCTCTTACCGCTCCCACTTCCCCCACCGCTCCCACCGCTCTCATTGCCTTCACCGCCCCCACCGCTCCCACCGCTGCCACCGCCCCCACCGCTCCCACCGCCCCCACAGCTCCCACCGCTCCCACCGCTGCCACCGCCCCCACCGCCCCCACCGTTCCAACCGCTCCCACCGCCCCCACCGCCTCTACTGCTCCCACCGCTCCCACTGCCCCCACCGCTCCCACTGCCCCCACCGCTCCCACTGCTCCCACCGCTCCCACCGCTCCCACTGCCCCCACCGCTCCCACTGCTCCCACCGCCCCCACCGCTCCCACTGCCCCCACCGCCCCCACCGCTCCCACCGCCCCCACCGCTCCCACCGCCCCCACCGCTCCCACCGCCCCCACCGCTCCCACCGCCCCCACCGCTCCCACCGCCCCCACCGCTCCCACCGCCCCCACCGCTCCCACTGCCCCCACTGCTCCCACTGCTCCCACCGCGCCCACCGCTCCCACCGCCCCCACCGCTCCCACTGCCCCCACTGCTCCCACCGCTCCCACTGCGCCCACCGCTCCCACCGCCCCCACCGCTCCCACTGCCCCCACTGCTCCCACCGCTCCCACTGCGCCCACCGCTCCCACCGCCCCCACCGCTCCCACCGCCCCCACCGCTCCCACTGCCCCCACTGCTCCCACCGCTCCCACTGCGCCCACCGCTCCCACCGCCCCCACCGCTCCCACCGCCCCCACCGCTCCCACTGCCCCCACTGCTCCCACCGCTCCCACTGCGCCCACCGCAAAATTCACACTGAAGAAATTTTCTTACCACACTTTCTACATGTATTCAGTACTACTGCTTTTTGCAACAGGTGAATAAGTGCTCGCTGGTAATTGAAGCATTATTACTATTAACAGCAATTTTTTTTTTTTAGAAATAAATGTTAATCAAATTAATGTTAATGAAGTTTAATTTAAAACTATGAAATTGAAACCAAAATCAAATTCATGAAACTTATGCTTTTGAAAAGCCTCCCAAAACCTGCTTGATATAATAATATATTCCCTTGCACTGAGTTAACTTGTCATTAAAACATAAATATTTTCTAAACTCTAGTTTGATTTTCAAATATTATTTACACTTTTTGGAAAAGATGGGTGTCAATAAGATGGGTGTATTTTCCCCTGAACAATTTTGAGTTTTTATAGATATATATATATATATATATATATATATATATATATATATATATATATATATATATATAAACTACAGGTAATTATTTAATTTATATATATATTATAGTATTTAATTTAAAAGCTAAATACTATATGTAATACAAGAAATAATCAAATTTAATAAAGAATTAATAACTTAATTAAAGTTAGCAAAACAAATTAGATTATCATTAACATAATTAAATAAATTTATAGTTAATCTAGGAAAATCTAATTCATCCAGTTTTCGGATTCAATTAAGTTTTTTCAACTGATTACGATTAGGATTTATAGGTTGTGTTACTAGATTTAGCATTCTATAAGCAAGCAATAACTTCATCTTTTTTGACTGTTTTTAGATTTGAGGAGGTTGAAAAAACATTACACATAGCCCAAATATTAGGTAAATAATCACAAATGAAAGGGATCTGATAATTATAATATTCCCAATTTGTTACCTACTTTTATTAATTGGTTTTATTTTTGTCATTGTTTCTATGTTCGTTATACATGAGCGCAATGGACCAACACTTCGTTATTTATTTTATTGTTTATAATATGCTACGGTTTCTGTGATATCATATTTTATTTATTCGTGACTTACAGGGGAAATTATTTAAGTTATTGACACCCATCCTATAATTTAAATAATTTGTTAAAATATAATCACGAACAGTTATAGAAATAAACTGAATTGAAATGAAATCAATGTCAATATTTATTGACATTAGAGTATTGAACTATTTAGCTAAAGCGCGATAATTTTTTTCATTAAATACTAAACAAAAGCAGTTGACTTTTTATACGATCGTAATTATATGAGTCCTAATATTTTTTTAGTCACAATTGTAATATAACCTATTATTACTGCACCCGCCGACCGATGCTCCTTTTTTTTTTAATAATCAAAGAACAAATATATGAGGGGGCAATCTAGGCACCTTAGATTGCGTGGCGCCACTGTCTCTTTTACTGGAACGCGGTCCGATGGAGTGTAAGAGAGATGAGTCATAAGTAGGCTTAGGCTGATCGTGCCTCTCTATCGCTTGTTCTGCGCTCTCGCTCGCTCGCGACACGTGACAAAATGGCGTCATTTTTGAAAAAAATACCCGATAGCTTTCATCAATTCACTAGACGTTATCACGTCAAAAAATAAGCACTTAATAACATTATTTTTTTTATGAATAGTCATACGCGAAAAACGAAGGTTGGGAGGCGTTCAAGACGTGCGTCAAACAGGAGATGAAGAGCTCCGTGTGAAGAAACTATATTAATAGACAGATCTATTAGAAGAATTCACTTTTTATGTAATAATATAACATATTAGCCATCTTGCCAAAGTCATCATCGATCTCTTAGACGTTTACACGATAACACTTCGAGATAATAATTTTTATTTTAATATTCTTAAGATGCACAAAATTTATGTAAAAGTCATATACACTCCATCATTATAAAAGTATATTAACGCGTTTATTAAGTATATTAAATTATTTAGATCATATTCTTGACTTTAAAAACTTTTATTTAATAAAAGTGGCGATATGTATAACATAGAAAGTAAACGAATGAATCAAAAAGTATATTAAAAAAAGAAAATTTTTGAGATTACTAATATTAAACTTAATAATTTTAAAACTTCCTAATATTGTTCTGACGGTTTTGAACTGTTTGATACAAAATATTTTGTACTTAATTCGTGATTATGGAGTTTAGAGGTAAGCACACTCTTGTGTTACAGTGTCTTTGAAATAACCTTAAATAAAGATGGCGTTGCTGTAACAGAGGTTTTTAGGTTAGATAATTTATATAACTCGCCAGCCGTTAAACTTTCATTTACAACAAATTTACTAACTACTCTAGTCTGTGGGACTACTTGAAGTTATACTTACTTCCACACAGCAAACTTCAAGTCATTTTAAACAGTTAAGTTCAGATCATGCCCTCCACTACACCAGCGCCCTCTATATTTAATGCTATTTTGTGACACTTTGTTTCACACAGCCATATTATGAGATTGTGCTCCATATCTCTACTCTCCGTACTCGTGATATTGTAAGTTACTAGTTGTCAGTGTCATTTTAAACGGGCTGTTACTTTTTATTGAAGTTGTGATAAATAATATATTTTTTTTAGATTTTATTAATAAACGAATACATAAAATGTATTTATTCTTAAATTTATGTAATTTATAATAGCAAAATATATATTGTCTCTCTTATTAAATTATTATTTAAATACAAATAGTCAAAAATTCTGACAAAGGCATAATTATGGCATTACCGTGGTCATCATTTCAACATTTATAATCTGTATACTAATTTCCCAAATATGAACTAAAATTATAAAATAAATAATAAGATAGATCAGCCCTGATCTAAGGTGGGGCAAACCGGGGCACTTGCCCTGGGCGGCACTTTCATGGGGGCGCCAAATCCTTGAGACAATAATTCGAAATATCGAACAAGTGAAGCCTTTTTTCCTACAATCTTATAATTTAGTAAAGGATTATTAATTGCACAAATGTTCACAAAAATGCTACTCATTTGTCAGTTTTAACAGTTTTTCTCGAACACTGAAGGGAGGGGGCGCCACTATCAATTTTTGTCCCGGCTCGAAAAAATCGTAGATCTGGGGCTGAGATGGATACGTTAATTTAATTTTCAGATCTGAAATTAATAAAATAAATATCTTGAATATGACAAACCAGTGATTTATATGTATCCTAAGAAAGCTGATAACGCTCAGTTATTGTGATCTATTTATTTAACATATAAACTTAATATTATTATATATAACACACAATGAAGCGGGTGATTTCATTACCTAGTCACTTGAACATAAGCAACAAACAAACAAGGTTAATTTTTATTATTGTGAAAATTATTAATTGATATGTTATGTCAACGGTTGTAAAAATATATGCTTTTTGTGCTAATAAACTATGTTGAAAGAATCAGTTTTATTTCTTTTATAACTAAACTCATACTTAATGACTTACAAATTCAATTAAAATTCATTCTACTCTATTTTTCACCCAAACTTCAGATCGAAATTGACATTTTTCTTTAATTTTTGAAGACTCAAATTAGGGTTTTATTTTTTTATACCCTTAGGGGCCATTCATTTATTACGTAAGACGAATTTTGCTGTTTAGTATTTGTTACGTAAGAATCTAAAGGAAAAATAATAACACATTTGATTTTTTAAATGTTTATTTTTCAAAGTAACAATTTTTAGATATGTTTATTTGTACTTACAAAGGTACTAACAATTTTTGGTTGGTGGATTTTTGGTGTTTTCAAAGTATAATTTTAACTTTTCAAATTTTTGTGATCTTACGTAAGAACTATCGAGACTCCCTCCCACCCCCTTGTAAGAAAAAAATAAGACATGGTCGTGCCCCCCCCCCCCCCCCTAAATAGTCTTACGTAATAAATGAATGGCCCCTTAAGAAAGAAGCCTTCAGATATTCAAGCATAAAACATGTTTAGCAGTTATTGTTTCTTTGAAAACACACTAGAATAGAAAAAAATCATTTATTCGTTCATTCAATTAAGAGTATTGAAGTAAAATCTTTGAAAATATATTTTAATAAAACACATAATTATTCATAGATTTTTATTGATAGTCTTAACATAAATAAAACTATTACACTTTAAATTAACATCTCATGAGAAATAGATTACGACATTCGAAAATACTCGATTCACTCTCGAAACATATTTTGATAACACGAAAAAAAAACAGACTATAAAAGACTGCTCAAGATTATATTTACTAAACTTATTGTGTAAATTAGAAAAGTTCATTTTGTGATTAATTAACTAAGATTTATTAATTTGTGTTACAAAAAAAAGTATAATTGCGGTTTGGCATTATCGAAACATCGACTCATATTTGTTTAGAACAATTTTATTGTATGTAAATATAAGAAAAAAAATTTGACGGAGAAAGTAAACATTTTTTATCTGTGAACATTGTGTCATCACATCATGTCATGTCATAACATCTGTGAATTTGTAGGTATTGTTAATTAATCAAAAAGTTTAATAAAGTAACGTCGGTTGTATCGCCTATATAATCATTAGAATACTGATAGATATTCCAAAAAAAAAGAACAATTTTTACCTAAATTACTGCCTATTATAAGAAGCTTATAAAAGTCAGAAAGAAGCTAGAAAATAGTCTAAAAGTCGTTGAATTCGATTTTTCTCTTTTCTTTTTGAACCAACCCACTGTATGAGCCTACTGGACTACAGAACACTGTCAATGTCATGAAATCAATCAACATAAACAAGTAGAAGCAGCCTAACTATCCCTTGCTGTGTGTCGACGGCTTTACGTACAAATACAAATTAATTCTGAAATGTAATCCAGAACACTGCTGACGTTTATGACATCTACGCCGAGTTGCACGAAACAAATTTTAAATTTAAGTGTTTATTAAACTAATTTAATCACAAGAATCGTGATTATCTGTTGCACAAAACCTACATCTGATTAAGTTAACAAAAAAATTTAGTTTAATTAAAGACCTATCTAACGGATGATTAATTCCAACAGCTTTAAATTAATCATGAGATCAAGTAATTTTAAGATTAATTGCAACTTAACTAACGGAAAGTTAGTGACGGTTTCGTGCAACGCCGGTAGGCTAGTAAAGTACATATTTCCGACAGCGTCGCGAGAGTCTTAGTACAAATTGATACGACACAACTTCGCCCGAGTTAGTCTTAATTTTTTCAGTCCGTCCAAGTCTCTCTGTCAGATATTTTAAAAACAATTTACAATATCTCTGATATATTTTGACCGGTATTTCACAGACATAATATTAGGATGAACTAAGACTGTTCCTATTTTTTTAAAAGAATTACAGTTCCGCGTAAAATTATTTGACACTGCGAGTCATAATTAAAGTCCAATGATTAGTTATACCGAACTCGAAACGTACAAATTCCGAAAAAAAGAAATGGTATGCTACCTAATCGCCGCGACATTGTCTGAACTTTGTACCCAGCCTAAGAATTGCAAAGAATCAATCGTTTTCCAGCTATATTTTATCAAATTTATGAATGCATTTTTTATATATTTTCAGTCTTAATATTAAATTCAGATAATTTTATAAAATATATTTTTTTCCAAAACTTTAATCTTTATTGGAATATGTTTTTATTGATTAGCTATTAATGTATTCATAATTCACTTCCAAATTGTTTCTATCTGTGTAACACGCTTCAAAAGAAGTTAAATATATTTTTATTTTATTCTCAACCATCACACGTACGGAATCTCTACAAATTTTAATTAAAAACAATTATTAAATTTGAATATGCACGAGAATATTCTACGCATTTTTAATCAAAGATATATATATTATTATATTATAAATTAAATAATTAATTTGAATGTATGTATGTATGTATTATTAAATCATGAAATAAACAAAAAGGGAATATGGTCTAATCTAAATTAATTAGCACAACCGAGTCCTTATAAAACTAGATTGTTACTAAAGAAAGATTCAATTAAACTTTTGTTCATATATTTTAAACTCTTTTAAAATAGATTACATAAGAAATAAGTTTGAATTACAATAAATATAATTTATTACACGTAATTAAATGTTGGTATTCAGTAAGTACATCAACACATATACAATAAATTAGTTTTCAAGCTACTGTGTGTATATTTTTGTAAGTTTTTCAAAGAAGGAGAACGATTACAGGCTAGAATACTCAAGTTATTAATACAACTTTTATATACTATTTTACTAGAAAATATGTACTTAATTTAACTAAATCAGCTACTTAAAAATAGCCAACTTTATTAACTGACACTAGCGCCGCTAGAAAAGGAACTATTCAATTACACTCGAATTTTATAATTAATTATATAAATAAAATAAATTATATTCCATTTTTTATAATTAACTAAGCGTACAAGAGAGTTGGCTATTTATTTCAGAATCAATCTCCTTCTTTTTAACACTTTTAGGAAGGAAATTACAGATTATTTTTGAGAAGTAATACATTCGAATAACACAAAGTACAGAAGTGATTTTCTTTGTAAGTTAATCTTATTTGAATAAAACTTAAGCCAATGACGACAACATCAAAACGTGAAGCAAAATGCAGGCCTTAAGAAGAGTATCGAAGCTCGTGAAGAGATCAGGCTAGTCTGAATGACTGTCAAACGGATTTATCGACAAATTTTTTTTTATCAACATGAGAGATTATCACATATTCATACATTTCGATACATCGACAAACGAAATTCGACATTCAAATAGGCTTTTAACCCTTTCACTGCGGCTGGTTTAATATTACGTCTTTGTGTTTGAAAAAATATAAATCGAACAACAAAAAAAAGTTTAAAAAGAAAGTAAAGATGTATTCAAAAATTACAAGTCTGAAAAGAAATATATGAAAACCATCTGCAGTGACAAGGTAATCGACGAAATTGTTCGAATATTACAGGCGTCGGGAGTAAGTATAATGAGCGGGTTTCGAGTATAATAGCCGTTGTATTGCGTCGAACTAGAACGCTGTTACCTGCGGACCGACCGGTGACAGTTTGCACTAAATGTCACCAAACATTAATAATTTGCCCACACGGGTGTCCGACATGTATGTATACAAATAGATATGTTAATTTTCGTTATGTTGCCAAATAATTTAACAATGTACTTGACAAATTTACTATAATTATCATACTATATTATAATCTAAGGTTTTAAATATTTCCAGTTTTTCTTATCGATTTGGTCTTAAAAATATTACTAGTTTAACTCCGGCGTAATCGATGTCGACCGTATAATTTGATAAACATAATATCACGCCGGCCGGTCACAGCACGGATCCGACGAAATGTATACGAGCAGACGCTCTAGGACATAATATTACGGCTACATTACTTGAAAATTGATATTTATCTAGTAGGCCCGCGCGTCAAAGGCGACGAAAGATCCGGGCCGGGCGAGGCGCGGGTTGGGTGGGGAGGAGGTGAGGAGGAGGTGAGCGGCGCGTCACTGGTCGAGGAAGCGCTCGTCGGCGCGCGCGGCGGCCGTGAGGCGGTGGCGCAGCGCGAAGGCGGCCACCACGCGCGCCACCTGCGCCCGCGAGGACATGTCATTACCATACACGCACAATCGTCTGTTCCTAATGTAGGTAACTTTATACCTGTGTTTTAGCAGACGACTGATACACGTTTTTTTTAAATAAATATACATAAGAGGGGCGCCTAAAAAGTTCTGAGCCTAGGGCATTAAAATTCTAGATCAAATGTAAATAAAACTTATTTTTCAGTGTAATCCCCCTGGACTTCAATGGACCTTTGACATATTTTATGGAGGGCTTGTATCCCTAATACAAAGTAACCTGCGTCTTTGGCTATAAAATGTTCATTAACAGCCGCCTTCATCTCTTCATCATCCCCAAATCTTCGTCCCCGTAGGCCTTTTTTCAAATTCTTCAGTAAAAAATAATCGCTAGGCGCCAGATCTGGACTAAAGGGAGAGTTTTTTACTTCATCGAAGCCAAAACCAAATTCTTTAGTTGATTTTTCCTCTTCTTTTTTCGGCAATGGCTTCACAAACTTTTTTTTAAAAGCCCAACATAATACTTTGCATTAATTGTAGTTTTTTTTTTGGAAGTTAATCTATGAGCAAAACTCCTTCGCATCCCAAAAAATGGTGGCCATGAGTTTCGAAGCCGATTTTTCCACCTTGAACTTCCTCGGCGGCTTTTCCCTCTTCTCTATCCACTGCATTGACTCCTGCTTTGATTCTAGTATTTTATTCATATTGTCGAATCCACATTTCATCTACGGTGACAATACGAGTGCAAATTATTCCAAATTATCCTTGCCCAAATCTAAAAATTCTTCGAAGTTTCAATGCGCCGCTGCTTGTCAAGTGGCGTGAGCATTTTTGGCACCCAACGCGTAGTGACTTTATTCATATGCAAATGATTGTGATGATGTCTCCCAACTCGTTTCTTACTGACGCCTAGCTCTTCTACTATCTGCCACAATTTCATACGGCGATCGTCCAGTACAATTTTTTTTTTTTACTTTTTTAATGTTTTCATCAGTGATTACGGTGTTCGGCCGACCCGAGCGAGGGTTATCTTCCAGAATCTCTCTGCCTTGTTGGAATAGGCGGGTCCATTGTTTAACCGTGGCTTCGTAGTTTCTTCGAAAATTTCTGTTGCTGTTTTCCCCTTTTTTCGTGGAATTTAATGACGACGCCATGCTCAAACTTTATTAAGTACAGCGATGACGCAGACATGATGATGTTCACGGTTCAATTACTCTAAGTGTAATAAAACTAATGACGTGAAACTTCGTTTATATAGTAAGCAGATGTCGTTAAAATATTGACTCCCCGGATGAGTAAATAGTACGATTGCAAGTACATTAGGTTCAGAACTTTTCAGCCACCCCTCGTATAAATACTACATATAGAAATAAATACGTATTATACCCAGACTCGGGCCGGGAATCGAACCCCCACAACCCTGAAGCAGAAACAGCGTCACTGCCAATTTTGCCAAAGGATCAGTCAAATATATAAATAAAGGTCCCACTTTCGACGACCCTCAGGGACCAGATTCTACTTCATATTCTTCAAGAAAAAAAAGTCAGTGTGTAAATGAAATAAGTTTTTACTTAATATTTTATTACTTTAATATTATACGAGTTCGTGAAAACACCAAAATAACGCAAAAAGGATGTATACCTATATACACACATGCATACACACACACTCACACACTCACACACCACTCACGCACTCACGCACTCACGCACACCCGCACACCCGCACACCCGCACACACGCACACACGCACACACGCACACACGTACACACGCACACACGCACACACGCACACACGCACACACGCACACACACACATGTACACACAAATACACACACACACACATGTACACACAAATACACACACGCACAGTACAAATATCTGTATAGGTCGACACACACTCACCTCGGCGGGCGAGTCCTCGTGCACGGCGTGTCCGCAGCGCGTCAGCACTTGCATCTGGAATTTACCTGACGACAGACACGACCACTGTCACAATGTGTGGCCAACTTGTGAACAACTCGTTTTGACGAAACTTATAATTAAAGTTCATATAAGTCATCGGCTGCTGTCGTTTATTTTAATCCGGAAACCATTAACACCATTAGAATGTTACATAAGCAAAGCAAAAGTGGTGTAATATTTATATATTACGCTAAGACTCATGTTCGACTCATATTATATCATAGTGTAAAAAATATGTGCAGAGTGTGGGGACTGTGTGCAGAGTATGTGCAAATTGTGTGCAGTATGTGTACAAACTGTGTGCAAATTGTATGTTTGCGGCTGTATGAAGAATGTGAGCAAAGTGTGTGGAGAACGTGGGCAGAGTGTGTGCAGAGTTTGCGGATTTTGTGCATTATTTGTGCTTAATGTGTAGAGACTGTTTGCAGACTGTGAACAGAGTGTGTAGGGACTGTGAATGCGAATGTGTTCAGACTGTGTGCAATATGTGTGCAGAGTGTGTTCTGACTGTGTAGTGTGTGGAGACTGTGTTAAGTATGTGTGTATAGTGCGCGGTGTGTATAGTGCGCGGTGTGTATAGTGCGCGGTGTGTATAGTGCGCGGTGAGTATAGTGCGCGGTGTGTATAGTGCGCGGTGTGTATAGTGCGCGGTGTGTATAGTGCGCGGTGTGTATAGTGCGCGGTGTGTATAGTGCGCGGTGTGTATAGTGCGCGGTGTGTATAGTGCGCGGTGTGTATAGTGCGCGGTGTGTATAGTGCGCGGTGTGTATAGTGCGCGGTGTGTATAGTGCGCGGTGTGTATAGTGCGCGGTGTGTATAGTGCGCGGTGTGTATAGTGCGCGGTGTGTATAGTGCGCGGTGTGTATAGTGCGCGGTGTGTATAGTGCGCGGTGTGTATAGTGCGCGGTGTGTATAGTGCGCGGTGTGTATAGTGCGCGGTGTGTATAGTGCGCGGTGTGTATAGTGCGCGGTGTGTATAATGCGCGATGTGTATGGTGCGCGGTGTGTATGGTGCGCGGTGTGTATGGTGCGCGGTGTGTATGGTGCGCGGTGTGTATATTGCGCGGTGTGTATGGTGCGCGGTGTGTATGGTGCGCGGTGTGTATGGTGCGCGGTGTGTATGGTGCGCGGTGTGTATGGTGCGCGGTGTGTATGGTGCGCGGTGTGTATGGTGTGCGGTGTGCATAGTGTGCGGTGTGCATAGTGTGCGGTGTGTATAGTGTGCGGTGTGCATAGTGTGCGGTGTGCATAGTGTGCGGTGTGCATAGTGTGCGGTGTGCATAGTGTGCGGTGTGTATAGTGCGCGGTGTGTATAGTGCGCGGTGTGTATAGTGTGCGTGATGCATGTGCGCGTCACCTTGCATCTGCCCGACGGTGAGGTCGCGGTCGAGCCGTCGAGCGAGTGTGCGGTGTGTATAGTGTGCAGTGTGTATAGTGCGCGTGATGTATGTGCGCGTCACCTTGCATCTGCCCGACGGTGAGGTCGCGGTCGAGCCCGTCGAGCGAGTGTGCGGTGTGTATAGTGTGCAGTGTGTATAGTGCGCGTGATGTATGTGCGCGTCACCTTGCATCTGCCCGACGGTGAGGTCGCGGTCGAGCCCGTCGAGCGAGTGTGCGGTGTGTATAGTGTGCAGTGTGTATAGTGCGCGTGATGTATGTGCGCGTCACCTTGCATCTGCCCGACGGTGAGGTCGCGGTCGAGCCCGTCGAGCGAGTGTGCGGTGTGTATAGTGTGCAGTGTGTATAGTGCGCGTGATGTATGTGCGCGTCACCTTGCATCTGCCCGACGGTGAGGTCGCGGTCGAGCCCGTCGAGCGAGTGTGCGGTGTGTATAGTGTGCAGTGTGTATAGTGCGCGTGATGTATGTGCGCGTCACCTTGCATCTGCCCAACGGTGAGGTCGCGGTCGAGCCCGTCGAGCGAGTGTGCGGTGTGTATAGTGTGCAGTGTGTATAGTGCGCGTGATGTATGTGCGCGTCACCTTGCATCTGCCCGACGGTGAGGTCGCGGTCGAGCCCGTCGAGCGAGTGTGCGGTGTGTATAGTGTGCGGTGTGTATAGTGCGCGTGATGTATGTGCGCGTCACCTTGCATCTGCCCGACGGTGAGGTCGCGGTCGAGCCCGTCGAGCGAGTGTGCGGTGTGTATAGTGTGCGGTGTGTATAGTGCGCGTGATGTATGTGCGCGTCACCTTGCATCTGCCCGACGGTGAGGTCGCGGTCGAGCCCGTCGAGCGAGTGTGCGGTGTGTATAGTGTGCGGTGTGTATAGTGCGCGTGATGTATGTGCGCGTCACCTTGCATCTGCCCGACGGTGAGGTCGCGGTCGAGCCCGTCGAGCGAGTGTGCGGTGTGTATAGTGTGCGGTGTGTATAGTGCGCGTGATGTATGTGCGCGTCACCTTGCATCTGCCCGACGGTGAGGTCGCGGTCGAGCCCGTCGAGCGAGTGTGCGGTGTGTATAGTGTGCAGTGTGTATAGTGCGCGTGATGTATGTGCGCGTCACCTTGCATCTGCCCGACGGTGAGGTCGCGGTCGAGCCGTCGAGCGAGTGTGC
Organism: Euphydryas editha; assembly: GCA_036937285.1. Lineage (NCBI taxonomy): Eukaryota > Metazoa > Arthropoda > Insecta > Lepidoptera > Nymphalidae > Euphydryas > Euphydryas editha. Next base: position 17,230,195 of record JAUPFZ010000022.1, on the reverse strand, counting down.
GGTGTGTATAGTGTGCGGTGTGTATAGTGCGCGTGATGTATGTGCGCGTCACCTTGCATCTGCCCGACGGTGAGGTCGCGGTCGAGCCCGTCGAGCGAGTGTGCGGTGTGTATAGTGTGCGGTGTGTATAGTGCGCGTGATGTATGTGCGCGTCACCTTGCATCTGCCCGACGGTGAGGTCGCGGTCGAGCCCGTCGAGCGAGTGTGCGGTGTGTATAGTGTGCGGTGTGTATAGTGCGCGTGATGTATGTGCGCGTCACCTTGCATCTGCCCGACGGTGAGGTCGCGGTCGAGCCCGTCGAGCGAGTGTGCGGTGTGTATAGTGTGCGGTGTGTATAGTGCGCGTGATGTATGTGCGCGTCACCTTGCATCTGCCCGACGGTGAGGTCGCGGTCGAGCCCGTCGAGCGAGTGTGCGGTGTGTATAGTGTGCAGTGTGTATAGTGCGCGTGATGTATGTGCGCGTCACCTTGCATCTGCCCGACGGTGAGGTCGCGGTCGAGCCCGTCGAGCGAGTGTGCGGTGTGTATAGTGTGCAGTGTGTATAGTGCGCGTGATGTATGTGCGCGTCACCTTGCATCTGCCCGACGGTGAGGTCGCGGTCGAGCCCGTCGAGCGAGTGTGCGGTGTGTATAGTGTGCGGTGTGTATAGTGCGCGTGATGTATGTGCGCGTCACCTTGCATCTGCCCGACGGTGAGGTCGCGGTCGAGCCCGTCGAGCGAGTGTGCGGTGTGTATATTGTGCGGTGTGTATAGTGCGCGTGATGTATGTGCGCGTCACCTTGCATCTGCCCGACGGTGAGGTCGCGGTCGAGCCCGTCGAGCGAGTGTGCGGTGTGTATAGTGTGCGGTGTGTATAGTGCGCGTGATGTATGTGCGCGTCACCTTGCATCTGCCCGACGGTGAGGTCGCGGTCGAGCCCGTCGAGCGAGTGTGCGGTGTGTATAGTGTGCAGTGTGTATAGTGCGCGTGATGTATGTGCGCGTCACCTTGCATCTGCCCGACGGTGAGGTCGCGGTCGAGCCCGTCGAGCGAGTGTGCGGTGTGTATAGTGTGCAGTGTGTATAGTGCGCGTGATGTATGTGCGCGTCACCTTGCATCTGCCCGACGGTGAGGTCGCGGTCGAGCCCGTCGAGCGAGTGTGCGGTGTGTATAGTGTGCAGTGTGTATAGTGCGCGTGATGTATGTGCGCGTCACCTTGCATCTGCCCGACGGTGAGGTCGCGGTCGAGCCCGTCGAGCGAGTGTGCGGTGTGTATAGTGTGCAGTGTGTATAGTGTGCAGTGTGTATAGTGCGCGTGATGTATGTGCGCGTCACCTTGCATCTGCCCGACGGTGAGGTCGCGGTCGAGCCCGTCGAGCGAGTGTGCGGTGTGTATAGTGTGCGGTGTGTATAGTGCGCGTGATGTATGTGCGCGTCACCTTGCATCTGCCCGACGGTGAGGTCGCGGTCGAGCCCGTCGAGCGAGTGTGCGGTGTGTATAGTGTGCGGTGTGTATAGTGCGCGTGATGTATGTGCGCGTCACCTTGCATCTGCCCGACGGTGAGGTCGCGGTCGAGCCCGTCGAGCGAGTGTGCGGTGTGTATAGTGTGCAGTGTGTATAGTGCGCGTGATGTATGTGCGCGTCACCTTGCATCTGCCCGACGGTGAGGTCGCGGTCGAGCCCGTCGAGCGAATGTGCGGTGTGTATAGTGTGCGGTGTGTATAGTGCGCGTGATGTATGTGCGCGTCACCTTGCATCTGCCCGACGGTGAGGTCCGCGGTCGAGCCCGTCGAGCGAGTGTGCGGTGTGTATAGTGTGCGGTGTGTATAGTGCGCGTGATGTATGTGCGCGTCACCTTGCATCTGCCCGACGGTGAGGTCGCGGTCGAGCCCGTCGAGCGAGTGTGCGGTGTGTATAGTGTGCGGTGTGTATAGTGCGCGTGATGTATGTGCGCGTCACCTTGCATCTGCCCGACGGTGAGGTCGCGGTCGAGCCCGTCGAGCGAGTGTGCGGTGTGTATAGTGTGCAGTGTGTATAGTGCGCGTGATGTATGTGCGCGTCACCTTGCATCTGCCCGACGGTGAGGTCGCGGTCGAGCCGTCGAGCGAGTGTGCGGTGTGTATAGTGTGCAGTGTGTATAGTGCGCGTGATGTATGTGCGCGTCACCTTGCATCTGCCCGACGGTGAGGTCGCGGTCGAGCCCGTCGAGCGAGTGTGCAGGTGTGTATAGTGTGCAGTGTGTATAGTGCGCGTGATGTATGTGCGCGTCACCTTGCATCTGCCCGACGGTGAGGTCGCGGTCGAGCCGTCGAGCGAGTGTGCGGTGTGTATAGTGTGCAGGTGTGTATAGTGCGCGTGATGTATGTGCGCGTCACCTTGCATCTGCCCGACGGTGAGGTCGCGGTCGAGCCCGTCGAGCGAGTGTGCGGTGTGTATAGTGTGCAGTGTGTATAGTGCGCGTGATGTATGTGCGCGTCACCTTGCATCTGCCCGACGGTGAGGTCGCGGTCGAGCCCGTCGAGCGAGTGTGCGGTGTGTATAGTGTGCGGTGTGTATAGTGCGCGTGATGTATGTGCGCGTCACCTTGCATCTGCCCGACGGTGAGGTCGCGGTCGAGCCCGTCGAGCGAGTGTGCGGTGTGTATAGTGTGCGGTGTGTATAGTGCGCGTGATGTATGTGCGCGTCACCTTGCATCTGCCCGACGGTGAGGTCGCGGTCGAGCCCGTCGAGCGAGTGTGCGGTGTGTATAGTGTGCGGTGTGTATAGTGCGCGTGATGTATGTGCGCGTCACCTTGCATCTGCCCGACGGTGAGGTCGCGGTCGAGCCCGTCGAGCGAGTGTGCGGTGTGTATAGTGTGCAGTGTGTATAGTGCGCGTGATGTATGTGCGCGTCACCTTGCATCTGCCCGACGGTGAGGTCGCGGTCGAGCCCGTCGAGCGAGTGTGCGGTGTGTATAGTGTGCGGTGTGTATAGTGCGCGTGATGTATGTGCGCGTCACCTTGCATCTGCCCGACGGTGAGGTCGCGGTCGAGCCCGTCGAGCGAGTGTGCGGTGTGTATAGTGTGCGGTGTGTATAGTGCGCGTGATGTATGTGCGCGTCACCTTGCATCTGCCCGACGGTGAGGTCGCGGTCGAGCCCGTCGAGCGAGTGTGCGGTGTGTATAGTGTGCGGTGTGTATAGTGCGCGTGATGTATGTGCGCGTCACCTTGCATCTGCCCGACGGTGAGGTCGCGGTCGAGCCCGTCGAGCGAGTGTGCGGTGTGTATAGTGTGCGGTGTGTATAGTGCGCGTGATGTATGTGCGCGTCACCTTGCATCTGCCCGACGGTGAGGTCGCGGTCGAGCCCGTCGAGCGAGTGTGCGGTGTGTATAGTGTGCGGTGTGTATAGTGCGCGTGATGTATGTTCGCGTCACCTTGCATCTGCCCGACGGTGAGGTCGCGGTCGAGCCCGTCGAGCGAGTGTGCGGTGTGTATAGTGTGCGGTGTATAGTGCGCGGTGTGTATAGTGCGCGGTGTGTATAGTGTGCGTGATGCATGTGCGCGTCACCTTGCATCTGCCCGACGGTGAGGTCGCGGTCGAGCCCGTCGAGCGAGTGTGCGGTGTGTATAGTGTGCGGTGTGTATAGTGCGCGTGATGTATGTGCGCGTCACCTTGCATCTGCCCGACGGTGAGGTCGCGGTCGAGCCCGTCGAGCGAGTGTGCGGTGTGTATAGTGTGCGGTGTGTATAGTGCGCGTGATGTATGTGCGCGTCACCTTGCATCTGCCCGACGGTGAGGTCGCGGTCGAGCCCGTCGAGCGAGTGTGCGGTGTGTATAGTGTGCGGTGTGTATAGTGCGCGTGATGTATGTTCGCGTCACCTTGCATCTGCCCGACGGTGAGGTCGCGGTCGAGCCCGTCGAGCGAGTGTGCGGTGTGTATAGTGTGCGGTGTGTATAGTGCGCGGTGTGTATAGTGCGCGGTGTGTATAGTGTGCGTGATGCATGTGCGCGTCACCTTGCATCTGCCCGACGGTGAGGTCGCGGTCGAGCCCGTCGAGCGAGTGTGCGGTGTGTATAGTGTGCGGTGTGTATAGTGCGCGTGATGTATGTGCGCGTCACCTTGCATCTGCCCGACGGTGAGGTCGCGGTCGAGCCCGTCGAGCGAGTGTGCGGTGTGTATAGTGTGCGGTGTGTATAGTGCGCGTGATGTATGTGCGCGTCACCTTGCATCTGCCCGACGGTGAGGTCGCGGTCGAGCCCGTCGAGCGAGTGTGCGGTGTGTATAGTGTGCGGTGTGTATAGTGCGCGTGATGTATGTTGCGCGTCACCTTGCATCTGCCCGACGGTGAGGTCGCGGTCGAGCCCGTCGAGCGAGTGTGCGGTGTGTATAGTGTGCGGTGTGTATAGTGCGCGTGATGTATGTGCGCGTCACCTTGCATCTGCCCGACGGTGAGGTCGCGGTCGAGCCCGTCGAGCGAGTGTGCGGTGTGTATAGTGTGCGGTGTGTATAGTGCGCGTGATGTATGTGCGCGTCACCTTGCATCTGCCCGACGGTGAGGTCGCGGTCGAGCCCGTCGAGCGAGTGTGCGGTGTGTATAGTGTGCGGTGTGTATAGTGCGCGTGATGTATGTTCGCGTCACCTTGCATCTGCCCGACGGTGAGGTCGCGGTCGAGCCCGTCGAGCGAGTGTGCGGTGTGTATAGTGTGCGGTGTGTATAGTGCGCGGTGTGTATAGTGCGCGGTGTGTATAGTGTGCGTGATGCATGTGCGCGTCACCTTGCATCTGCCCGACGGTGAGGTCGCGGTCGAGCCCGTCGAGCGAGTGTGCGGTGTGTATAGTGTGCGGTTGTGTATAGTGCGCGTGATGTATGTGCGCGTCACCTTGCATCTGCCCGACGGTGAGGTCGCGGTCGAGCCCGTCGAGCGAGTGTGCGGTGTGTATAGTGTGCGGTGTGTATAGTGCGCGTGATGTATGTGCGCGTCACCTTGCATCTGCCCGACGGTGAGGTCGCGGTCGAGCCCGTCGAGCGAGTGTGCGGTGTGTATAGTGTGCGGTGTGTATAGTGCGCGTGATGTATGTGCGCGTCACCTTGCATCTGCCCGACGGTGAGGTCGCGGTCGAGCCCGTCGAGCGAGTGTGCGGTGTGTATAGTGTGCGGTGTGTATAGTGCGCGTGATGTATGTTGCGCGTCACCTTGCATCTGCCCGACGGTGAGGTCGCGGTCGAGCCCGTCGAGCGAGTGTGCGGTGTGTATAGTGTGCGGTGTGTATAGTGCGCGTGATGTATGTGCGCGTCACCTTGCATCTGCCCGACGGTGAGGTCGCGGTCGAGCCCGTCGAGCGAGTGTGCGGTGTGTATAGTGTGCGGTGTGTATAGTGCGCGTGATGTATGTGCGCGTCACCTTGCATCTGCCCGACGGTGAGGTCGCGGTCGAGCCCGTCGAGCGAGTGTGCGGTGTGTATAGTGTGCGGTGTGTATAGTGCGCGTGATGTATGTGCGCGTCACCTTGCATCTGCCCGACGGTGAGGTCGCGGTCGAGCCCGTCGAGCGAGTGTGCGGTGTGTATAGTGTGCGGTGTATAGTTCGCGTGTGTATAGTGCGCGTGTGTATAGTGTGCGTGATGTATGTGCGCGTCACCTTGCATCTGCCCGACGGTGAGGTCGCGGTCGAGCCCGTCGAGCGAGTGTGCGGTGTGTATAGTGTGCGGTGTGTATAGTGCGCGTGATGTATGTGCGCGTCACCTTGCATCTGCCCGACGGTGAGGTCGCGGTCGAGCCCGTCGAGCGAGTGTGCGGTGTGTATAGTGTGCGGTGTGTATAGTGCGCGTGATGTATGTGCGCGTCACCTTGCATCTGCCCGACGGTGAGGTCGCGGTCGAGCCCGTCGAGCGAGTGTGCGGTGTGTATAGTGTGCGGTGTGTATAGTGCGCGTGATGTATGTGCGCGTCACCTTGCATCTGCCCGACGGTGAGGTCGCGGTCGAGCCCGTCGAGCGAGTGTGCGGTGTGTATAGTGTGCGGTGTGTATAGTGCGCGTGATGTATGTGCGCGTCACCTTGCATCTGCCCGACGGTGAGGTCGCGGTCGAGCCCGTCGAGCGAGTGTGCGGTGTGTATAGTGTGCGGTGTGTATAGTGCGCGTGATGTATGTGCGCGTCACCTGCATCTGCCCGACGGTGAGGTCGCGGTCGAGCCCGTCGAGCGAGTGTGCGGTGTGTATAGTGTGCGGTGTGTATAGTGCGCGTGATGTATGTGCGCGTCACCTTGCATCTGCCCGACGGTGAGGTCGCGGTCGAGCCCGTCGAGCGAGTGTGCGGTGTGTATAGTGTGCGGTGTGTATAGTGCGCGTGATGTATGTGCGCGTCACCTTGCATCTGCCCGACGGTGAGGTCGCGGTCGAGCCCGTCGAGCGAGTGTGCGGTGTGTATAGTGTGCGGTGTGTATAGTGCGCGTGATGTATGTGCGCGTCACCTTGCATCTGCCCGACGGTGAGGTCGCGGTCGAGCCCGTCGAGCGAGTGTGCGGTGTGTATAGTGTGCGGTGTGTATAGTGCGCGTGATGTATGTGCGCGTCACCTTGCATCTGCCCGACGGTGAGGTCGCGGTCGAGCCCGTCGAGCGAGTGTGCGGTGTGTATAGTGTGCGGTGTGTATAGTGCGCGTGATGTATGTGCGCGTCACCTTGCATCTGCCCGACGGTGAGGTCGCGGTCGAGCCCGTCGAGCGAGTGTGCGGTGTGTATAGTGTGCGGTGTGTATAGTGCGCGTGATGTATGTGCGCGTCACCTTGCATCTGCCCGACGGTGAGGTCGCGGTCGAGCCCGTCGAGCGAGTGTGCGGTGTGTATAGTGTGCGGTGTGTATAGTGCGCGTGATGTATGTGCGCGTCACCTTGCATCTGCCCGACGGTGAGGTCGCGGTCGAGCCCGTCGAGCGAGTGTGCGGTGTGTATAGTGTGCGGTGTGTATAGTGCGCGTGATGTATGTGCGCGTCACCTTGCATCTGCCCGACGGTGAGGTCGCGGTCGAGCCGTCGAGCGAGTGTGCGGTGTGTATAGTGTGCGGTGTGTATAGTGCGCGTGATGTATGTGCGCGTCACCTTGCATCTGCCCGACGGTGAGGTCGCGGTCGAGCCCGTCGAGCGAGTGTGCGGTGTGTATAGTGTGCGGTGTGTATAGTGCGCGTGATGTATGTGCGCGTCACCTTGCATCTGCCCGACGGTGAGGTCGCGGTCGAGCCCGTCGAGCGAGTGTGCGGTGTGTATAGTGTGCAGGTGTGTATAGTGCGCGTGATGTATGTGCGCGTCACCTTGCATCTGCCCGACGGTGAGGTCGCGGTCGAGCCCGTCGAGCGAGTGTGCGGTGTGTATAGTGTGCGTGTGTATAGTGCGCGTGATGTATGTGCGCGTCACCTTGCATCTGCCCGACGGTGAGGTCGCGGTCGAGCCCGTTCGAGCGAGTGTGCGGTGTGTATAGTGTGCGGTGTGTATAGTGCGCGTGATGTATGTGCGCGTCACCTTGCATCTGCCCGACGGTGAGGTCGCGGTCGAGCCCGTCGAGCGAGTGTGCGGTGTGTATAGTGTGCAGTGTGTATAGTGCGCGTGATGTATGTGCGCGTCACCTTGCATCTGCCCGACGGTGAGGTCGCGGTCGAGCCCGTCGAGCGAGTGTGCGGTGTGTATAGTGTGCAGGTGTGTATAGTGCGCGTGATGTATGTGCGCGTCACCTTGCATCTGCCCGACGGTGAGGTCGCGGTCGAGCCCGTCGAGCGAGTGTGCGGTGTGTATAGTGTGCGGTGTGTATAGTGCGCGTGATGTATGTGCGCGTCACCTTGCATCTGCCCGACGGTGAGGTCGCGGTCGAGCCCGTCGAGCGAGTGTGCGGTGTGTATAGTGTGCAGTGTGTATAGTGTGCAGTGTGTATAGTGCGCGTGATGTATGTGCGCGTCACCTTGCATCTGCCCGACGGTGAGGTCGCGGTCGAGCCCGTCGAGCGAGTGTGCGGTGTGTATAGTGTGCGGTGTGTATAGTGGCGCGTGATGTATGTGCGCGTCACCTTGCTTCTGCCCGACGGTGAGGTCGCGGTCGAGCCCGTCGAGCGAGTGTGCGTGTGTATAGTGTGCGGTGTGTATAGTGCGCGTGATGT